>CAXIVR010000008.1:53918982-54107193 GCA_964035755.1 Teleogryllus oceanicus
AACTTTTAACACTGGAGATTCAAACGAAAAAGTTCATTTTTTTTTTTTCTATAGCTTGTGGTATGTCCTTCATTAACACTGATAGAAACTTTAGTGTTGGATCTCTGAACGAGTAGTACTGAATGTTTTGTTCATCATAAAATTTTCTAAAACTGCGATAGTCTTCAATAGAAGTGAGCATGATTTTGACTGAATTGTTTTGTTAGGTTTAGTAGTAAAGTCTGCGGGGCTATATTTTTAAGTCTGATATTAGCTTGTTATAATCATCTACTTCGTGAACGTAAATGGGAGGGATTTTCACTTGCACTGGTTCTATGTGACTATGTCTATGGAATCACTTCAGTATTTTCTAACAACTTATATCTAGATGAGACTGGATACTGTAACTGATTTCACTGCACTCTTCACTATGCACTTCGTTACTTCACTACGCTGGGAGAATTTGCGTCTTACTGTCCGATCTGCTATCGGCGTTAACGTCACTTGTGATTTTTTTTAATTTAATTTATTTTAAGTCGCATCAACGGCTAGGTCATTAGCGACTAAATGAATACATTTTACATTGTCAATTTTTAGTTTTTACAATATTGAGGTTACAATTGAGGTTACAGTACATAGATGATATGGATATAAAAACATAAAACTTAAACGTGAAAATTACATGACTGTTAATTACTACAAAAGGAATGGAAAATTACATTATTCTAATACAGTTAAATATTTATGACATACCTATTTCATTACAAATTTTAAAACATTACTTTGGTAAGAATTATCCCTTAGAATGGTACTAAATCTTTCTTATCAAAGAATTAAGGTCTCACAGAATTGAATTGGGGACATTCTGGAGGATGTGATTAGATTTTATCATAGGTTATATGGCTATTCCACCAGAAGCATGATCAGTGGTCTATTTTAAAGAAACATTGATAATTCTTAATACTAGCTGAGTGATTAGCCATGAAGTTGATTCTTGCAAACACATGATATCTGGGTAAAGTTGCAGATACTCAAGATGACAATAGTATCCATTAATATTCCATTGAGTATCTTCATTTGTTTGTTGAAATTTATTTAGCAAGGGGGAATGGTGTTTCTTTAAGAGACCTGAATTAAAAGATTTAGTGTCAGGTAGTTTCATACTGATTCAGACTCAACTGTGTCTGATTCCAGTAGGTGTTTCTGCAGTTTTTTCTAATTTGGTAACTCTGCCTTTGATAATTCTATCCTTTAATACAGGTAAATGTCATTGAGCATTTTTATAACAGCTGGAATATCATTGGAATAGTCCTTACTATGGTTAGAGAATCAGCAGATTTCTAGTAGTAAGTGTAATTGATTCATTGACAGAGGGAAGGAGTTTTGGTTCATTTCACAGATCTTTAGTTGGGCTGAGCATGTCTTCAAGTGTTTTATCAGGATTGCTATCTGGGTCCAGTTCTTCATGTTTTGAAGAATTCTTTCTGTTTCTTTTTTTTAGTTTTTTTAACATTATTATCTTGCTTATTATCTTTAACATTATTAGTTGCTTCAGATAGGAAGAGGGTTCATTGGGGAGGCTTCTTTTAAGAAGGGAGGAAAGTTCATAGGTCACTGGGGAGGGGCAGTGGTGTTTCAGTTATGGTAGGCTGTACTTCCTATTATTAGAAGGGATAGTTGGTATATTTGTACTGGGAGGTCCAGAAGGCAATTCTCTTTGGGATATTTTGTGGGCAGTTACTAGCAGTATGGCCTTCCATTTTGCAATTGAAACAAGTAATGTTTTCAGCAGAGAAAAGATTCTATATGGTGTACCTTCATGTACAATCACTGATGACTGAGGGAGTTTGTAAGTTCTCAGGTTGGATAAATGTTTGCCTTCTGAAGCTCATAATATGACTAAAGTTAGGGTCAGACAGACCAGCTCTGATGAAAGATATACTGAGTGTAGTTTTGATGTCATGATTCTTGAAAATATTTGTGATTTCCTCGTTTGAATAAAAGGGTATACATTTGATATTATGATTCTCTTGAGTTTATTAATTAAGTGGTCTCACATTAACATTAATATTTTTAATGATTAGAGTAGGTATTTGTTAGTTATAAGATCACATTGACCTTCGAGTTCAGAAACACACATATTCTGTTATTGGATATTCTTGATACGAAAGTAATGGCACTGGGGGAACAATTTCAGTTATTTACTTATATAGTCTTTGACTGTTTGATTTTCGTATTCGTCTAGTAGTATAGATTGTTCTTTTTATGGTAATCTTACATTATTTGTAGTTCGCGTAGGACTTCGTGGTTGCTCTTGAGGTTAAGTGACGATTCATCTTGAGTTTGGCTGGTACTGCTTTATTCATGTGGATAGTTGAGCAGCGGCAGGCTCGGCCAGAGAAACGCTGCAACTGCTTGGAACACTGATAGCATTTAATTAACACTGTTAGGTAATATTAATACTGAAGTGTTTTGGTTCGGAGATACAGTGTATCGGTAAGCTGATAGAGCGCAGCAGTAGTTGTTGCATCTAACGCTGTCGAACTATGACTTGTGAATTTTGCAAGGTAGTAGAACCAGCAGTACATACGTCACGTTGTTGGTCTCCTTCCGCTGTAACTATTGGCTCTGCTTGAGATATTAGCGGAGGCTGACCATGAGGCTGTTGAGGCACTCCCATTAGCTGCGGCTGAGTTTGTCCTTGTTGCGCGAGCTGCAGCTGTGTTTGCAACTGATGAAGCTGCTGTTGATACATCTGCTGCTGCTGCTGCTGTTGTTGTAGATGAGCTATCATGTTAATATCTGACTGGGAGTTCACATGATCACATTCACTATCCGCTTTGTTCAAAGTGTCCATGGCACTTCTGATGAGTTGCCCCGTTGAGGGGCCTGAGTTTACTGACATTCACAATAACTCAGCACTTAACTGTTGCAAGAAAGTTACAAAAAACAATGTTTTAAATAAACTTAGCCCGTTACGGGCTCCGTATCCGACGATCACCACCTAACGCTTATCTTGATTTGCCACTACTTTTTTTTTATTTATTTGCATTTCAGGCGTACAGCCTCTTTTACAATGGGTTGGAATTACATAAGATATAGAATTACAGAATTGAGTTTAGTTTACAAGTTATATTTTTGGTTAGGATTAATTAGAGGAGTTGTGGGTGTGGAATGCTTAGGTGGGTCGAAAAAGTGTCTGGGGAGTTTCTGCGATACGTGCTCTATTTGGGGTTTGTTTCCTAATTGGAAGTGGAGGGCTTGTGAGATTGAAGGGATTTGTGATAAAACTTGAGAGCGCTTTGCTTGATGTTGGTGGTACGAGGGGCATGCGAGCTCGAGATGGAGTAGTACATTGGGTATGAACCAGGGTGCTTTGGGTGATGGTCCTGAGGAAACAATTTTGAAAGGTCTGGAGCTTATGGATGTGAGATTTGGCTGCTGAACCCCAAATTGGGCATGCGTATGTAAGCATAGGTCTAATCATAGCTTTGTATAGATGGGTACCGGTTTGGATTTGGAGGGGAGAAGATCGACGTAGTATTGGGAAAAGCTGGTGAGTTCTTTGTGTGGCTAGAGCAAGTCTATGGTGGATGTGGGCCTTCCAGGTTAGGCGACGGTCAAAGAGGACTCCGAGGTATTTGACTGGCGTGTTGGATGGTAACCAAGGGATTGGCGTGGACTTGTATTCTACAGGTGGTGGTAAGGGTGGTCGGCGAAGAGAGAAGAGTTTGGCTTGAAATTTAGTTGGGTTGAATTTGATGCACCATTTGCTGGCCCAATCAGAGATTTGATCCAGGTGGTTTTGAATATCAATGGTTGCGTCATCTAGTACTTGGTTTGCTGAGTATACGACTTGGTCATCGGCGAAGAGAGCGAGGGAGGTGTGAGGGGTGGTCGGTGCGTCATAAGTAAAAATATTGAAGAGCGTTGGAGCTAATACAGAGCCTTGCGGTACGCCTGCTAGGATAGGAGCCGGGACAGAAATCGCATCGGTTAGTCGTATGGAGAAGGATCTATTCGTGAGGAAGCTTTTAATAAGGAGTATAAGGTACTGTGGGATTCCAAGTTTTTGAAGTTTGAATAGTAGACCGGGGTGCCATACTGAGTCGAAGGCTTTTTCGATATCGAGAAAGACGGCTATTGTATGTGAAAACTGACGGAAACCTTCGAGAATGTCTTCAGTAAGTTTAAGGATCGGATGGTTTGTTGAGACAAGCGATTGGAAGCCAAATTGATGGTTAGGAATAGCTGACGTTTCGTTGAGGTAAGCTTTTAGGCGAGAGAGAATGCATTTTTCGAATATTTTACTGAAGGATGGGAGAAGGCTTATGGGTCTGTATCTGGATGGAGAAGAGGGGTCTTTGGCGGGCTTTAGAATGGGTATAACATGTGCATATTTCCAGGCTGTGGGGAAGTAGTAAATTCTTAAAGAGGAGTTGAAGATGTGGGTAATATGTATGATGGCTTTAAATGGAAGTTGTTTTAGAATATAAGTATTGATTTTATCTGGACCAAAGGATTTTTTGGGTGCGTTTTTGGCCAGGATAGAAGCTACCTCTAATGGCGAGATGAATTTAATGGGATGAGGTACGGTGGTTTGTGGGTTATTTACTTCATGCTCTATTGATTGATTGAATTCTGCATTCGTGGGAGGGTGTGGAATAAAGACAGATGCAAAATAGTCAGCTAGAGTGTTGGCTTTATCTGTAGGGGATGAGGCGAGGGTGAACGGTGTTTGGAGAGAGGGGATGTGGTTGTGTTTTCTAAGAAGGCGCCGTGTGAGTTTCCAGAGTGAGTGGTCATTTGGATGTGCGGTTTGGATTTGTTTGTAGAAATATAGAGCTTGGACTAAGAAAAGGAGTCTCCGTACTATTTGAATTAGGCGGTTTAAGTATGGTTTTAGAAAAGGAGTTCGATGGGATGAGTTTGGGTTCTTTGGGTATGGTTTTGGGTTTGTGGGGGGGGGGGTATTTAGATTTTTAGGTGAGGGTGTGGTTAATTCAAAGTATCGAGAATAGTATGGGTTAGTACAGATATGGCTTTGTCTATTTCATTTTGAGTGGATAGGGTTTCTATTGGGGGAAGCAATTGAGTTAGAAGGGATTGGAAGTAGTGCCAGTTGGTTTTGTTTAGGTTGATGGGAGGTATAACGATAATCCGAGATCTATTATATCGGGTAGCTGGTTGGGCAAGGATGGGTAGCGAGTAGGAGAGTAGGGGTGGATTTGCAAACCTAGATTATTAATGTCGTTGAGGAGTCTAATGCCTGAAGTAGTAATGATGTTGCTACCCCAAGCTGTATGCTTGGCGTTGAAGTCGCCAACTACGAGCGTTGGTTGATTTTGTCGGAAGAACGCATTAATTGAGTTGAGTAAGGCACATTTGGTGGTTTGTAAATGGAGGTGATGTTGAGCAGCGCGCCGGAGGATGATTTGACAGTGATTCGTACATTTTCGAAGGGAGAGTTTGGTATGGAAGGAATTTGGTAATGCGATATATTTTGCTTAATAAATATGGCAACACCACCACTGGCTCGTTTGCGTGGTCTGTCTGCACGGTATATGGTGTATCCTGGGATGTAGATTCGGTTTGATGGGATTAGATGCGTTTCTTGAATGCAGGCTACAGAAATCTGGTTGGAGTGGATAAATTGACTAAGGAGAAGGATATTTGATCTTATTCCATTGGCGTTCCAAGAAAGAATACTGAAAGGTGGTTTTTGATGCATGTTTAATGTGGAGTTTTGGGAGGTGAAATGGATTGTATTATGGTGTTGATGATAGTGGGAATAAGATTTTTCAGGATGGATGTGAGTGATTCTTTGACTACTTGGGAAATTATTTGGATCATCTGGGGTGAGCTGGGAAGAAATGATTGGGTGGGATGATAGTGAGTTGTAATGAAGGGTAAAGGTGGATGCTGACGGATTACATTGGCATAAGATCTAGTTTGTTGCCTTGGAATTTCAAAGTTTGGTTGTGGTGGTGAAAGTTTGAATTCTGGAGGAGCGAGGGGTCATTGTGCTGAAGAGTCGTATCCAAGTTGAATGGAGTTTGGTGTGGGTATGGGGGAAAGGTGCGAAAAGGGGGGGTTTCGAGGAGTGTGGGGGCATTTTGAATGGGATACCTTTTCTGTGAAGCAGATTCTGTATGTGGTACACTCACGACTACTGGCTGGATGAGGTTTTGTACAGTTTGCGCACTGCAGGTTACCTTCAGTACAGTCTTTGGTGGCGTGATTTTTGGAGCAGCGACCACACCTCGCAGGAAGTCCGCAGTTTTTCTTGGTATGTCCGAAGTCTTGACATCTTCGACACTGAACTGGTCCGGGGCGGCGTCTTCTTTCTTCTACTGTGATGATGGCTTGGAATAGTTCGGTCTGGTTATAAATATTAAGGGCATTGCTGTTCTTTTCCAGGGTGACTGCACACAATGGCCATGGTTTTTTGTCAAAGCCAGAGAGTCTGATCACTTTTAGAATGGGAAGGTTCCTTCTGATGAGTTCGTCTTCGACTTCTTTTTCACTGTAGTCTATTGGAACATTTCGTAACACTACTGACATCGTTTGTTTGCCTGGGTCTTGGTACGTGTGATAGTTCAAATTGTTTGCTTGTAGATTTTGTCTTAACATCCTATAATCTTCTATGCTATTTACTATTACTTGTGTGTATTTTGATTGGTTACGGGTTTGGAACCGGTTGTGTTTTAGAATCTGATGTGTACAATATTCTTTAGATTGTGGCAGGATTTGTTGGTGGATCTTCAGTGCTTAGGGGTCCGAAGCGATTTTGTATAGGGACGTTATACATTGTGGGAGGAAATGAGGTAGAATTTGGTGCGGGTAAAGATTGATTTAGGCGGGGACGTTTGTTAGGTTGCTGCCCTTGCGTACTTATCGATTCTGGATTGTTGGCTTGATCTCGATTTGATTAAAGATGTTCCATGGGTTCGACGTCCGGCTGCTGATAGACCTCTTGTAGTAGGCGCGTGGAGGATTGTCGTGATACTGGTATAGATCTCTGAGCGCACTCGAAACTGCTTCTGTGACTGACTGTGCTAGAAAGTCTGGAGATTCTGCCATGACGCAGTTTATACTCCGATGATGGAGTTCCCACTAGTATAACTATTTAGTTCAGCTGAGAATACGACACTTTTGCTAAAAACACTGACACAAACACTCGTTGATTTGCCGCAATGCGGCAGTAACGGCCGTGAGCCGCGCCCGGCGACCGGTTGCAGTCCGTCCGCTGGGGCGTGGCACTGATAACACGGCGGCTTGCCATAACGGCGAGCGGAGCTCAAGACACAACCTTCTCCGACCGCTGCTCGGAGCAGAATGATTTGCCACTACTGAGGCGAAGGTAAGCGCTGTCGTGGAGCGGGACGTGCGTATGCTACCACTGCTGGGCCGAGACTGCTTGCTATCTGATTATTTAATTCTTTTAGAACTTTATTCGAAATAAAATCGTATCCTGCTGATTTCTTAGTTTTTGATTTTTTAATTTCTCTGTTAACTTCTGATGGGGATATATATTTTATGTTAACTGGTGCTGTGTATATTGGATTCTGATTAAATTCCTTAACTTGTTTATTAAAATGTTCGTTCTCGACTGGGTTTGGATTGAACGATTTTTCGAGGTAGTCAGCAATAAGAAGTTTTCTCTAAATCGGAATTTGCCACTTTCGGACCGAGTTTAAGTTGTGGAAATTCTTGTTTTTGTCTTTTTATTCTCTGTATGGTGGACCACATATGCCTAGATGATGGGTGAATTTTTTTTAGAAATTAATGGAAGCTTGCATATCTATGTTGGTCTAGTTTTGTTGTAACCAGTCTCGTCAGTTTGTTTAATTTTCTTTTTAGGTCCGGACGTCGTGTCTTTTGCCAGTAGCGTCTTAAATTGTTTTTACTTTTAATTGGATTTGTAATTTTGTTGGAATTAGTTGCTTATCTATCGAGTTTATTCTTTTAAGATAAGTGGTGGAATTTGTGAGATCCTTGAATGTTGTTGACTAATCGTTTGACTTCATTGTCTAGGTCATCAGCGGATTGAATGTTCTGTGGATGCCTATAGTTGATTTTTAAATTTTCCCTGAATATTATTTTCCCTGAAGCCAGTTAATTCTACCTTTTTGCTGATAATAAGAAGGAAATAGATAGAAAGGATGAAGTGATATGATTACTGGATTGTGATCCGAATCGAGTTCAGGAAATACTTTTTGATATATCGGGAAATCAATATTTTTTGTGATGAGGATATTATTATGTATGTCCGGAATTATATTCTTATTGTAAGGGTAATGAGTGGGTTCTATTGGAGCCAATACATAAATTAGGCGGTAGTTAGATTTAGTAAATTTTTCCCTTGAGGGGTTTAGTATTGCATCCCCAAGCGCTGTGTTTGCTAAAAGGCCGCCTATTAACATTACATTAGTGTTGTTTCTAAAGATTTCTGTGTATTTTTCTAGGAAATAAATTATTAGGAGGTTTATAAGCCGCTATTATGATTGTGTCTTTGTTATTGATTTTGGTGTTTATTGCAATAGTATCTAAGTTATTCGTGGGGCTGTATTTATTTATTTATTTATTTTACGTCAAAAAAACAGTTAAAAACTGCGTATGACGTCATGGGGAAAAGTGAATTGTGTGCCCGCTATTATGATTGTGTCTTTGAATTTTTGAATGGAGAAAAAACAAAACTCCCATGTAATAAAATCTATTTTCAAGGATAACAAGCAACAATTTTGAGTTTTGAAAGGAGAAAAACAACAAAAACTCCATGTAATAAAATCTATTTTCAAGGATAAATAAGCAATAAATTTGAATTTTGAAAGGGAGAAAAACACAACAAAAACTCCTATGTAATAAATAAAATCTATTTTCAAAGATAAATGCAATAAATTTTGGCTCTATTACTTCCTGCCGATGACAACATGGAAACGATAATTTGAATAATTGTATTTCCCACTGAATTTAGAAGACTGCACAGAAAATGAAGTTACATTTATGTCCAGAAGCAAACAAGGGGCCATCTCATGCAAATGTGGGTGGGGTCCTCCACTCTGGTGATGCTAATTTATTTTGCCCTACGCAATGCGACGGATGTCGACATTGTGTCATTAGTGATAATGGCGTTAACAGTTGAGTCACGCGGCTGCTCGACGAGACTAGGTGGAATTGGCACCCGAAGGTCCACTTCACCTCGCTCGCGCTGCTCATATAGAGCAGGTAGCGCTTGTAAGCGTAGCCAGCGCATGCTCTCGACTCGGTGAACCTGTATCGCCTCGACTTCGAATACATCCGATGGGATGTCTTCTTCATCGTAGGAGCACGGACTAGGCTCCGCTGTTGCTAGAACCCTGGCGACAACATAGCGCCGTGTTGGTATACCGCGGTGTGCAATGCCTCAACAGGGATTGCTATCTCTAGTTTTCTGTCCTTCTTGAGTTGCTCCGCGTGCAGCTCTTCTCGTCTGCGACGCATATACTCCAAACCAAACTCGCGTGTTCGTGAGCTGGGGCACAGTAGATCGTCGATGGTTAATTCACTCGCTCGTGACTCCATCCACTCTCTCGCTGTGAGTCCATCTCCGACAGCGTAGCCCTTGGCAATGGGCAGGATGCTTTCACGTGAGGACGTGACATGTTGCTGGTCAATATCCACTGTGTGATGGATGCGTGTTAAAACTTTTAAGTGTACAAAACGCTCTCCTCACTTCTGAGTGGCCTATCCCGGCATTAGTCTTTATGTTTCAAATTAACGAATGTTTTATGTCTTTGCGCACTAATATGGCTACTCCTCCTGCGGCCGTCGCCGAGAGACGATCGTTCCGGTATATATTAAAGCCTGGTATTGAAAATTTGGTTTGGGGTGACAGGTGAGTTTCTGTAATACAAGCTATGTTTATTTCGTGACTCTTTATAAAGTAACGCAATTGATTTTCTTGCCTTTTTATTCCGTTCGCGTTCCAGTTGAGAATGTTTGTACCTGGGTTTTTATTTACGTCCATTTTCGAGGGTTGATTTTATTAATATTTGAATTTCTGGAATGAGTGCGTTTATTACTTGGTTAATGATTACTGATATCAACTGCCCTTGATGTGGTTGGAGATTGGAATTCATTTGCGGGGGGTCTGGGAAATTGTCTTTGACGATTCGTGAACCGTGGATTATTGGGAGGACGTTGCATTGAGTTAGTCTCAAGAGGATGATTTCGAGGGAATTGTTTTTGGTCATTATAGAAGTTATTTGTCTTCACGGCGTTTCTAATTTTGAATGTCTGTTGTCTTTGATTATATCGCGCTGCTTGGTTTTTTAGAAGTTTCTGGTAAACTTCACATTTTTCCAATTGGCTGTGTGCTTTTTTGCAGTTTACGCATTTCGAGTTGTTTCGTTTTGGATTCCGTACATGTAGAATAGTGGTGGTTACCCAAACATCTTACGCATCGTGGGGGGCGTCCACAGTTAGCTTGAGTGTGATCGTACCTCTGACAATTTTTACATTGAATTGGAAATTTATTGTTGAATCTAGGAAACACTCTAATAACACTATAAATGAACCTATCTAATGATAGAATGCTCCTTCCTTCCATTGCTATTGTCCTCTAAATCTACAGCACATGTTGTTAAAGGTTTTTGATCTTTTCCGTGAAGGCGGGTAACTTTTATTACTGGGTATTTTTTCACTAGTTCTTGGAAGATTTCTGTTTCACTATAGCAAGTATGAATATCCTTTATTACAATTGAAAATGATTTTAAACTTAGGTCACGGAACGTGTGATATTCTATGCTGTTCTCATTGCAAAATTTACGTAAATCTCTGAAATCGTCTAATGAATTAAGTTTAATTTTCACTTTGTCTGCCTAATTTTCACTTTGTCTGCCTCTGTTTTCGTTGTGAAATCTTCTTTAACTACATTTATTAATAGTTGAAAATGTTCGGCTTTGTGAATGATTATGGGAGGAATTTTAATAACCTTTTCCGCGGGACTGCAGTGTTCGTCTTCTTCCGTTTCGTTGTTTAATGCTTCGAAGCTGTTTGAAGTAGGAATAGCATAACGTGAAACAGAATCGATTTTTTGTCTTTTAGGATCACTTTGTTCTGTTGGCGCAGGTGCACTGTGTTGCAAGGGCGGCCAACTAGAGCGTTGGCTGTTTTTTGTTTGTGTTCAAGGGGGTCGTTGTTGGTGCTGTTCCTGAAGTTGATGCTGCGCCTGTATTTGCTGATGTTGCTGATCTATGATGAGTCGTTGTTGAACTTCTAATGATTGTTGCTGCATTAGGTCGGGCGTGGTGTTGTTCATGGCCTGCATCGCTGCGATGATGCTCTGTCCGAGGTCAGAGCACGTTGAGTACCGCTGTTAACGCTGAACTCGTAATTTCGCTTGTAGTGGACGGAGCGTCTGCCCACCTCGGCGGTCAGGGCGCGACTGATTTTTTTTATCTTCTCGCCTTACTTCGAAGAGAAAATATTGTAATCATGCGCGAATCAGGTTTTCGATAGAAAAGTTCTTATTGCCATGCACTCCTACGGAACAAGAGGATAAACAGTGTACCAATATGTAGTAAATTACTTCCTGTAATTTGTTGTGTAGAAGTAAGCCATGTATTTCGGTCTTTGATACTGTGGCGTCGTGGTAGCGAAATGACAACACAGACACGAGCTCTAGTTACAATATTTATTTACAGAATATTATACAGTATGTACAGCTCTGGGTTCCGTTCGCAATCACCTCCGCGACTCCACGCACCCTGCTCCATCTCCTGGCTAGTGCATCCTCCACCCAGACGCTTTACCGCGCCGGTGCCCCTGACACCGATGCTGCACCCCAGTGCCCAAGGAATGCACTACCGCCAACGGGCCGCAGTTGCGTCCGCACGCGAGGCGATCTCTTAACGAACCCTCTTCCGGCCGGCTAGCTTCTGGCGGTCATGTCCCCACCCCCACCCCCTAGCTTCTCTGCACGTGTGGGTGGCTCTGAGACCACATGGCCAGCCAGCCTCCCCTGACCGCCGGCGGGGGGTCCCACCGCTGCTTTCCTCCATGCTCGGTAAGGGGTAATACTCTGTCTTAATGCATTGATTCAGACGTCTGTAGTCAATACACGGCCGCGGCTTCTTCCCGGTGCTTCTACTAAAATCATCGGTGATGTATAATCTGAATCACCTACTCAATGATTTTATCCCGTAACATTTTGTAATTTCTTCTTTCAGAATTTCCGACTGTCTAGGCGACATACGGTAGGGTGCACTTCTGACAGGTTTGGATTCGTCCATGATTCGATATCCATTGTTACCATGTCAGTCAGACCAGGCTTGTCCGAGAATATCTCTCTATATTTGAATACTATCTCTTCCAGCCTTTTCCGAAACTCCGGTTCGACATCTGTACCCTCGAACATCACTTCTAAATCAAAATCCCTATTTTCTAGTTTCACGGCATATTTGTCCAATTCATCTTCGTCTGTTCGAACTCAGTGCCTGTGTTGCCACGTAACTAATGTATTCCGTTCTCTGATGGTACCTTTTCAACATGTTCACATGGTATACACGGCCCTCTTTTTCCCAGGCACCAAAACGACATAATTCGTTTCGATATTTTTCTAACACCTCCCCGGCCCGACCCACTGTACCGAAAGTTTCTGGTTCTGTTCGGCCCCAACACTAGGACACGATCTCTACAGCAAATGTACGGTGCACTGCCTTGCGGTCATACCACACCTTTCTTTTCTTGCTCCCTAATAATTTTGATGAGCAAGCTCGCGATCTTTTGAGACGGTTCACTAATTTAAACACGTATTCGACCACGAATTCTCTTCTCCTCAGTTCGCAAGACGCTCATACATTAAAGTGATTGAGTACGTGTTCCGCCATACAAAGCTCAGCGGGAGTGAATCCTAAGCTTTCGTGCACAGTAGTCCGTAACGCAATAAGATTGCCGGAAGCTGCTTTTCCCATTCCGTGCCCTTCCAAACACATAACCTTAATGAGTCTATTCATCGTTCGATGTACACGCTCTATTGCATTGATTGAGGGTGGTACGGCGAACTCCTAACTAACCGAATTCCGAATTTCTGTGCGAATTCCGCTGTCAGTATGCTAGTAAAGCAAGTGCCTTGATCCGTTTGCATCTCTTTGGGAATCCTATTCTACTAAATAATTCCAGTAGAGCATCAATAACCGTAGTAGATCTTAAATCCGTTATCGGATTGCCTCCGGAAATCGACTAGCTACACAGATGGCAGTCAGGATGAATTTATGCCCGTTCGATTCAGGAAATGGTCCGCATGCATCTACGTTTATTTTGCTAAATATTTCTGAGACAGGCGTACTAAGGTAAGTAGCCACGCACCTTCTCTCCTGACCTTCCACCTTCTGACAACTATCACAAGATCTGATAAATTTTTCCATTTCCTGAAACAATTCGGCCAATAAAGTATTTAGCCATGCTATCCTTGCTCTTAGTGGTGCCTAAGTGTGCATTGGCTGTTTCATGACACACCTTAAGGACGGTACTTCGATATATTTCCGGTACAACAATCATGTCGAATCTTTCTCCGCGTTTACTGTGTCGCGATCGAAATAACACTCGATCCTTAATGAAGTACGCGTTTTTCCCCTTCTCTGGTATTCTATTTACGTACGCTTTGTATATTTCCTTCAGGCTATTGTCCCTTTGTTGTTCCGCCGCAAACGTGGATTACGGCGTCTACGCTGTCTACGCGGATTAATTCGACAACCTGAGGTTCAAGTTCCGTCTGACTTCCCTCTTCGGCTTGCGTTGGCTCTAGCCCTTCTGTTTCGTCAGCCCCGTCCGGGAGAGCCTCCTCCGGTCGCTCACCTGACGGCGACTCGGATGCTACGTCCTCCGAGCCTCGGCCCTGGCCGCGCCCGCGCGAGTTACCACGGCCCCAACCACTGCGGCTCTACGTAACCTTTGCGTATTTCATCGAGCAGCAGAGCAGTTCTGTATCAACAGATAGTAACTGATATCACATTCTTTTTTTACTACCGCTGCCTTCGTAACTACGGTTCCAAACGGCCCTTGAACTGTTACCTGCGCGACTGGCAAGTTCCGTGGTTCAGAGTCTAGTGGCTGAAATATCCAAACCGACTCGCCCGTCATGTGCTCATCTTTTACAAGCCGTTCATTAACAATATCAAAACTCGCACCAGTGTCTCTCAAAAGTTCCGATCTGATTCCGTTAATTAATCCGGAAACCGTGTGGCGAAATAATTCACGCGCATCTTGCTCGGCCACATGACCAACCTTTCCCGGTTCGTGCACCTGGACAGTCCGCTTAAGGTGTTGAGTCGAGCCACAAAAGAAACATTTCCGTTTGCTCGGCTGATCGAAATCATTCTTCTTCACCCTTCTTATCATATGGCTTCGCACTATGCTTCTCCGAACTCGGGGTATATCTGCAACTGGTTCTGCCTTCTTACCGTGCTTTGGGAAAAAAACCTTCCATCCTGCCCTATTATTTTCATAATTATCTAATTTTCTGGCGAAGTCAACGCAACTGTAAATTTACCCATTCGTCTATAAAAAGTTCCTGATCTCGGGCGGAACCCGCTTCATTTGATCGGTAACAATTAGATCAAGAAGAGCTTAAGGTAGATATTTGCAATCCCGCCACCCACTGCTTACAATACTTGTGCAATCTCTCCGTACACGTTCCAAGTGGTAATGGTCTGCTTCATATGTTTAGTAAATAGTTGCCTAAACTTTTCCGCATTAAACTTATACATTTCTAATAATTTTGATTTTATTCGTATATTCGGTCGCATTTCCGACCTTCAATCATAAGCCATGAGTTGACTTGGTTGCAACAACCCCATAAGATTGATTACCCAATCTTCTTCCGGTACGCCCAATTGATTGGCTTGTGCTCGAATACACTTAAATAAGCCGTGATGTCATCCTTTTCGCCTCTAAATTTATCCATTACATGATATAACTTAATGTGCGCTTTAGAATTTGCCTCCGTACCTGCTTCTCGAAATAGTCGCCGTCTGCCTCGTTAGCCCTCAACTTCTCCCGTTCAAACTCCCTTGCTTCTCGTTCCTTTCCTCTCCCCTTTTTCTTCCCTTTCTTCTCGTTCCTGGCGATAATCTCTTGACAATTATTCGCTAATTCTTAACAAATTCTTCCTCGTAATGAACACTATCTAGAATTATCTGTTTGAGACTGATCACTGTATTCTCATTGCTTACAGACTCTCCTAATTTTCTCGCGACCTGCACCAGACAGTCTTTCCGGTACTTTGCTAAAATGCCATTATGCCTGATTCTGATCGCTAGAATGCCGAAGGCTACACTACGTACGGTTTCTGATGTCCTTGTATCGGCGTCGGTTGGCTTTGACGTCGTCCTTCCTTCCCCGTCCGGGATGGCTTCTTCTTCGGTCCGACGATCCCGTCTCTACCTTCGATGCCTTTACGATTTAAATAACCCCGTGCGTTACTACACCGGTGAGCCTCGAAAGTTCATCCAAGTACCGATATACGAGTCTATCGTAAACGCAACTTTCTCCCCAGCCTGGGTACTTATGCCGCTGCACTATTAAAATTTGTTAACTAATTTTAACACAGCTTCCCTTGCCTGGGTTTGTTGACGCTGCCACCATTTAAATAACCTGTCTGTGGCGTCGTGGTAGCGAAATGTCTACACAGACACGAGCTCTAGTTACAATATTTATTTACAGAATATTATACAGTATGTACAGCCTGGGGTTCCGTTCGCATCTACCTCGCGACTCCCCGCACCCTGCTCCCATCTCCTGGCTAGTGCATCCTCCACCCAGACGCTTTACCGCGCGGTGTCCTGACACTGGTGCTACGCACCCACAGTGTCCAAGGAATGTCCCACCGCTGCACCATTTAAATAACCCGTCCTGGCGTCGTGGGAGCGAAATGACTACACAGACACGAGCTCAGTTACAATATTTATTTACAGAATATTAACAGTATGTACAGCTCTGGGGTTCCGTTCGCAACACCCCCGCGACTCCACGCACCCTGCTCCCATCTCCTGGCTAGTGCATCCTCCACCCAGACGCTTTACCGCGCCGGTGTCCCGACACCCGGTGCTACGCACTCACAGTGTCCAAGGAATGCACTACCGCCAACGGGCCGCAGTTGCGTCCGCACGCGAGGCGATCTCTTAACGAACTCCCTCTTCCGGCCGGCTAGCTTCTGGCGGTCATGTCCCCACCCCACCCCTAGCTTCTCTGCGTGTGGGTGGCTCTGAGACACATGCAGCCAGCCTCCCCTGACCGCGGCGGGGGTCAGAACCCTCTGCCCGGCCGACTTGCGTCCCGGGGTGTTAATGGCTTCCTTTTCAGTTGACAAAAGCTACTAACAGTTTTTGTACTAGCCGACCGGATGCACTTCCCCTCTGCTAAACTTTCTAAAGATGGTCGAACCTGGCCGCCATGTGGTGACGTTACAATACCGAAAAATCGATCGATGGCAAAACGTCCGTCCCTCCTTCTTCCGTCAGCAAGTCAGTGTTCGTCAGCCGTCAACCCTAACGCCTAAACCGTTCACACAATTTTATCCAATATTTGTATTCCCCTTTCGATTTAAAGCAACTCGAGGACCTACGAGTTTGAAAATGATATATTGGTGTTTTGGAGTACTTGACATGAAATCTCAATTACATTTTGAAACTGTTTTCAAAAATTGCTCCACATTTTTTATTCGTCTTTGTTCTCAGATAGCTTAGACAACGTTTAAAAGAATGGCTCAGATCTCATTTTCTTTATATCCATAGTTTTCGAAAATTTTAAATTTCCCAATTTTCGTCTTCCTACAACCACAATATTGTAAATGGATATTTTGTCCTTATAAATTATTTTTTAAACAAGCTCTACGATCATGACCAGTTTTTCAAAATATGAGTTTTCACGTAATGTTAGATAAATTAGAAGTAATTTTTAAAGAATTATTTTCTCAAAAATAATCCAATTTTTTTCTTTAGATTTTCTTCTGTAAATATCAAAGGATGAAAAGAATTGATGCTAGTTAATTTCGCAACACTGCGTATTCGAAAACTGAAACAGATAAATTGCAAACTACAAATTTGAAGAATGGAATTTTTTTCTTAATTGAAATCTGTACTAAAAAAACTTTTCTTTTTTTTTTTAGTTTATTTTTGGTCGCATCAACTACAAGGTCATTAGCGACCGCATCAAATTACATTATCTGAGTACACAGGTAACATTTATATCTCTAATAATAGTTACATTGCTTTAATACCTTATTTCTACGTTATTACAATATACGCCGTTCACAGAAGTTAACATGTTTGGACCTCTGATTTCTGTTTTAATGCCAATAATTTGACAAAATTTGACCACTTGGTTTTGAAAGTCAGAGGAATATATAATTGCCCCAATGTCATGTCCCCGCAAAAGATGTATTCCCTGTAAGGCGAACTTGGTTATGACACAATGATGTGGTCCAGGTTTAGGATACAGCAACAAAGATCACAAGTTCGGGGGGGGGGGATTATTTTGTAATAAGTGAAGGTGAGTCAATTGTGAGTGTCCCGTCCGGATTCTTGTGATGATCACTTGCTCTCTTCGGCTTAGTTTTTTGTTGATTATCAATTTATTGTGTTTACTGCTTTGATATTCAGTTACTTTCTTATAGAGGCCACTTCTTTTAAGCGTTGTCCAGATGGAGGGCCATTTTTCTTCCATTATTTTCCAGCATATTTCACTAGATCTTGGAGTGTATTCAGATTGCCAGTACAGTTTTTGGGTTATCTGTTGTGCTTCCACTAACTACTCTGTCTGTTTCCTCTGCTTTTCTGTTTCTTGATTCATATCCCAAATCAATATTACTTTACCTGATTTGGTAATGTCATTATACAGTTCTTTGGGTTATAATAATAATTTCATTACAAGTTTTATTTTTTTGATGCTATTTATTGCAGTGCGGGAATTTGAGTATAAACTGAACTTTTAATGGTTATTTTTTAGGGCCTGTATTACCACCTTCAGTTACAACCGCGGTTATCTAACTCCCGGTTAACCTAACTTCTGTTAAAACGGACTTCGCGCATTACGAGTGTGAGGTAACTGAAGTTAGCTAACCATCACTTTAACGTTTACTCGGTGATGGTTGCTAATACTTCTAGTACTCAAAAGGATTCATAGAGTGCAGCATAATGCTTCCGATATTCAACTTTTGTACGACGTTTACTTTTCACGTATATTCGAGATTTGTGTTGTATTCGGTTTTGTTTTGCGCGTGCGGTGAACACGTTGATTTTTTGTGTGCGTTTTGTGTCTTGAAAATGCAGAATTCCATCGAAAACGTCCTGAAAGGAAGCGTGGCGCCAATTTCACAAAAGAAGAAAGTGCCACGTTAGTTATTTTGTGGATCAGCTCACTGAAATAGTGGAAAACAAAAATACTCGAGAGTATCTGAGCAAGCAGGGCGAGAGAGAACTGCATTTATTAAACATACGAATTAAGGAAGAAGAACTTCTTTTAATTAAAGCGAAAAGAAAGCTTCTGGAAATGGATGTGGAGGAAAGGGAGAGGGCATCCAAACATTAAAAATAAAATATTTTTACCATTTTTATGAACTGTAACTTTTATTTTTTAATTAATAAACAAATGAATGTTGAGTAACATTTAATTTCTATGTATTCTGTCCCTGAAGAACCTCACAAACGTTTCTCTAACTGCTTCCCTTTGTGACACTTCTAAATTTATGGCAGGAGTTATCTGCCCTTCCTGAACTGCCAATTGCAATTCTTCTGATCCATTCCTGGAACAGGTGGAGGATCTGCTTCTTTCTTCTGGATGGCAATGTTATGTATTACAGCACACGCTACAATTATGGGCTGCACTAGTGAAATGTCATGCCTTATTCCTAGTGCTAAAATAGGGAATCTAGCTTTCCAAACACCGTATAATATTTCAACCGTGTTGCGTGTCCTAATATGTGATTCGTTATACAAATTTTCCTCTGGTAAGCGAGGATTGCGAAGAGGTGTCAAAAGTGTTGTTCTGCAGGATATCCTGCATCGCCAAGCAGCACCCATTCAAAAATCTCCTCTCCACCTGAGCTTTAATAACAGAGTTTATGTATATTAGGCATCGTGGCTTGACCCAGGCCATCTTGCAACTACATTTTGAATGCACAAGTCCGGGCTTGCAACAGTTTGCACGTTGAAGCTGAAGTAGCCTTCTCCTGTTCCGAAAACTTCAGCGTGGTCTCCACTGGTGAAACAATACGCACGTGAGTGCAGTCAATGGCACCAATCACCTCGAAAAGGCCACTTCAAAGAACTTACTTTGAATGGTTAATTTTCCTTCTCGGTTTCTTGGCATGTAAATTTTCTCCTTAGAGATGCAAGAGCATGGGAGACTTTTGTTATTATTCTCCACAGGGTTTATGCAACCTGAGGAGTCACCAGAGTTAGAGAACTAGTAGCTGCATAAAATCTTAATCTTAGTAGTAACTGGTTCATAGGAGACAACGAGCAATTTCTAAAACAAAACAATAGAATTCTTAATAGTGTACATGTTTTCGAAGTGCTGATATATCAAAATTGATTTTAATTCTTAACTCGAAAATAATTTTCTAGTTATTTAATGAAAAGGTAATAAAGAAGAAGTTTTGTTGATACTTACGAAAAATATCTTATGGGGGGTGGGTTTGATAATTTCTAGGAGTCATTAGCTGCTGTTGTTATGGCATCTGTAAACGATTTGATTATGATGTCAGTGTCGTGTTCTTGAAACATATCTATTTGAGATATTTTCATTTAATTTGTTCTGTATTTATTCCAGTTGGCTTTGAAGTAGTTCCATTTGATACTTTCTTGCAGAGGATTCGAGATACATGAAGAATCACTGATAGTCGTAACAATAGGAAAGTGGTCACTGTCATGAGGCTCATCCAGTGCAAACCAATTGCATTTAGAGGCCAGGTTGTTGGAACTGAGTGTGAGGTCAATTGCACTAAGCTGTCCATTACTTATATTGAAGTGTGTGGGTTGCCCGTTATTTAGTACTACCAAGTCAGATTCTTCTATGATAGCTTGCATATTGATGCCTCTTGTGTCAGTTTTATACGATCCTCAGAGGGTATTGTGGCTATTGACATCACCAAATAGAATAAACGGCTTAGGTAATTGTTTTATGATATCCTTCACTTCATTATTTTCAACTGATAGCTGTTGGGTATATATATATATATATATATATATATATATATATATATATATACCCAACTTGTTCGCAGTAAATTTATTTGTAAGGGACAGGTGTTCTTTTTCGTGAATGTACTCGGCGTTATTAATCAAACACCACTGTTCCGTAACAAAATAAACATGAACGATTTATTATTCTATACAAATCACTATTGATTACAATATCTGTGGTGGTCTTATCCTTTCTTACCTCACACAGAATCACTGTTAGTTCTTTCGATCTTACATCGATCGAGGAAATATTTACCGTTTAATCCTCCCACCTCGGGCGTCGGCGGCTTCGGGGACTCTCGGGTTGCCTCGTGCTCCTTCGCTGTCTCTGTGTCCGCTCCACTGGGGATCAGCCGATGCGATGCGTTGCGTTTCCGAAGCACGTTCTCAGCGTAATCTTCCCACGGTGCCTCTGCGCCTCCTCGCTGAACTCCTTTCCGGTTCACCCAGATTTCTTGATGTCACCTTCGCGAGCTGATAAACGCCACTAATTATTCAAAGTACAGTTGCGAGCACGTGTCTCACCCTTTCACCAGGCTACTAGTCCGTGGTGTACTCCTCTGCACACAGTTTCCGATCTGTACTACTCCAGATAATAGCTATCACTCTGGCACTACGTCCAGATACTAATGATGGTTATCTAGCACAAATTGTCCGTCAATCCCTTTTTCAGCGCTCGTTCGTTCGCGACACTATTTTACTTTGTTCGAACGCGGAGCAGCCCCAGGTACGTCCTTCCTCACCGGCGGCCGGCCAGACACTGAAGCCTCGCGGCGTCGTTTCCCACGCCTCGGCCAACCGACGACACTTCGCCGCCCGTAACCGTTTCTCGTGGCTAGCGAGCGCCCTCTGGCAACCGTTCTGCCGCGTGCTTGCTTGATGTATCGCCGTTTCTTTAGGCAGAAACGCGGTGCGTTTCAATATATATATATATATATATATATATATATATATATATATATGTTGCATATACATAAAGAAAAGGGAACTTGTATTTGAATTGCAATTGCCTCGATGTCGAAGCTAATATAAATATGGTTTGCTTTTATATAATTTTTTTGATAAAATAGAAATACCCACTTGTAATAGGAGAAGTTGATCGATTTCATTGTAGCACTTGAATCCTTTTAATTTACCTGTTTTATTTTCTTTGAAGTTGGTTTCTGGGCTGGCTTTGACGTCGTCCTTCCTTCCTGTCCGGGATGGCTTTCTTCGGTCCGACGAGATCCAGTTCTGCCCCTTCGATGCCTTTACGATTTAAATAACCCAGTGCGTTACTACACCGGTGAGCCCTCAAGTTCATCCAAGTACCGATATACGAGTCTATCGTAACCGCATACTTCCTCCCAGCCTGGGTACTTATGCCGGTTGCACTATTAAAATTTGTTAACCAATTTTAACACAGCTTCCCCTTGCCTGGGTTCGTTGACCGCTGCCACCATTTAAATAACCTCGTCTGTGGCGTCGTGGTAGCGAAATGACTACACAGACACGAGCTCTAGTTACAATATTTATTTACAGAGTATTATACAGTATGTACAGCTCAGTTCCGTTCGCAATTCACCTCCGTGCCTCCCACGCACACTGCTCCCCGTCTGCAGGCTAGTGCATCCTCCACCCTGACGCTTTACCGCGCCGGTGCCCTGACACCCAATGCTACGCACTCGCCGTGTCGCGAGGAATGGTCACGCTAACGGGCCGCAGTTGGTCCGCTGCACGCGAGGCGATCTCTTTAACGAATCCCTCTTCCGGCCGGCTAGCTTGGCGGTCGCGTCTCCACCCCACCCCTAGCTTCTCTGCACGTGTGGGTGGTTTGAGACCACATGGCCAGCCAGCCTCTCTGACCGCCGGCGGGGTCAGGACTCTGCCCGGCCGACTTGCGTCCCGGGGGTGTTAGCTCCTTTTTCAGTTGACAAAAGCTACTAAACAGCTTTGTACTAGCCAGGGACTGACACTTCCCCTCTGCTAAACTTCTAAAGATGGTCGAACCTGGCCACCATGTGGTGACGTTACATTAGTTTTAAAAGACAACAGAGCAAACAGATTCCCTTCACTTGCGGGAAGCCGGGCGTTACTGCAAGCGTCCTTTATTTCCAACAAAAGACGCGTACGCGAAACGCGTGTGTTATTGAGTGTTAAAAGATTTCCCAAAATTGAACAAAAAGATAATGTGAACTTAGCCAAAAGTCGTCTTTTTTTAAGAACGTGGGGTTCATAGCGAACAATTAACTTCATCTTATTACTTAATCTTATCACAAATACACAATTTTATTCTCCTTGTAGTATAATTTATCTATGTATTTACTAGTACGTGCCAAATGTAAATTATAATGTTTAATGGAAAAGGGGGATGCAGAAATTAGTTGAACCCCCTCTCCTTTCAGGCTGCGCATGCCTCTGCACGGAGGCGCGCCTTTGCGCTGCTGCGTCCGGCCGTCTCGCCCACGGCTTTGTTCCAGTCTTCTCCGGTGCGCTGCGCTTCCCTCTGGCGTCCTCCGGTTCGCTCCCCTCCTCCTTCCTTCATGTCCCCTCACATGTAGGCAAATTGCAGCACATGCCAATGCTCTGGGGGTGATTCACTTGTATTGTGTATTACACGTTTGACCAAAGAGAAATCTACAATTACATTTTTATGTCCATCAAACTGTAAACATGTTTTGTTATTACAACATTTCACGTATTTACGAATCTTCTTTACTCTTGTTTTATTCCATATTCACCAGTGATAATTAACGCCGAGGGAGTCAACTACTACACTTATTAGTTTTGTAAGTGCAGTGTGCGTTGTATCCCGGGAAGTGGCAGTGTTCCTTTCCAGCTGCAATGTGAGATCCGACGCCGACCTACACTCTGCTTGCGGAGTTTCGCTCTGCAGGCATCTACGTCAGTGGGGAATTGTCCCACCCGGGACAAGCTCCCGATTGGTGTCTCGACGTGTGTGGTGGAAAAGGACTGCCCTCGTTCCCGGTGCCGTTCGTCACTTTCGTTCTCCGATCTCGCGACGTTGGGTGTTGATTCGGGAACGAAGGAAGGCCGCGGGATTAAGCACAGTTCTAAAAGTTAAGCACAACTCTAAAAGAGCCAAAAACGAACATTTTTATGAGCAGTTCTATGAAATATTACAAGAAATAAGAGGTGAATAAGTAAACTGTTTTTTTTTAATCGAGCATACTTTTTACTTTCTCACCTACTGATTTATTGAAGCGTTCTGCCATTTGATTTATTGAAGCGTTATTTTCCATGCAAGAACTGAACGTGACTATTCATTGCAGCCATAGAGTTCAAATGCACCGGAAACAAAACAAATCAGCTAGCTATGCATTCGCCATTCCGATCACGAGACTTGCTTTTCTTCACCAATGTCTAATGGAGATTTCTTAGTCACGTTCGTGGGGCATACTGTTTGGCTTTCTTTCTTTCGTTTTCTTTCTTTGTTCTCCGTTGTTAAGAACAATCGAAGCAAATGAGCTCTGAGCACACTTATTCGAAGAAATGTTTTTTCTTGTTTACACGATTTTTTCTTACACAAAGATGGTATTACAAATAGTACTGAACAATACAAGGTCGATAACAGACTGTTATTTAAAATCTTCAACCACATCTGTTATTTGCTGTTTATTGCCCTAATGATAGCTATATATTTGTTATTATTATTATTATTATTATTATTATTATTATTATTATTATTCACGATTATTCCCATTTAAAGAGCGTTTGAACTTGAATTCCTTTATGATGATTGCTTGTGTTTTCTCTGGGCCCCATATTTTCTTCATGTGTTCATTGTGTTGTTTTTCCAGTTTGCTGGGTTCATTTACATCCTGGCCTCTTCTTGCTTTCGGTTTCAAATGTATGTTTTTTGATGGTGTTCCTGAATTCTTTTCTATTATTTTCTATGAATTATTATTATTATTATTATTATTATTATTATTATTATTTTTATTATTATTATTATTATTATTATTATTATTATTATTATTAATTTCATACAATACTTTTTCAAAATATTTAAGATTCGATTATATCCAGATGAAATGCCCCGCCTCCTACAGCAATGACACGAAAACAGCAACAGCAGAGCGTGCCAACTGACGGGCGCAAACACTGGCGGGGCGGCTGGGGCTCTCCACCTGGAGAAGGCGCCGCCGGCTATTAATAGCGCCGCGTGTCTCCGCGAGGGCGCGCCGCCGCCGCCGCCGCTGCGGAGAGCTTTCCGCGTCGAGGGCCTGGCTGGGCGCGGCTTTTGCGCAGCGTCGCGCGGCCGCTGCCAAACGTAGCGCACGCAAAATGAAGATCGCGGAGGCCACAGCAGACCCGCCGTTATAAGTTACCCTACATTGTATATTTAATTGTATATTAATAACATTATATACTATATAACTAATTATTTATGCAATGTATAATATATAATCTATTTTATATAATATGGAAAATATAATACCCGTATGTATTATATTCCATATTATGTCAAAATGTCGTATAAAATTAAAGAAATGATTGTTCCTTCGTTTATGCCCGGGAAGGTGAAATAGAACAGGTAACATCAATTCGTGCGCCATGAATGTGTGGGCCTCTTAAAAGGGAGAACGAATTTTTGCCAGTACATGAGCAGTCGCGTGACCATTAAATCTGAGGCTTCATTGTGAATGTCAAAATTTTTATCAATTACCATTCTCTGAGTGGAAACTGATGATGAAGTGTTATGACTCTGATTGCCGGTGCCAAACGAAAGTGACACACCAAAATTATTGTCATTTTTTAGTTAAGTGAGGAAATACCTTTCGAAAATAGTCTGTGATGACCAGTAAAAGTTCTTAATGATAATTCAAAGTAGAGAGCCGGAATATACTTCGCTGTGTGTTTTGGCCGCGATATAAATAGCTCCGCTCACGGTAAAGCCTTTCCATGCAAATTGCCACTTTTCATGAGCACCGACAATCTAAGAAAGAGTCAACTCTGCAAGAAAGACGTGTTTAAGTACCAACATCCGTAAACATCTTGTGGAATGCCACCCCTAGAGAACAATCGACCGCATTTCAAACTCCTCTTCCCGACGGCTCACGACGACTGATACGAGCCTGGAGCGCTTATCATCGGCGCGGCTGAGAGCTGCACAGCCTCACCCGTCCCGCGGGCGCCGGGGCTGTGTGCATGGAGGCAGCGGCGGGAGCGTGTACCTGTCGGCCGCGCCGGGGCCCGTAAATCAAGCAGGTGCTGCGCCGGCGCGGCGATGGCCCGCGCTTATCTCAGCTCGCGCAGGGCTGCCCAAAGCGCAGCCACTGCCGTCGCCGAGGACCCGGAGCTAGAGACGCGACATCCATGTCTATGATTTCGAAACATCCATGATTTTATAAAATCGTAGATGTATTTTCACATCGACTTTTTTGAAGTCGATTTTTTAATATCGATGTTTTGTGTTCCATATTTTGACGTGATCGATATTTTTAATGAAAAAAAATCATCATGGCAAAATTCTATAATAACCTATAATCCTATAAATCCTATAATTTCAGATACCCATAAACTGAATAATTTTCAGACCAAAGTGATCAAGGGTAAAAAAACAGCGTTCATCATTAAAGAAGTTTATATTATTTTTGAATTTATCGAATCATATTATGCAATTTTCGTTAATTGACCTGATGAGTTTTTGACTGTCACTTGTCAGTTACATCTCAATTAAAAAAATTAATAAATGATAACACTTTCAAATTAACTGTCCCCCACGTGGACGCACATGTAGAGGCGTTTTTACTTTCTCGCTACGGAGTAGCGCTGATGTACGGAGTAATGCTGCGCGCAAAAACCGGCCAATTTTCGGTAGAAAATCCCTTATTACAGGGGTCTAAAAACGAAAAAGTGTATAAATCCAGATGATAATATTAAAAAACAAAATCCTCTAACACGTGGTGTATCCAGAAACCATGTTTTGGGGTCAGCAAAATGT
Organism: Teleogryllus oceanicus; assembly: GCA_964035755.1. Taxonomy (NCBI): domain Eukaryota; kingdom Metazoa; phylum Arthropoda; class Insecta; order Orthoptera; family Gryllidae; genus Teleogryllus; species Teleogryllus oceanicus. The sequence continues at coordinate 53,945,134 of CAXIVR010000008.1, forward strand.
TTGTCCGTGTCCACGTATTTCCTTCTGTGAACAACGCTAGCGGCTAAACCTTTCAGATGATTTCCTCCAAAATTGATATTCATCATTTAATATGGCGGCGCACTGAATTTGAAACCGATATTTTAATTTTGGGGGGTACTTTACATGAAACCCCTGAAACATTTTCAAAATGTCTCCCCCCAAAAATGGCTCTATCGTTTTTGATTAAATTTTGCTGTAAGTATCATGTTTGTTAAAAACACTGAATTTTCGAAAATCCAAAGTTCAAATTTGTTTCGGAGTCTTCCTACAATTAAAATATTAAAGATAGAGATTTTCTCCTTAATAATATCTATTCTTTATAGATAGAATTTGAAATAAAAAATATTTTTCGAAAATTTGAGTACTTTTGGCGGAATTTTGCGTGAAAATACTGGCGAGAAAGTACGTGCTATTTTAGCACCACTAGTTTTTTTTTAACAAATTCTAAAATAGCTGATCATAGCCAAAGGTGACTCATCACTCCACGAAATGTATTCATCAGCCAGACTGATGATCTGGAGCTGATATGCCTCGTAGGGACTTAAATGCTTCAGAGGTGTCAGTTTAGATTAGAAGGGATGATTCTCGCGAGATACTTAGGTTCTCTCGCACGCATGAATGCACATTTTTCTATATATTAATAGAGTTCTCTTTAAAAACACTCTAACAGATGCCAGAGATTCTCAAAACATGTATTTCCTTCAATAACTCAAGATAGATTTTTTGCAGGATTACATAATTTTCCCTATTCAACGAATACGTGATAGTAAAACGAGCAAGCGTTTATCATGTCTAAGCCATGTTAATTAGAGGCAGTTGACAAGAGGTTACCATACATTCGTATCTGGGCGCATTATTCTAAGTAGGGCTGATATTTTGGGACTTAAAAACGCTGAGGACTGGATCGACACTATATCTAGCTTGAGTTGTTCAAAGCAATCATGTCGTAATATCGCATGACAGATTGTACTTCATGGATATAAAACTGTTTTGTCTCCTTAATAAAAAATAATTTCCTTGAATGCAGTACTGAAAATCAATATAATTACTTTCTGTCTTCATACATTTGATGATGATGATGATGATGATAATAATAATAATAATAATAATAATAATAATAATAATAATAATAATAATAATAATAATAATAAAAACAGGGAAATTATTTCCCAATGGAACAAAATATGCATCAATGTCGTTGATTCTCACGAGAGATTTCGCAAAGAACTTTTGCGGTATGTATAATATTCTATAGAATTTAAAAACAAATAAATAAACACCATCAACGTTTGAGTCCACCACCAACCTTCGAGATTGAGAATGTCGAATTTCACTTGCGGAGAAGCTTTCTACTCTTCTAGTTACGAATGCGAATAAATTAGATAAACGCAAAAGTATGTGTTGTTATTCCCAGGATAAAGAGCAACTTTAAAAGATTTCACAAAGTTCTTGTATGTTCAGTGTTTCAGTACAGGTCTGCCACAAAGAAGCACTTTGAAACCTAAAAGTATTTAATGGTATTGAGCACTATAAGAGTGAGATCATGATAAGGCAATTAATAAAAAGTTGGGAAACGCCCTTCTGGGTCTGGATGCAAACACTTAACTGGCCGACAACATGCCAGTTACACTCCCCAAACTTTCGTAGCAGCATCAGGGGTTGTAAACGTTTTCTGCTTCAAGTTTTAATTGTACACCATGGTTCTGTTTTAATATTGTTTGTATGGAAAATTGTAAAAATGACAAGAGTTAAAATAAAACGTTATTATAAATAATAGTTTTGATATATTTTCATTTTTCTTTTTAGTCTGCTAATAGCTTCTGGTCATATTTGGTGTTTCGCCTTATTTTGGCCTCTTCCTTCCTTTTTCGTCATTATTTTCCTTGTTTTTTCCTGGGACCGATCTTGATCAAGCTGGAAACATACCTGCGTGCCTGAACAACACGAAGGCACGGTCGTGTTTTCTCTTTCTGTGGAAGAGGAAGACTCCAGAGCCAGGTAGTGTTAAAATCAAAATGAGAAAAAAACAGTATTTTCCAATTGCGTTGAGTTCATTGTATATCCCTTTTTGAATCAAGAAAAATTTAGAAAAATATTAACTGAAACTAATAAATTAAAATTCTTTTAATTGATAAAAGGGCTGTAAAATTTTAAAAATCAAATTAAACGAGTACACTGAAGAGATACAAAGAACTTTTGCGATAAAACTAATCATTTTTTGGACTGCAGTGTAGTTTGCTTGAAAGGCTAACACAAGGGGCCATAGGCATTCGCACAGAGGGGAACAAGGGGCCACGGCCCCCCTTAAAAACTTTGAAAAACGACCCCGTAGCCTTACGCAATAAAACTTTCAATTCTTTTAATGTGCTGAATCCCTCGATTTTCCCCTTTGAAGCTACTAAATATTTGGAAATCGTTGTACGACATCAGCGGGATTGTCCACCTGACAACTGTATAAACGGTTTAATATAAAATTAATTGATCGTATTAATTATATCATTGAAGATATCTATTCGTTCTTATTCGAATACGTTTTATTCATTCATTAGTGAAATATGTCATTTGTAAATAAAAAAGTTCAAAACAAAAGGGATCCTAGAAAAAATATTAGTAAGCTCTCTGTATAAAAAAACTAGTTTAGGCGAGCACGTCCGAGCCCAAACCCTTCCGGAGGCACCACCAAGAGCTTGCCCATCCCTGCACGCGCGCCGCTCTGCTCACCGCCGGGGCACTCGGGGTACCTAACGGAGAGCGCAGGAGCGCTCGGAATATTCTCCAAACCAGTTCCCGCGCGCGGTCCCGTGCGCGCGCGTCGTGTACGCACAGCGGATCAGGTGAAAGATGCGACGCCGTGGAGTCTGCCGTGTACCGCCGCCGCGCGCCACCGCGGGCTCCCGGCCACAATGGCCTTTGCGTGTACTTGGAGCAGCGACCGACCTTGCGGAACGCCTGCCACTTTCCTCCGGAGCGGAGGGGCGTGGAGCTGGGCGGCGCGGCGCCGATTTTTCTGGGCCGCCCGACAGGCACGGCGACCCGCAGGCCGTGGCATTCGCAATGCGCGTCCGAGCATGCGGAAAACACTGTCGATTCGAGCGGCGCGTCAGCTGGAGGGAGATGGGAACGGAGCCTATGGCTGGAAAACACCTGTCGGCACGTACAGTACTAGAATTGAAGAACTCGTTCGTCAATAATGACAACTCAAAAAAATTAGGTTTTTCACTTTTTGCGTGTAAACACGTGTACTCAACTCTACCCTCTGTTCCCCTCTGTGCGAATGCCTATGGCCTTGTGTTAGCCTCTCAAACAAACTACATTACACTCCAAAAAATTATTAGTTTTATCGCAAAAGTTCTTTGTGTTACTTCAGTTTAATTTGATTTTTAAGATTTTGCTGAAAGTCTCTCTATCAATTAAAAGAATTTTAATTATTAGTTTCAGCTAATATTTTTCTAAAATTTTCTTGATTCAAAAACGGATATACCTTTCTTGTGGCCCAAGAGATAGAAACACAATGTTTTCTTTTCTTCTAAAACAAACCATACGTCTCTGCTGTAAATAATAACAACCGTTATTTTCAAGATGGAGGCTCAAATCTACATTATTCAAGTTTAAACGTTATTTACTCCCGAGATCTTTAATTTTCAATTGCACCAGTAGAAAATCTATTCTTATCTATTTTGCCCTGCTCATGATCTATCCTACTTTACTCTTGCAGTTGACGAGATGCTCACTCTAAAGAAATGAAAATGTAATGTCAGTGCGACGAATTACCAATTTGATATGCTCTCTAGAATATTTTAAAACTTTGAAAAAGAAGGAAAAATTAAAATAACACACACATAATATTTGAAATTATGAAGATCTCTTGCAGTCTTTCAATTAATACAAAAAGTTACTTTCTTTAGATTTGACAATATGAAAGTTCCAATTTTCTACATTTGACGGAAAGAAAAATTCCTAAATACTGAATAGTTGAAATAATTTTGTGTTCTTTTGTTGAGCTAATTGTCTGACACAATAGAATAATTAATTCTTTTATGTTCATAACATGTATAAATACAACATTCTAATTCTAAAGAGAGATTAAGGTCTATGCATTTAAACGTTCTTTTCTAAATCAAAAAAATGATATTGAAGCTCATTCGAAAACGTAGTTGAACTAAGTGATTGAATCGCTTAAACTACAAACAATATATCAATAAAAATTACTTTACGAATTCACATTACAATATGAAAACTGAGTAATTGATATTTTTATACTAGTTGTTTTTATTCTCAGAGAATCTTTACAAACTTTACCTTCACCATTATTTGTTGCTGAGCAAGACAAAGAACGAATGAGCATGAGTTTGTGATGTCTGATTCCGAGGCTAATTACTACGGCCAGAAATGGATATTCTCGCGATTTTAGTACCACAGCCTGATCTCTATGGAGCGATTTTTGCTACGCCATTATTTCTTTGTTAGCATTTCAGAGATAGGACGACGCAAAACCGCACCGCACTAAAAGAATGCAACAGCGATGTGCGTTTGCGCATGAAGTGCAATCCGTCATAACCCTTGCTGCCACAACCGACATCAAGAATAAATGTTTGTCTCGCTGGTGCTGGGGAACTTTGCAATTGACCTTTGCTGCCTGTTGTTGATTACAAAGGATAAGCCGCCTTGAGGGAGGCAGACCAAGGACTCGAGATGAATAGCTGGCTGCACTGCGTGAAGTTCTCGAGACGTGAGTTTTAAAGGCACACCACAAAACTGTATTCATGCAAAATGTTAAAATTCACGCGCCTTTGTTTGCTGTAATAGCCAAGAGGTGAATTGGATACTGTCAGTCACCGATTCAATGGATTATTCAACAACACAAAAATCAGCAACATATCAGTTATTCCTTTTGTAATGATTATTGATGTAACAATACAAAAGCATTTGCCTTTATTCTCCAAAGACCCTCAGATCATGTCACTCGTGGGCTGCAATAGTGGCACAACTAAAAAATATGAGTTTTGAGTTAATACGTTCTCCAGAATTGCAGATTGGTTGACCTTCCAGCAGCAACAGAAGCTTTTCTTATAGTACTCCATTTCGTACAGTATTCCACCAACAAATGAAATAAGTGTGAATGCAAGAATGATGCATTTCAATACAAAGTGAAAACTTCAAACTTATTTATCTCAACACCTAATTTTTTAGTTGTACCAGTATTGCAGCCCACGAACGATTTAATGCCTCCGTTTGATTCAGGTTAAAACAACCACAAAGGTAGAATAAAGTAATAATTTAGCAGTGTTATTCAACGAAGTGGTAGTATCTTATCAAAAATTATGAATCGACGTTACTTAACTTCAAGTTATTGCATTTACGTGCGCACATCATATAACATCATACTTATTTAAGCATAAGCCATTTCGACGCATTGCGGCATCTACTCTTTGGAGATTCATATTTTATGGTGTAATTTCGCCTCATTTTATGATTTAATATTTATGCTAAATGATGTGTTTGATTAACCCAATTTTTTTCGAATTTTCTTGGATTGAAATAGAATATGGTTAGTATAAGACCGTCAATTCTTGCAAAGCAAGGTGTATAGCGTACCTTGTATTTACTATGCTGATGTAACTTCATACATTCTGTTAATTGTATATAACAAATGTGTGAAAATTATAGTAATACTTTTATATAGATAACGAGATTCCTGATGGGGTATCTGTTATCTATAAAAGCTTTTTAATTAAATTTCTAAACATTGTAAGGTAGAACAGCTTCTCTTTTATTTGGTCGCTCCAGTAACTTAAATCATTTTGTCCCCGTTGTCTCGAACTCTTTTTTAACCTTCTAAGCAATATCTGACTCTGAACTGATTTTCAATTCACAAGAGATGTAAAACGTTTGAAAAGTCTCATTTTCATGCAGAACTGTTTTCATTTGATTGACCCGTATACTTCTGCAACAAGTGTTTTTGCTTCATATCTCGCTATTTAGTGAACTATTTTTTTCATTAAAAATTTACTATTTTCTAATCTACGTCATTAGTCCCGTGAGTGTCGTGCATGTTATATCTCGATAGGTGGCGGTGTTCCTCACCTGCTAAAACGTCCAGCGCCAACCTAAACGGCTTCCAGGCAAATCTCCCCCAGATTTGCCACACGCCAAGCTCCCGTCCTGTCTCCGACAAGTGTGATAATGCAGGGAATATAAGAAAGGGCCTTTGTATTTAATTGGAGAGCAGGGTACAAGAATAAGGAAGGAAAGAACGCGAGCGATCGACGACCCCATTTGATACGGTATTACCCCGCCATGTCCCTGGTATCGATAGGAGAAACAGGAAAAACTACCAATAAGAGCAGCCGACTGCTAGAAATCTCCTCCGGGGTGGGTGAAACCAACCCAGTTCTATCTAACTTGTGTTGAAACTCACCACCGTCGGAACTCAAACTCTGGGATCTTCCAGTCAACGACGCTGGGTCAACAGTCTATTCCAGTGATCACCAAACTGTAAAGGTGTTTCTGATTAAACAAACCGTTTTCAAATCTTACTACTACTTAAAAAAACAGGACAGAAGTAAAAATATCCATTAAAGCAAACGTCCGGCGTTTGGCATGTTAAAATAACGGACGTAATGTTACGTTCATAAAATGTGAGATTTGACAGTGACTGTTGCGCGGAGCGTGCAAGCAGTTGTTTTCAGGAGCCATCTACCTTCGCTCAGTAGAGCACCTTCATATTAGACAACCTGAGCGTGATACTGCGAACGACCGAAAATTTTCCCGCGAGCTACAAGGTAGTAGCTCGCGAATGATGGTTTGACGAACTCTTGGTCTAGAGCAGGGATTCTCAACCTTTTTCTTGCATTGACCCGTTTAAAAATATTGACCCGTTTTCTTCATCGACCCCCTAAGACATTTGAAGGACTCAGTAGAACAAGACTCATTTTAGCGAAATTGAGTTGTTAGCAATAAATAAAAGGGTACTATGTTTGAAAAGTTTAAAAGAACACTGAGTCGTATTATAAAAGTTCTAGTAAAACTCTCAATATCACAGAACTGGGTCTATGTAGGATAGCCCCTATTTTACTGACATTCCTATTTATCTGTGCATTCTATACACATCTTTACGTATCACAAACATAATCTGTAACACTGCCAATGTCACAAATTATTTAAAGATTTTCATACACCAATAGTTTTTTGTAACTTCTCTTGATTTTTAATAATCGGAGAATCTTCCGTTTTTACACAGCCGAGTTTCTAATCTTTTATTGTTGAGCAAAGTTACAAAAATGTTGAGCACGTTTAAGAACTACCTAAAAATTTGCGTGCTTTATTTTGGTAATGCTTACTGTGGGAAATATTTATTGCACAATATAGTAACGTTGAGAATACGTAGTCATAATTTCTTAAAGTTTTGTATCATCTCAACTACGAACGATTAATACGAATCACGACTAACGTCTTGTAAATTATTATTAGACGTTTAGTACAAAACAATTAACCAGAATTTTTCAACTTCATTAATATTTTTTGTAATCAATGGGATCGTGATTATGCCTAGCAATCGCCAGTTCACATTCAGTAATTGTCTTTCCTACACGTACAAGAAGGACGCTTAAAAGAATGGCACAGGTGTCATTTTCGTTGAAATTTCTGAATTTTCGAAAATTTCAGAAGTTATAAACAATGCGAGCATCTGCCGCTGCTGGTGCCCCTATTTATTTCCTTTGAGAGATCCATCCAACGCTCTCGCGCATCTTCACGCGGTGGCCCGCAGCCGCAGCTCGCTCGCCTGAGCGCGCCCACGCCTGAGGTGATGTCAGGCCCTGGGGGCACCGCGAAGTCTGGAGAGGGGGAACGCGCAGGGACGCCGCAGTTTCCCGCCCGCGGCGAGCTGCGCCCCGAGGCCGCAGATAAACACCGCCTGGCCTGTCTGCGTGGCGCTCGGCGCGGGCGCAAGGCCGGCCGTGCATCACGCGGGACGCCAGGACGGCAGGATGCCACTCACTGCTGCGGCACCTCACTTTCTGCGCCACGACGACTATTTACTTTCTGCCACGGAGTAGGGACAAGTTATGAAGTATGCATGAAAACTACGAATTTTCGCCTTCAGAAACTCTTATTACAGGGGCTGACGGGTGAGGGGAAGAACCTTAACCTGTATTAATTGCATTGGATAACTTCGTACCTTAAAACATCGATCTCAAAGAGTGGAAATACCGTACTGGGACGAAAGGACATTATTTACTTATCTTTCCAATTCTTTGCCGATTGAACATGGGGTCCCGCAGGGTTCGATCTTGGGTCCTATCTTCTTTCTGTTGGACGTAAACGATATGCCCTCATCTATTAAAAATGGAGGACAGTTCTGTTTGCCGATGACACGAATGTTCTTTGCAAAAAAGAAACATTAAATAGATATCACGATTTTGGTTGTTTTAAATTGATTTTGTAATAACAAATTAACAGTAAAGGAAGGGAAAACGGTCTTAATGCAGTTTTTCTTTACAAACAGTAAATAGTATGCGCCATTGAAAATAAACAATATTTAATTGGCTAATAAAATAAACATTTATAGGTCTCTCAATTCAATCAAACCTCAAATGGAATGTACATATAACAGAATTAAACACTAAATTAAGCTCATTATGTTATGCATTCAGAATTCTTTCTAATTCTGTCAGCCTACATGCAGCTCTTAGCGTGTATTTTGAAAATATACATTCCCGCCTGAGATTTTGCATAATATTATGGGGAAGCTCATCCTTTAGTGCCCAGACATTTAGATTGCAAAATAAGATTATCCGAATAATGAAAAAATGCCATCCACGTGATCCCTTCAAGCCTCTTTTCATTGAGCTTGGAATCTTCACTATGCGCACGTTTTGTTGAGCTTTCCTTTGATTGTAGTGGTAGTAGAGCAGGTGAGTTTTTTGTTAGCATAGAGAAATCAAATCTGATCGTTCGTTTACCGTTACAAATAAGTTTTCTACACTTCAAAATATCTAGTTTTTGAAATGTTTATCTCTCGCTTTTTTAAATTTATTATTATTATTATTACTATTATTTTCTACTTTCAACTATTACAGTTGATTTTTAAAGAGATCTGAAACTCAAGAAAGCAAAAGTAGAAGATTTTCCCATACGTCAAGCATACAGTTTTGACTTTTGAATTACATAAATAAATAAACTCGTGCGCTGACGAAGATTGCAGGCGCCAAAAACGCTGGCAACTGTGCCTGGACGCATGTGTCTCCGCAGCCAAAAGGCACCAATCTGTTCAGCAAAAATATTGCTGGAAGAACCTTATTAGAGAAAATGCTAAAAATATTTATAAAAGTAATTGTGAAGTAATTAGAGAGTTCTACCAAATTGTTGCCTTACTCATCAATATTGATCCTGTTTTCGGAGGTTAGTTTTCATGGCTTACAGTCATGTCGATGGTTTGTAAGAAATCGGAATATTTATATGTTCATGTAAAAGATATAGTTTTGAATTTTGCTATGTAATTATTGGAAACGGATATTTCACATTAAATGCTGAATTTATTCAAACGTACAAAATTATTTCTGCGGATATTATGTTTTAATAGAAAAGATAAGAAGAAACTTTCTTTCTTAGAAAATCAGAATGAGTCAGGTCTTTTTGAATTATTGACGATGTCAGCAATGTGTACCCAATTAATCAAGGCAAGACTGTGATTTTCTGGGACATAGAACGGAGAGTTTCTCGGATGGTTTTAATTCTTTCATATTGTTTTGAATTATTTTTCACTAAAACGAATTGTAGTTAATAAATTGCTTAATTTCTAATGTTCTTCCAGATGTATAGTCATTAGAAAATATTTGTGAGATTCTTAATTTGCAACGAAATCTGGCTTTTTGCCTGCTTCATCTTTTTTTACACAACGGAGAATAACAAGCATGTTATAACAATTGAGATTATCACTTACGTTTTTGTGACTCATTTAGAGTTGTATTTGTACACTGAATTAATCATGAAGTAAATAGCGAGGTAGGCCAGCAATTCTTTCCATATGAGCTTGTAGACACTCCCGCGCCATCTGAAAACAAAAAGTATTGTTGTTATTTATATTTTCATTTTTGTTGTGTGTGTCACGTGTGTACGAAAATTCTGAAAATCTTTTACTAAGTCGCATCCAATATGCAAGAGGGTTATATCAGTTAGTTGTATCTCTCAAGACAAACCAGAGTGCAGTAAAGCTAAAATTCATTTTTAAGTATCTTCAAATTATCACAAGAAAGACTGAGGTTCAGTGTCTTAGAAACAAAATTCGGGAAAGTACACAACACAAGATAAGAAGAAACTTTAAATAGTACATAGCACTGCTAGAGCTACTTACATTTTAAAAAGTAAATAACTAAATATATTAGCAAAACAAAATATTTCAGAAATATACATAACCTATAATGAAGTGGGTAAGGTGTAAAACTCTGTTTCTTAAACACAAGGCCTCTCAAAAGGTCTTTAGAAGTACCTGAAGCGGGAAGATGAGTATCTTCGCGCAGTGTGATTGCCCAATTGCAAGATACAGTGCATTTACTGATAGATCTAAGCCGAAAATAAAAAACAATGTGTAAAAAAATTGTACTTTGAACGATTGGTACTTAGGACAGAGGAAAATTGTACGCCTGCGAATTAAATATCATTTTGTCTAGAGCTACATGTGGGTGTGACATCTATGAAAGTTGCTAGAATTCATAAAACTTACTTCGATGAGAAACATTATACAATAAAAACAAATACACTAACGAAAGATCATTTTATTGCTGGGCAATTGTGCCATTAAAGCATTGTTTAATTTCATACGTATTCATTAAAGAAAGGAAATATTAATCACAAATATTAAAATATCTTGTTGGTAATGTCTCAGATACATTTTAATTCATTTCGCAAATATCAATACATTAGAATTACTATATTAAAAATATCAAATTCCATTTGAGGAGAGATGATACCAACGACCACAAAATACGCAGCAATTTTACAAAACGCGCATCAAAGACACAACATCCAAAAAATTCAACTCTTCTCTGGCACTCCACCTCCGCGGTAAACAACATCTTGCTGTTTTATTTCTCCCAATAATAACGCCATTTACCAAACGACTCCGCATCAATTTCCCCCTACGCTCAAATCCCGCGGGAAATTGCGTCATTCGCCAGAAACAGCTTCGCATCGCGAGTTCTCCAGCACGGCCGCCATGGCCGCCTCGACGGCACGTTTTCGGCCACGTGGAGCCGTCGGGAAATAACAGCCCGCGCCCAGGAATCGCGCGGTAATGCGTGTCGTTAGATAGAAACGCTCTCGCGACCCGCACGTCCCGTCAAATGGTCACGTATGTCCTTCGGCCGCCACGGTCGCAAACACTGCAGTGCCGCTGACCGGGATGGTTGGTTTGGTTTGTTTTTTTCGTGTTTCCGGGGGCGTCAACTGCTTTGGTCATTAGTCCCTTTAGTGTACTGCGTGTTTTTTTTTCTCGGGAGATGGCGGTGATCTTCCCCCGCTGGATGGCGAGATCCGGCGCCGACCTACCGTCGGCTAGTGGGCTTTTCTCTAACCAGATCTCCTCCACCAGCGAGGCACCGCTCCAGCCGGGACAAGCTCTAAGCTCCCGACCTGTCTCCCGGAATACGTGGTAGTGTAGTGCATGTTAGTGTAAGTGTGTGTGTAGGAGGAGAGGATAAGACAAGGAAGAGGAAGGACAGATCGCGCGCGGCCCGTGGCCCGTTTGGTAGGGTAGTGGTCCGGCATTCGCCTGGTGCTGATCGGAGAAACCACGAAAAACTACCGATCAGAGCAGCCGGCTGCTAGAATTCTCCTCCAGACAACGACTGAATTCGACCTAGCTGAAAAGCTTGTGTCGAAAATCCTGCCGCCGTCAGGACTCGAACCTAGGACCTCCCGGTCAGAGGCGCCGCAGTGGCATCAGTTGATGCACTGAGCTACCGATCCAGGTCCGCTGACCGGGAGGTTCTAGGGATCCAGCCCCGGCGGTGGCAGGATTTTCGACGCTACCTAGATACCTAGGTCGAATTCATCCGCTGACTGGAGCGGCCGGCTGCGCTGATGGGTAGTTTTCTCCGATCAACGCCAGGTGAATGCCGAAGCAGTGCACTAACCGCGACCATGAGTGGAGGAAAGAAAGATAAAATGGAAACAATAGAAAAAAGGGTTTAACATAATGGAATGTTAAAGAATATAAAGAAATAGAGGGCGTTGAAGTGAAATCAGGAAGAGGAAAGAAAAAAGGCGAAGTGAAGGCGAGGACGATAGAAAGAAAGAAGTGAACGAAGGTTGGCAGGTGAAAAGGAGGGGACGAGAGAAGGGTAGAACAATAAGATAGTGAAGATAGGAAAATGAGAGCGGACGGTAGTAAAACAGAGAAAAGAGTGCGGAAGAACGAGGGCAGAAGAGGATGGAAAGAAAGAGAAAAGGGAAAAAATGGGAAAGGAACAAAAGTTTGCAGGGATTTGAAGATGAAAAGAGTAAACTGGAATACATTGATGGACGAAAAATAACACAGAAGGTGTCGGGAAATTATTTGTTAAATAGTGTGAGAAGAACAACTGTTCTACCCATATTTGAACAAAATTACGAAGAAATATTCATCAGACAGACATTATAATACTGTAGTGCACCATGTAGTTTCACCTGTCAACACACGAAGACGCGCTGATGACACAGTCAACCTTTTTGCAAATGAATATATAATAAGGAAATTTCAAGGTCAAGAATGTCTGCTAATTGCGCATGCATGAAAATGAAGTGCAGCCAGAGAAGCAGCAATAACAAAGTATTTTAATTATTTACTACCTTAAATAAGTATTTGAACCTTTAATGAATACCCCCCAAAATTGACAATTTTCGAAAAAAGGTATCCAGGTCGTAACATTTCATTTAACTTGTTTATATTCACAAAAAGTTGTAAATATTTATTAAAAACGAATTTTCTATTAAAAGTTGCAAATTTCTAAATATTTTTGTAATATTTTAGGTATTCAAATCGCAGAGGTAGTTATTTCAGGAGAGTTCCGGCATCACGAACATATTTCTGAGAACATATTATTTTCAAAAGCACTTCGGATAAAAACTCTAAAGGTCAAATGTAATGAATTTAAGTACTTGTTTGGTGAAAGATAGTAAATTAAACAAAATTCGTTGGAAGAGTTTTAAACACTTCGTTTTCCATTGGTTGTCAAGTGAAAACAGTTTAAACGTATTGCTGTAATGAGTTTATTGGTATTCTGTGTACTGATTGAATAAAAAGGCTTCTTGAAATGAATGTTCTACGTTAAGAGTGTGAATTAAAGTGAAAATACCAGAGAATTCAGTATTATCCAAATAAATGAGAATATTTTTGTCATATATATTAATATACTTTCATTTTATCGAATTGTTAATTACATTATTATTATTATTATTATTATTATTATTATTATTATTTTTCATTTTCGGGATGCTTTTCGCAGCTTCAAGCGATGCCGATTTCGACCATTCCGCGAGGGGTACCTACTATGTCCTCATGACGACACATATTAACCTTTACACTAGACACTGCCCCACCTGCGGACTCCTCGGTCTGTGATCAGAAGACTCACAAGACCTTCCGCCACAACACACTCACATGAAAGACAAGGGACAAACAACCATGCCCACGGCGGGGATCAAACCTGCGACCCTCCGAACCGAGGCGCTGAGGTACATTTACTCGCCCTAAAATGCCTATTCTTTCACTAAAAGCTTGAAAAGGCGTTCGGTTACACCCGATTGAATAATTATGAAACCATCGTTGGTCATAAATTCAAACTGAAGCTGAAGCATGTACAAAATAAAAAATTGCACGTTGATATATATTTTCACAAAATAAAAACCCCATATCTGTACGAGATCAAAATACTTGGCTGCCCTGTCATACATAACATGATACGAAAAGGATTTCTAATTAATGCATTGTCTGTTTTTTCAATATTAAAATCTACATCTGCGCAATTTCTCGAAATAAATATGTCATTTTCGGTGTATTAAAGAATGTGTAAAGTGTCGTTGGTGTTTTGGAATTTACCTATATATTCCCTTTGACGGTTTATGTTCACCTTAATAAGATAGTTTCAATTAAAATCAAATACTTGGGAGAAGTTTTCTTCATAACTTACACTTTCTTTATACAGTCTATTTTCGCCCTTTAAAGGGGCCATTTTAGGCGCCTAAAATGGTCGATTTGAAGGCCTGAAAGAGCGATGTCTAGCAACGTCCCTCCGAAGGCCGAGCCTTGAAATGGCGAAGTCACCGTTGCGCTCGTCCGTGCACGTGCAGCGCCGCCCAGGTCGCGCCGGACGCGGGCGCAGCGAAAAAGCTCCCGCGCAGGGGCTTCGGTCGGGCGCCCGCGACGAAGGACCCGCCGCTCGCCGGATACGCCCCCGCCCCATTGGCCCTCCCAACGCCCTTCACTTGCCTCGCTCACGCCGCCCCTCCCCACCATCCCTCTGTCAGCGACGTTTAATCAATCTCTCTCAACACTCTCAAACTAACTCCGCATTAATTGTAAGGTAATGTCATTACATATATGAAATGTTAAAAGTTCTCAAAGTTCTCGGTGTTTAAGTCTGCAATATTTTGTGTATCATTTTTACTATTGTTTTTGTTTTTTATGGCCTAGGACACGCCATTAATAAAGACATTTATTATAGCTTGATTATTATTATAGCACTGATCATCTTGTTTACTTCTTGTAAACTTTGATAATGTTTTCGGTTTTTGTTCAGAATTTTTCTTTGGAATTGCCTTAAAGTGTAAAAAGGAAAAATCGTATGGTCCATCCGATAACTATCCTTTTAGAATATAGCTATAATTCTCTTCCCTCCTAGCAGAATGGATATCGGAATAATACGAGTCAGCTCAGTGCATCAATTGATGTCAATGCAGCGCTTCTGACCAGGAAGTCCTAGGTTCGAGTCCTGACGGCGGCAGGATTTTCGATATTCAGCTAGGTCGACATTTTAGCTAGGTCGAATTCAGTCGCTGTCTGGAGGAGAATTCTAGCGGCCGGCTTCTCTGATCGGTAGTTTTCCGTGATTTCTCCGATCAACACCAGCTAATGCCGGGCAGTACCCCACCAAACGGACCGCGCGCGATCTTTTCTTCCTCTTCCTTGTCCTATCCTCTCCCCTCACACACACTTACACTAACATGCACCACACCACCACACATTCCGGGAGACCGGCCGGGAGCTTAGAGCTTGTCCCGTCTGCGGCGGTGCCCCGTTGGTGGGAGAGTCCTGGTTAGGGGGAGACCCCACAAACAGACGGTAGGTCGGCGCCGGATTTCGCCATCCAGCGGGGGAAGAATACCGCCATCTCCCGAAAACACACGCACTACACTAACGGGACTACTGACCACAGCAGTTGACGCGCCCGGAAACACGAAGAAATCAATCAATCACCAATATCCCTGGTTCCTCACTACCCTAATCGGTTCTACAGTCCTATTGATCCGCTCTAGCGTCCGGCTTCCTGTAGAATTCACCGCCACCCCCCTCTTCGTACTCCGTTGCATCTTCCTCCATCCACTCGAGAGGTCGTTCCATACAGTCGAGATGTCGCCACTTAATCATGGCTATCATCCGTTGCCATATTTTTCATCCACTAATTAATTATTTTGTTTATATTTTGTATCGACTGATGATAGCATTAGCGACTAATACATATTACAAATAAAAGGACATTTCGGGCACATACATTTCATTTCTACATTCATACATCTATTAAGGTTTAACTATTTCCTATTTCATTGTGTAAATACCAGCCAGTACTGTACACTTCCTAGCAAAAAATCACTATGTTACGAAAAACAAAACGTAGATGAATATATTGCTATTATTTAAAGTGAAATACATGGGTTTCTCTAGTTGCGGGTTGCTCCCTGTCGGCTCTCGTTCTTGATGCACGTGCCATCCCTCCCGACAGCCTCTCCCTCCAACTCGCACCCCGACTCTGGCAACGCTCCTGCAGTCCCCTTGTGCCTGCCCCCATCGCAACAGTTGCGTCACAGACCCGGCGAAGGGAAGCTAGAAAAACAGTGATTCGCCAAGGCAATGGGAAACTTCAGATCGTACCGGCGCGAAAGAGTTTGGAAAGAAAAAAATACGGTTCGAATGGCTAATCTCCCTCAACCGCAAAGCCGGATGCAGCCATGATTTCTGGAAACAATTGCTCAGCAAATAGACCCACGCTGCTGAAACACACCAGTCACGTGTTTCGTTGTCAATCGTACTGAGATTCGTTACATGACAATAACACGATGCAAAGTGTTTGTAGAAATATTGACTAGAATGACTCCGTTTAGAAAGCAATTTCAGCTTTCTACAAACCAAATATCCCAAAGTTTTCTTTAAATGAAATATATTTTGTCCATAGCTGACTATTTTCTCCGGTTTTATGGTATAAATATTACATTTTAATAAAATTTTAAAATTGTTAGAGTGAATGCTTATCCATTACTTGTTCATTATTTTACTGTGAAAGTTGCGATCGATCATTACTTGATGACGGGCAGGTTTGTGGGAGTGAGATTGTTGTTATATTTACAAAGGCCATGACTTCGTGCACATTTCAACACAAAATGTATATCTTATTCACGATGAGGTCTTTATTTTTACTTTCTTGCTACGGAGTAGGGGGAAAGTTATGTAATGCGGCGCGAAAAAAACGTGAATTTTGGCAGAAGAACTCTTATTACAGGGCCCTGATAACTAAAAAAGGATAGATATAGTTGCTAAATTAAGAAAAAAACTAACATGTAGTGTAGCCAGAATACATGTTTTGTGGGTCCTTATTACCAAAAAATCGAATGACGGCAACACGTCTGTCTGACCGTTCGCCCGTGAACAACCCTAGCGGTTAAACTTTTATCTTGGGAATTCTGATTCGGTGCTGTTGACGTTCTTATGCGAGTAAATAAAAGAGGTCATCTTCGTCAACACAGTATTTTTATTCAGGCCGTTTAGCCGATTTTCTCTAAAACTGATCTTCCCCAATCGAGTTGCCTGCTGTTACGGCCGCATGAACTTGAAATCGATATTTTAATTTTAGAGGGGTTCTTTACATGAATACCCTGGGACATTTTCCGGATTAAAAAATATGGCTCCATCCTTTTTATAAATTTTGTTGTTGAATCATGTGAAGGACGTTTAAGAGAATGGTGCAGATGTCATGAAACCCCTAATTTTTAGAAAATTTCAAAAGTACATTTTTTTTGGAGTCTTCCTACAACTGAAATATTAAAAATATTGTTTTTCCCCCTAATGAAATCTGTTCCTTAAAGATAGTTTTTCAAATGAGACCATGTAAAATTTTTCGAAACTTTCAGTGCTTATCGCGTAATTTTGCGTGAAAATACAGGCGGGAAAGTACGTGCTGTCTTAGCACCATTATTTTGAACCAAGTATATGAGTTCATGAAGCTTTGCTACAGAATTTTCACTTACAACTTGCCTGAACAATCACGCTACGTGATCCGCTAGCCGGGTCCCATTCTCCATGTGTGTTGTTCTTAAGCCAAATTATGAATTGCTTCAAAAATCGTTAAAATACATAGAACTAAATGAAACACATTGAAACGAAACTTTTATACATTTATCCTGAAATACCAGTTAAATATGTATGGGACGATTACAATAGGGGGTGGAAGACAAGGGTTCTTTCTCGGGTTTTTAAAACAGTCCCTTTTCTGCATTTCTTCTCAGTTACGGTCAAAATTTGGCTGCGTTCCTCTGGTGATGACAAGTTTCTACGAGCTGAAAACGACGTATGTGCGCATATTATGCTGAGCAATATCAGAAATCTTTGTTTCAATACATTCAGTATTCCATCCGTTTGCATTAGTCATTTTCGAACATTATAGTATAAAGACTAGTTTTATCCGCGCAATTATTCTGTTTTTAGTAAATAATTCGTAACTACTAAACACTCTGTGACCTGATTCTTCCAATGAATGCTCATTTATGTTTAAAGCAAGGCAACAAAGAATAACAATTAATATCCACTCGAAGAATAAGAAGAAGAAGAAGGAGAAGGAGGAGGTAGGATAAGGTGAAGAGAGAAAAGGAGAAGAAGAACAGAAGTAGTTCGCACTCAGCACCTTGAGGGAGTGTCGCTTTGAGATGCAAACTCCGTGCTCATGGCTGCTCGTTCGCGAGTGCGCGCGACCCTGGGCCTCTTGGGAAGCCCGGCAACACTTTCGGAGAAGCACTTAGTGCGAGTGTCGCCTTACAGCGTTACTTGTTTGCTCGGGCACCGAGAACACGCCCAGGGAATACGCCAGTCATTAGTCCAAGAACGAGAGATTCATGAGTCAGTTCGATATTTCCGCTCTTGTTTCAACTCTCAGAATCGCCCACACGCAGAAAAATACGCAAATGCACAGGTATTATCGACTATATATTTATTTTAATCATGCTTCCTGAACTGAATTCTGACATCTTTCTTGTTCCTTGAATCTTACCTTGAATCTTCACTTGGTATCACCGTGACGATTTGCAAGTATGAATTTCCAATACATTCATCTCACGGCAAATTAATTTATTCCCAATAAAAAATAATAAAAAAAGTTAAGGAGTGAACGGATGTAATTTTCTAGAACCTTAATCAATGACTATTCTGACTAAAAAGGAGTTCCAATAAAACTTGCATTCTGAAAATAAGGGGTTTTGAGATGGTTTTGCACCTCTAGAAAACAATAGTTTCATAACTCATTCGGACAGTTTTAAACATTACAATCAGAGGTTTCCAAGAAACATTTTGTTTTCCATATTTTGTCAACTAATCACGATCTTCTTTATTTCAACTGTGATAATGTTTTCGTTTTTGTCCGGATTTTTTCTTTGGAATTGCCTTGAAATGTAAAGAGGAAAATTCGTATGGTCCATACCATCCTTTTGAAATATAGCTATAATTCTCTTCCCTTCTAACAGAATGGATTTCGGAATAATACGAAGAAATGGAGAGAATGGGAAACAAAATAAAAAAACGTGATTGTAGGAAGGTTATTAAAAGGCTCAATTTATGGGTCAAATGGAGAAATGTACATTTTTTAAACTATTTTATAATCTTGTATTTTTCGACTGAAGTTAATCACTTTTCATTAATTTTATTAAAAGTCATGAATTAAAAGATTTCATTTTAAAGAGTTGGAGAATTTAGCAAGGCGACACCGATCTCCTTCAAAGATTACCAGTTTGGTAGACAAGCATTGACTATGTCACAGACACTGTTTAAAAATGACTAATCAAATTATTGCGTTGGAGCACGTTTTACTCATTACAAGAGCACGCCTCAATACTTGGAAACAATAGTGTAATACTACTTCTTATCCATCAAAACATTCAACGATTGAGAGGAGAGTGATAGAGGCACTTTCATATATTATTCTCTTCTGTAGGATTTGAGAAAAGGTTCTTTGTGTCTTTCTCTTTCATTTTGTATCCTTGCAGACCATGCGTGGAACTGTGAATACCCATAACTTCTTCTTACCTACCTGTACACTAGACTACAAGGTACGTCGTTTGTATGTGAAAGCAGCTTCAATTGATTATTCTCCAAAAATTATTTGAGAGGATTGGTTCAATTACTTTAACAAAGATATACATAGAGTCAAACTTCGATTACTCAAACGTCGATAACTCGAATTTTTCAAATGTCGAAGCAATTTTTCATTATCAGTGCATTATATTTATTTTACGTGTAAAACAGTCGCGCTAATTCGAAATTTGGTACCACGAATTTCTCGATAACTCGAAAGAATATCTTCTTCCCCTGAGTGAAAATCATATTTTTAAGTAGAAGAAAGTGGCGAAGTTTGTTTTCACGTCTCGAAAACCAGACCCTCAGAGCTATTTCCTACTGGGAGAGATGGCTCAGTGTATCAACTGATGTCACTGCAGTCCCTCTGACCTGGAGGTCCTAGGTTAGAGTCCAGACGGTGGCAAGATTTTCGACACTAGCTTGTCCGCTAGGTTGAATTCAATCGCTGTCTGGAGGAGAATTCTAACGGTCGGCTGCTCTGATCGCTAGTTTTCCGTGGTTTCTGCGATCAATACAAGGCGAATGGTGGAGCAGTACCTTACCAAACGGGCCAGGGACCGCGCGCGATCTGTCCTTCCTCTTCCTTGTCCTATCCTCTCCCCTTACACACACACTTACACTAACATGCACTACACTACCACACATTCCGGGAGACCGGTCGGGAGCTTAGAGCTAGCCCTTGCTGGGATGGCACCCCGCTGGCTGGGAAAACCCCGCTAGCCGACTGTAAGTCGGCGCCGGATCTCGCCATACAGCGGGGGAAGACAACCGCCACCTCCCGAGCCACACGCACTACACGTACGGAACTAACGACTATAGTAGTTGACGCGCCCGGAATCACTAACAATCAATCAATCAATTAATCAGCTAATTCCCTCGGAACCCTGACCTTGAACGCTGACAGCTCCTCTCTGCGCTCTTGTCGTATGCTCTGAATGATTGGACAAGTGAATTTGTGTTGTTCCCAATGCCGGCTCAGCATCCCCGCGCAGTCGTGTGCTATGCCCATGCGTATTCTATTATAGCTCTTCGGGAAGCAGTAACTTTAGTTAAACTCTAGTTCAACGTATCACGGAGATGGACAAACGTGTGCTAAACTTTTTATTAACTTTAAATGAAAAACTTAAAATAATTTGTAAAGTACAGAAAAGGGAAAGAAAGAAAAAATCTATTGCAAATGAATTCGGTATTGCTACAAGTACGCTTTCAACGATTTTAAAAGACAAACAAAATTCGTCACGCAGTGGATGAATCATGTTTTGAACCTTAAGGGAGAAAATGAATGAAATGTTCAAGTCTTTAAAAATAAATGCTTATATAACTAATGGACATCAGTTTTAAGATTTAAAGATAATACGTTTTTAGCTGTGGCTATTTAAAAGAGTTCATATTTTTTAAAGAAAGTCTTATATTGATATCTCGCATTTTTAATGAGTCGAAACAATATTTCGCTGCGTAGACGCTTGGAGATATCGAGGTTCCACTGTTCTTTCTTTTGATACGTTTAGAGACGGGGCGAAACTTCAAATACTACAAGAATTGCTACTTTTGTTACCGTTTGTATTCGTAATGATATCGATGACGCATTAATCGTGATATTGATACCCTAAGTACAGTATTGCATCATTTTCGGTGAATAGTAGTTAAATCGATTGATACAAACATATCGCCACTACGTGCGTTCTTTCCGGATCTTTTGGCAATCTAAATGGCTTGTGAGCACCTTAAAAAGAAAGAATGCCTCGTAACTCATCGAATTAATCACATATGCGGTTCTTGGAGGTTGTGTCGCACACTCATAGTGTACTTCACATCATCGGTGCTCAAGAAAAGTAACACCTCAAACTAGTGGTGCTCGAACAGCACGTACTTTCTCGCCTGTATTTTCACGCAAAATTACGCGAAAAGTATTCAAATTTTCGAAAAATTGTACATGATCTTATTTCAAAATCTATCTTTACGGAACACATTCCATTACGGAATAAAATCACTATCATTAATATTTTAGCTGTAGGAAGACTTCGAAAAATGTTCGACATTTGCAATGTTCGAAAAATCAGTGCTTTCAATGAACATTAGACCTGGATCATTTTCTTAAACGTTCTTCACACTGTCCAACGACAAAATTTAATCAAAAACGATGGAGCCATTTTTTTTAAACATAGATGGACAGACGGACGTTTTGCCGTCACTGGATTTTTCGGTATCGAGAACCCACAAAACATGGAATCTGGCTACACCACGTGTTAGAGAAATTTTGTTCTAAATTAAGTAACTGGATTTATCCAGTCTCGTTACCAGGACTCTGTAATAAAGAATTTTTCTGCCGAAAATTCGCTGTTTTTTGCGCAGCATTACATAACTTTCTCCCTACTCCGTATCAAGAAAGTAAAATTGTGCAGAATGGTTTAAAGAAGAGCGGAGCTGTGTATTCCACGATAAATCAAATAATATTTTTACTCTACTGTGACATACCCATATGTCACATTAAAATAAACTAATATTTATTTGTAGACAATATGGTGGAACATGCATTACGAAATATCACGAGAGCTAGAGCTTAGCAACGACCGTGAATAAACAATGTAGTTTTTGTTTTTTCTAAATGCATTAACAGATGGTTTGTGCCGAAAGCAGAAAATTCTGGGATTGGGCGAAGAAGTTTAGACGATCAAGGGCTGGGGCTACACCAAAATATTAACAAAACGTATGGATTGGCTGGGTGAGAGAAGGACGGTCAAACAAGTTATGAAAAAATGAAGGTAGTTTAATACGAAGTCTTCGAGGATGAATCATGCAGGAAGATTTCATTCTGCTCGAAACGCGCTTGAACTGATCGTATGTTCATAGAGGGAATTATAATAATCGAGATAGAATTGGTTATCAGTGAAATTTTAAGGACAGTGAATGATATTGCAAATATTTTGATGTGGAAGCAATATTGATGTATAAATTGAACTTTGCCGAGTGGTAATCGAGTCTTTTTCGACTATGTCATAGGATGTAATCGGGACTGATAATTTTACAGTTGGAGACCAGCTTGATAGGGGCAGAAGAGTGATTGCTTTGAAACTTTGACTACGGCAAGATCGCAAGATATTTCTGACTGGAGAAGTCTACGAGGGACATCAACGAAGAAAAGATAAGTTAACTGGGCGGTATAAATTAAAATTGAAAGATATCTGATCAAAGGCCTAACAAATTGTAAATTTAAATTGTTTGCTGCAAAGGCAAAATAAACTTTGCTGAATTTTGTTCTTAGAAAAGAAAGTGATCTTTCATTTAGTCAATCCAACAGAAATGAACTAGGAATAGAACTATTCATTTCAGATTCCCAGCTGCGCTGTATAGTTTATGATCCTATAATCCATTATGAGGTAATAAGGATTATAATATATCGTGACCCATTGACCCAGCAAGCCGGACGCTAAGATCTTTAGCAGATATAAATGTAGAGAGAGGAAAATTTTGGTATACTACATACTGTCTGAAGTGAGACCTACTTTCTCGAAAATTGTGTTAGTAAAAATATTTCTTTCTTTGAACATATATTTTTAAACTTAAGAAGAAAATCACACTTTTCTATATCTTTGGTATACAAGGAAAGTGACAGAAAAATTGACCTTCTTAGGTAAGACTTTTTTCATAAGTAAAAATCTGAACGATAGTTCTCAAGATACTTGGTATACAAAATGAAACATTTTGTATTTGGGCGCGAAACAAACGATTTTTCCGAAAAATACAACCGTTCTCCTACAAAATAACAATTTTTTAGATGTGACACTTTATTTCTTGTGCACAATGAATTCCACATCCCATTTTTAAATCAGTATCATTACCAATCGAAACTCTGGTATCTTTTCTGGAGATCTGTTAACATTTAGATAATCTAATAATATCGACAAATGAATATATTTTTCTACAGGCAATATCGGTACCCAATATCGTTTCGAACCGAATAAACATTCCGGTGGAAATGCTATTCGTATCGGATAATGTGCTTTGAAAAGCAGAGAGCGCATAAAACTCAAATATTCATCACACTTCCCTGCCTTCATTGATTTAGAGAGTTTTTTTTCCCTTCAGCGGAGCACCACTCTAGCCGGGAGAAGTTTTCAAGCTTCTGATAGGTCTCGCTTGTGTGCTAGTGCATGTAAAAAACGTGTGTGTGTGTGTGTATGCGTGTGTGTGTGCGTGTGGCGCGCGCGCGCTGTAATGGGGAGACGATAGGACAAGGAAGAGGAAGGAAAGAAAGCGCGCGGTCTGGGACCCGTTTGTTAGGCTACTGCTCTGGCATTCATCTTGTATTTGATCAGAGAAATCACGTACAACTACCGACCAGAGCTGCAGGCAGCTAGAATTTTTCTTCAGAATGCGGCTCATTGTAGCTAGTTTCGAAAATCTACCTCCGTTGGAACTCGAATCCCAGGATCTCCTAGTCAGTCGCTGGAGGAACAGCTCTACTATCTCTGAAGTAAATCCAGCCGGTACTTCTATAGAATCTTTATGGGCCTGGGCCCAGACACATACAACCACACAAATTTGATAAACTACGAAATAAATAGTCTGCGCAGTTAAAAATAACAACTTCCAAACGGAATCATAAGCCCGGTATACACGGTACAATTTTCGTGCTATCATAGAGTTTCTGTACTGAAACTTTATGATCCCAACCTAGAAGAACAAAAGGCAAAAGTCGCCCACCCACGGTCTGTACGTTTTCTGCATGAATTCTGTATGAATCGCCAGAAGTTGCCGCTAGGGGGTCGACCGGGAAACAACTGAATTGCGCTGCCGGAGTACTTTTAGTGGCGGTATTTCAGAGCGTGCGTTAGGCTGTGTGATCTTTATTAAGTATTAATCATGAGGAGCATAGAGAAGAAAACAGGAACGCAGGAATAAGGAAGGAGGTAGCTTATCACAATATCACTTCACACAATCGCACATTGACTCACCAAACCAGAAAATGAAATGGTCTATTACTGTCGCGTCGTGTAAACAAATCCGTTAGTGCACGATTCTGCCGCTAGAGGCGCTTGAGTCAAACTGTAAGATTTCTGCATAAAAAATTTCGCTCAAATGTTTCCATGCAGAAATCGTGTCGTCAAGACTGCACGTTTTCTGTACGTCCAATCTGCACGGAAACTGTACCGTGTACACCAGCCTTCAGACTTCATTCATAGCTGCCTGTGTCGTAAATCAGCTGCTACGGTGCCATCCAATCGGAAAAGGTTGAACGCCACCACAGTGACGTCACTGTAACGTCGTGGAAGGTCCCGATTGGTTGACACAGTAACAGCTGACGAACTGTGACAGGCAGCTATGGAAAAATCGCAGTATAGGTGGCAACCGTGTGCAGGCGAAGCCGGCTCATTCGCGCTGTCGCGTTCCAATATTCGGCCACCGACGCCCCAGCGTTGCCAGCGGAGGCCGCGTGGAGAGGAAGCAGCCGCGAGGAGGGAGGGGGGCGAGGAGGCCGCGTGCTGCGTAGCCGCGTGCGTCACGCCTCGCCCCCCGCCCCGCCCCCGCCGTCACATACCTGGGAAGGCCGCCGGGAGGGGCCGGGGAGGGGGCGGGGCGCATAGTTCACGGCCGCAGCAGGCCCTGGGCGGCGCGGGCCAAGCGAAGCGCAGTGACTCAGCGGCGACCGACGTCGGCATCGGCGCAGGTGCGAGTGACGACCGCCAGCGCAGGGGGAGGGGGTGAGGGTCTCCGTGCCGCCCCCCCCGCTCCCCCTGCGCCCACCGGCGACTCTTGCCCTTTCATGATGGGCGGCAGAGACAATGCCCAGTAGAAATAAAAAATATTACTTACACTTTGAAATGCACCAATTCTATCCCAACCTATGTGCACAAATATGCATGAAGTCGTCTATTGAACGGCCGCCCTAGTTGTTTTGTAATGTACCAAATGCTTCTTTGAATTGGATCTTTTCGGCCGAAATATTTGACGATATTTTGAAACCGTTATTCAACCTCTCATTAAATGCATTCTATATGTGTCCACCAATGTACTTATTAGTTATGACTCCAGAAGATTCACACAATTAAAGCATCGTCTATAAAAAATGCCGATTTTCCTGCAAAGTCCCTAAGGCACGGTAAGTAAGGGATTGAAAATAAAAGAGCCTATTAGACCGTTGTCATGGCGATCGCGAAGCGTAATGTTTCATTAGTGTAACGGCAGAATGACTTCCCTAAAGGGCTTAGCGTACAAATCCCCATATTTCATCCCGACAAACGCTGGGAAATAAAAAATATTAGCAGGCAAGAATAAAAAATCTGTATACATGATTTGGATGAAGAAATTATCCAAACGTTTCTTGGGAGCAAGTCGGAGCAAACCGGGCATTCCTGATTTTTTTTCAACATTTCTCAGACGTCAACATCTCGGACACTTGTTTACCCAGAAGGAATCTTGTCGTGATTTGGAACATAGCCAGGCAAAAATATGTTTAAGAGCTTCCGATGATTGATTCCATGAAAGGATTATTGAGTGTTCTGCAAAGGGCTTATACATAATAATAATCATAATCATAATAATAATAATAATAATAATAATAATAATAATAATAATAATAATTTGTCCCACATTAATATAACACTTTTTTTCCTATATAGCTCTGACGCCGGAGATATATACACTGAGCATAAGCGAATGCTTATCTATTTTTTTCATCCAAATGACCTTTTTAACACAATCCCAACCAATTTATGAGAACGGGGACAAATAAAACAGAATTTCACAAGAGCTCTTCTACGCCGAGTTAGCTATTCGCAGGCGCGAATCATCTCGGCCAACGAGAAATCACAGCAGCGAGCTTCCGCCTGAGGTCGTCCAGAGGCGATGAGAGGCCTTGCCTTGGCGGAAGCCTTCCCGAGCAGACGCCGCCGCCACCGCCGCCACCGCCGCCACCGCCGCCGCCGCCGCCGCCGCCGCCGCCATCGCTCATCGCCCGCTGGTCGCCCGCAGCGGATGCCCTCCGTCTTCCGCCTTCCGCCCTCCACCCGCTGCCCAGAGGGGTTGCTCGCCCCGGCTGGCTGGCACCCCGGAAGGAACGTTTCCATTCTGACGACTCACGATGAAGAGACTGGTTTGAATGTTGTTGTTTTTTTCTCTTCCCCCTGCGGCCCCATTCTCTCCAGCCGAATATCACGCGCATCTGCTTCATCCACTGCCAGGTAGCGGCTTTGTTTCGTGTCTCTTCGTAGATGGCAGTGCGATGCAGTCGCTGTTAAGATTCCAGGAAGTGGCTCATATGCGCCACAGATTCCGCCATTTCATATCCACTTGTGGAGGAATTTTGAACTATGCACTGGAAATAACCGATATACCCCAAACCAATAGTAATATGCTTCAAACTCCTTAGTACTTTCATATTTCTACTTAATACCCACTAACCTATCTACCTATCCTTAATACCTTCGACTACCTAATGCTGTGATACATTCAATTGTTATCATTTCTCCTCACATGCTCTGCGCTGCCTGGCGGACCTATCAAGTGAGAGGATATTGAAACTGGCAGTGACGGTTCAGGTTGCGTTACTTCCTCTATTTACGTACTATATTCGCAGTTCCTAGGTGCAGAGAGTACCACATTCTTTTAAGTCACCGATTCAGCCAGTTTAAATCCATTACAGTTTACATCATGACATACCATTACAGTTTACATCGAGTGACAGAAAAACTCGAATTGTTCAATACTGTGTACGTGTTGGGAAACAACATACCCAAAACAAATACCAATCTATTTGAAAATCATCCTGCTTTCAGTTATCATTTCTTCTCCACTCCTGTACCCTGCCTGGCAAGGAAATTTGCGTGGGACGATATTAAATAGCGGCGGTCGTTTAGGCTACGCCATTCTTAAAAATTTTTCAAAATTGCAGAGCTGTGTCGGGGCCCGATCTATTGGATAATATTCATTTTGAAAAATCCTCCCAATAGTTTTTTTTCCCGTCTTCAAGACGGACCGAAAATTTTGAGGTAATGGAAAAAAAAGAAATATTATTTTCTACATTATTCTTTTTTTAAATAAATTATCTTTCTTGTTTCGGGAGTGTTCGTCCATTTTTCGGATAACGTCAGTAAGAATAAGATGACAATTCAACGTAGATCCTTTTATTTCCGAAGTCGTCATACAATCCACAAAAAACAAGTGGAAAACTCGTACATAGCAATACTATTATGTTTTTGCTTTTCGTTACAAAAAGTATTATATCCTATACAAAATACTTAATAAACTAATTTCAAAAAATTCCTTTCTGTAATCGGAAAACGCCGTTAACACGAAATCACGTTATTCCCATAGACATCATAAACAATTTTTTTTATTAAAACTTCTGTTAACATATCTGGGCTAGATTTGGGTTGACTGATTAAATCCATTTTCTCCAGATTCTATATCTTCTTTAAAAATTTAAACTTTCCCTCATTTTCTTATTTCTTTCTGTTATTTTGAACCCTTTCTCCAATCTATAATTGACTTGTGTCATATAACGTTACCGATAATTTTTTCAGAAATTTTACTAATTAATTCCCTTTAACCATTTTCCCTTTACTTTAGAATCGCATAACGCTTTAAATTTGATTTCATTGACGATAGTGCTACCAATTTTTTTTTCTTGCTCTTCCAACTTATTTAAATTGTTTGATTTTTACATTGTATTCTGCGAAAGATTTACTATCTTTTTTCACCACCAACTCGCGTCTGTGAAATTTAACCAACCACGATTCTTTTAATCCTTGTTGAATTCTTTTTACCGAAATATCTGAATACGCGTTTTGGGTTGCAAGTTGGTACGTTGAACTTTTCCGATTTTGGCCGAAATTTGGATCGAATTTAAACGATCATATCTCCCACAAAAATGCGAATTTTTTCTTCAACAGGGGGTGTTCCCCAGATTCTGGGCTTTCGAATATGTGGTCATTTTGGAATTCCCCGCAAATCGGGTTTCCGAGGGAGTTAAAAAAAGTCGATTTTTGAGTTTTTGCGGGTTTCACAAAAAAAAAAAAGGGCCCTTAACAGAAAAAAGACCTGCACCACTGAAATCGCCGTTAAGAATTTCGAGTCAGAATTGCTGACTTTCAGCAAATCCGTGTCGGTCAAAAATTTGAAAAATTCAACAGGTGAAATTACGTTGAACATTTTTCGATTGTAGAAATCAGGATCAATTTAAGCGATCGCCTCTCCTACAAAAATGCAAATTTTTGCATTCTGAAAGCTTCTGATAGTGTTCCCCAGATTCTGAACTTTTAGAATATGTGGTCATTTGTTAATTCGGACATAAACTACGGTTGCCAGATTTTTTTATTAAAAATTCGTCTTATATGAGTTTCGCGAATTGCTGAAAACAGAAGCCATTAGAAAAATGACCTGCACCACTGAAATCGCCGTTAAATTTCCGAGTCAAGTGCTGACTTTCAGAAAAATCCGTGTCGGTCGAAATTTGAAATATTCAACAGGTACGTTGAACGCCGATTTGACCAAGAAATAGGAATCGACTTTAAACGATCATATCCTACAAAAATGCGAATTTTTGCATTCTGAAAAGCAACGGGCGTGTTCCCAGATTCTGGGCTTTTCCAGAATGTGTGGTCATTGTGGAAATTCCGACGCAAACTACCGGTTTCCAAAGGCTTTGGATTAAAAAACGCGTCGTATTTAATGAGTTTCATGAGGTGCAAAACAGAAGCCATTAACAGAAAAAATGACCTGCACCACTGAAATCGCCGTTAAATTTCAGGTCAGGGTGCTGACTTTCAGAAAAAATCCGTGTCGGTCGAAATTTGAAAAATTCAACAGGTTAGGTACGTTGAACTTTCCGAGCTTGACCAAGGAAATAGGAATCGACTTTAACGATCATATCTCTAAAAAATTCAATTTTTGCATTCTGAAGCAACAGGCGTGTTCCCAGATTCTGGGCTTTCAGAATATGTGGTCATTGTGGAATTCCGTCGCAATCTACCCGGTTCGAGGCGCGCTTTTAGTTAAAAAACGTCGTATTTAGTGAGTTTTCTTAGTGCACGAAAACGATGCTATAAACAGAAAAATGACCTGCACCCACTGGGGAAATCATGGGTAAATTTCGAGTCAGGGTGCTGACTTTCAGCAATCCGTGTCCGGTCGAATTTGAAAAGTTCAACAGGTGAAATTTACGTTGAACTTTCAAACGACAAGGAAATAAAGGAATAGACTTTAACGATCATATCTCCTACAAAAATGCGAATTTTTGCATTCTGAAGCAACGGGCGTGTTCCCCAGATTCTGGGCTTTCAGAATATGTGGTCATTTGTGGAATTGCGTCGCAATCTACGGTTTCGAGAGGCGTTTAGTTAAAAAACGTCGTATTTAATGAGTTTTCGCGAATTGCACGAAAACGATGCCATGAACAGGAGGAATAATGACCTGCACCACTGAAATCGCCGTTAAATTTCGAGTCAGGGTGCTGACTTTCAGAAAAATCCGTGTCCGGTCAGAAATTTGAAAAGATTAAGCAGGTGGGGTACGTTGAACTTTTCCGGTTGTGAAATAAGAATCGACTTAAAACGATCATATCTCCTACAAAAATGCAAATTTTTGCATTCTGAAAACTACGGTGTGTTCCCCAGATTCTGGCACAGAATATGTGGTCATTGTTAAGTCGGACGCAAACGCTACGGTTGCCAGATTTTTTTATTAAAAATTGGTCTTATATGGTTCGCGGTGCACGAAAGCTCAAACCATTAACAGAAAAATAGCCTGCTACTGAAATCGCCGTTAACTTTCAGTCAAGTGCGGCTTTTTTTAAGAAAAATCCGTGTCAGTCGAAATTTGAAAAATTGACAGGTAGAGTACGTTGAACACCAGGATTTGACCAAGAAATAGGAATCGACTTTAAACGATCATATCTCCTACAAAAATGCGAATTTTGCATTCTGTGCTGGGCGTGTTCCCAGATTGGGCTTTCAGAATATGTGGTCATTTAATGGAAATTCGACGCAAACTACGGTTTCCAAAGGCTTTTAGTTAAAAAACGTCGTATTTAATGAGTTTTCGCGAAGTGCACGAAGCAAGCCATTAATAGAAAAATGACCTGCATCCACTGAAATCGCCGTTAGAATTTCGAGTCAGGGTGCTGACTTTCAGAAAAATCCGTGTCAGTCGAAATTTGAAAAATTCTTCAACGAGTGGGAGTACGATTGAACTTTTCCGACGACCAAGGAAATAGGAATCGACTTTAAACGATCCTTATCTCCTACAAAAATGCAATTTTTGCATTCTGAAGCTTTCAACGGAACGTGTTCCCCAGATTCTGGGCTTTCAGAATATGTGGTCATTTAATGGAATTGCGTCGCAATCTACAGTTTCGAGGCGTTTAGTTAAAACGTCGTATTTAATCGGATTTTCATGGTGCACCGAAAGCGATGCCTGAACAGAATAATGACCGGCACCACTGAAATCGCCGTTAAATTTCCAGTCAAGTTGCTGACTTTCAAGAAAAATCCGTGTCGGTCGAAATTTGAAAAATTCAACAGGTGGGGTACGTTGAACTTTGCACCGATTTGCCAAGAAATAAGGAGAATCGACTTAAAACGATCATATCCTACAAAAATGCAAATTTTGCATTCTGAAAGCAGTAGTGTTCCCAATTCTGGGCTTTTAGAATATGTGGTCATTAGTTAAATTCGGACGCAAACGGTTGCCAGATTTTTATTAAAAATTCGTCTTATGAGTTTTTCGCGAATTGCTTTGAAAACAAGCCATTAACTGAAAAATGACCTGCACCACTGAAATCATGGGAACTTTCGAGTCAGGGTGCTGACTTTCAGAAAAATCCGTGTCCGGTCGAAATTTAGAAATTCAACAGGTGGGGGTGATTGAACTTTCCGATTTGACGAAATAGGAATCGACTTTAAACGATCATATCTCCTACAAAATGCGAATTTTTGCATTCTGAAGCAACGGGCGTGTTCCCCAGATTCTGGGCTTTCAGAATATGTGGTCATTGTGGAATTCCGTCGCAATCTACGGTTTCCAAGGCTTTTAGTTAAAAAACGTCGTATTCTTCAGAGTTTTCATGAAGTGCACGAAAACAGAAATATTAACAAGAAAAAATGACCTGCATCCACGCAAATCGCCGTTAAATTTCGAGTCAAGTGCTGACTTTCAGAAAAATCGTGTCCGGTCGAAATTTGAAAAATTCAACAGGTGGGGGTACGTTGAACTTTCCGACCTGACCAGAAATAGGAATCGACTTTAAACGATCATATCTCCTACAAAAAATGCAATTTTTGCATTCTGAAGCTTAACGGGCGTGTTCCCAGATTCTGGGCTTTCAGAATGTGGTCATTTGTGGATTGCGTCGCAATCTACGGTTTCGAAGCGTTTAGTTAAAAACGTCATTATTTAATCGAGTTTTCGCGAATTGCACGAAAACGATGCCTGTGAACAGAATAATGACCACAAGCACCACTAAATCGCCGTTAAATTTCCAGTCAGGGTGCTACGACTTTCAGAGAAAAATCAGTGTCGGTCGAAATTTGAAAAATTCAACAGGTAGGGGGTACGTTGAACTTTTCCGGTTGCCAAGGAAATAGAATCGACCAAAACGATCATATCTCCTACAAAAAATGCAAATTTTGCATTCTGAAAGCTACAGTAGTGTTCCCCAGATTCGGGCTTTTAGAATATGTGGTCATTAGTTAAATTCGGACGCAAACTACAGTTTACTTAGATTTTTTATTAAAATTCGTCTTATATGAGTTTCGCGAATTGCACGAAAACAAGAAGCCATTAACAAAATGACCTTGCACCACTGGAAATCGCCGTTAACTTTCGAGTCAGAGTGCTGACTTTCAAGAAAAATCCGTGTCCAGTCGGGGTGAAAAATTCAACAGGTGGGGTACGTTGAACTTTTCCGATTTGACCAAGGAAATAGGAATCGACTTTAAACGATCATATCTCTCCCTACAAAAATGCGAATTTTGCATTCTGAAACAATGGGCGTGTTCCCCAGATTCTAGGCTTTCAAATATGTGGTCATTTGTGGAATTCCGTCGCAATGTACGGTTTCGAGGCTTTTAGTTAAAACGTCGTATTTAATGAGTTTTCGCGAATTGCACGAAAACGATGCGCAAACAGAAAAATGACCTGCACCACTGAAATCGCCGTTAAATTTCAGTGGGGTGCTGACTTTAAGAAAAATCCGTGTCCGGTCGAAATTTGGAAAATTGAACAGGTGGGGGTACGTTGAACATTTCCGATTGCAGAAATAGAATCGACTTTAAACGATCATATCTCCTACAAAAATGCGAATTTTTGCATTCTGAAAGCAACAGGCGTGTTCCCAGAATCTGGGCTTTCAGGAATGGTCGTTAATGGAATTGCGTCGCAGTCTACGGTTTCGAAGGCGTTTAGTTAAAACGTCGTATTTAATGAAGGATTTTCATAGATTGCTGAAAGCAAGCCGTTATAGAAAAATGACCTGCCACTGAAATCGCCGTTAAATTTCGAGTCAGGTGCTGACTTTCAGCAAAATCCGTGTCCGGTCGAAATTTGAAAAAGTCAACGAATTGAAATTGTTGAACTTTTCCGACTTGACAAGAAATAGGAATCGACTGGCTTGATCATATCTCCTACAAAGTAAATTTTTGCATTCTGAAACAACGGGCGTGTTCCCAGATTCTGGGCACCAGAATATGTGGTCGTTGTGGAATTCCGTCGCAATCTGCGGTTTCAAAAGGCTTTTAGTTAAAAAACGTCGTATTTAATGAGTTTTCGCGAATTGCACGAAAACGATGCCATAAACAGAAAAATGACCTGCACCACTGAAATCGCCGTTAAATTTCAAGTCAGGGTGCTGACTTTCAGAAAAATCCGTGTCCGGTCGAAATTTGAAAAATTGAACAGGTGGGGGTACGTTGAACTTTTCCGATTTGACCAAGGAAATAGGAATCGACTTTAAACGATCATATCTCTAAAAATGCGAATTTTTGCGTTCTGAAACAACAGGCGTGTTCCCCAGATTCTGGGCTTTCAGAATATGTGGTCATTGTGGAATTCCGACCTGACTACGGTTCCAAAGGCTTTTAGTTAAAAAACGTCGTATTTAATGAGTTTTCGCGAAGTGCACGAAAACGCAAACCATTAACAGAAAAATGACCTGCATCACTGAAATCGCCGTTAAATTTCGAGTCAGGGTGCCCGACTCAGAAAAATCCGTGTCGGTGAAATTTGAAAAATTCAACAGGTGGGGGGTACGTTGAACTTTTCCGACGACCGAGAATAAGATCGACTTTTAAACGATCATATCCTACAAAATGCAATTTTTGCATTCTGAAGCGCAACAGGCGTGTTCCCCAGATTCTGGGCTTTTCCAGAATATGTGGTCATTTGTGGAAGTGCGTCGCAATCTACGGTTTCGAGAGGCGTTTAGTTAAAAAACGTCGTATTTAATGAGTATTCGCGAATTGCACGGCTGATGCCATGAACAGAATAATGACCTGCACCACACAAGTCATACGTTAGAATTTCCAGTCAGGTGCTGACTTTCAGAAAAATCCGTGTCGGTCGAAATTTATGAAAAATTCCAGCTTAGGTGGGGGTACGTTGAACTTTTCCGATTTGTGGAAATAAGAATCGAGCTTAAAACGATCATATCTCCTACAAAAATGCAAATTTTGCATTCTGAAAGCTTCTGGTAGTGTTCCCCAGATTCTGGGCTTTAGAATATGTGGTCATTAGTTAAATTCGGACGCAAACTACGGTTGCCAGATTTTTTTTATTAAAAATTCGTCTTATATGAGTTTTCGCGAATTGCACGAAAACGAAGCCATTAACAGAAAAATGACCTGCACCACTGAAATCGCCGTTAACTTTCGAGTCAGGGTGCTACTCAGAAAAATCCGTGTCGGTCGAAATTTGAAAATTCAACAGGTGGGGTACGTTGAACTTTTCCGGTTGACCAAGGAAATGAATCGACTTTAAACGATCATATCTCCTACAAAATGAATTTTTGCATTCTGAAAGCAACAGGCGTGTTCCCCAGATTCTGGGCTTTCAGAATGTGGTCATTTAATGAATTCCGTCGCAATCTACGGTTTTCGAAGGCTTTTAGTTAAAACGTCGTATTTAATGAGTTTTCATGAATTGCACAAAACGATACCGCAAACAGAAAAATGACCTGCACCACTGAAATCGCCGTTAAATTTCGAGTCAGGGTGCTGACTTTAAGAAAAATCCGTGTCCGGTCGAAATTTGGAAAATTGAACAGGTGGGGGTACGTTGAACATTTCCGATTTGGCCAAGGAAATAGAATCGACTTAAACGATCATATCTCCTACAAAAGAAATGCGAATTTTGCATTCTGGCTCTGAACGTGTTCCCAGAATCTGGGCTTTCAGAATATGTGGTCATTTTAATGAGTGCGTCGCAATCTACGGTTTCGAGCGTTTAGTTAAAAAACGTCGTATTTAATGAGTTTTCATAGTGCACAAAACAAGCCGTACTAGAAAAATGACCGCCACCCTGAAATCGCCGTTAAATTTCCGAGTCAGGAGTGCTGACTTTCCAGCAAAATCCGTGTCCGGTCGAAATTTGAAAAATTCAACAGGTGAAATTTACGTTGAACTTTTCCGACTTGACGAGAAGTAGGAATCGACTTTAAACGATCATATCCTACAAAATGCGAATTTTTGCATTCTGAAACAACAGGCGTGTTCCCCAGATTCACGGGCTTTCAGAAAATGTGGTCATTCAGCGGAAATTCCGTCGCAATCTACGGTTTCGAAGCTTTTGGATTAAAAACGTCGTATTTAATGAGTTTTCGCGAATTGCTGAAAACGATGCCATAAACAGAAAAATGACCTGCACCACTGAAATCGCCGTTAAATTTCAAAGTCAGGGTGCTGACTTTCAGAAAAATCGTGTCCGGTCAGGGTGAAAAATTCAACAGGTGGGGGTACGTTGAACTTTTCCGACTTGACCAAGGAAATAGGAATCGACTTTAAACGATCATATCTCCTACAAAAATGCGAATTTTTGCATTCTGAAGCAACGGGCGTGTTCCCCAGATTCTGGGCTTTCAGAATATGTGGTCATTTGTGGAATTGCGTCGCAATCTACGGTTTCGAGAGGCGTTTAGTTAAAAAACGTCGTATTTAATGAGTTTTCGCGAATTGCACGAAAACGATGCCATGAACAGAATAATGACCTGCACCACTGAAATCGCCGTTAAATTTCCAGTCAGGGTGCTGACTTTCAGAAAAATCCGTGTCCGGTCAGGGTTGTTGAAAAAATTCAACAGGTGGGGGTACGTTGAACTTTTCCGATTTGGCCAAGGAAATAAGAATCGACTTTAAACGATCATATCTCCTACAAAAATGCGAATTTTTGCATTCTGAAGCATCGGGCGTGTTCCCCAGATTCTGGGATTTCAGAATATGTGGTCATTTGTGGAATTCCGACGCAAACTACGGTTTCCAAAGGCTTTTAGTTAAAAAACGTCGTATTTAATGAGTTTTCGCGAAGTGCACGAAAACGAAGCCATTAACAGAAAAATGACCTGCACCACTGAAATCGCCGTTAAGTGCAGGTCAGGGTGCTGACTTTCCAGAAAAATCCGTGTCAGTCGAAATTTGAAAAATTCAACAGGTGGGGTACGTTGAACATTTCCGGTCGCAAAGTAGAATCGGCTTAAACGAACATATCTCCTACAAAAATGCGAATTTTTGCATTCTGAAAGCACAACGGGCGTGTTTCCCAGATTCTGAACTCAGAATATGTGGTCATTTGTGGAATTCAAACGCAAACTACGGTTCGAGAGGCTTTTAGTTAAAAAACGTCGTATTAATGAGTTTTCATGAATTGCACAGTGATACCATAAACAGAAAAATGACCTGCACCACTGAAATCGCCGTTTAAATTTCGAGTCAGTGCTGACTTTCAGAAAAATCGTGTCCGGTCGAAATTTGAAAAATTCAACGAATTGGGGTACGTTGAACATTTCCGAATTCGCCAAGAAAATACGAGATCGACTTTAAACGAACATATCTCCTACAAAAATGCGAATTTTTGCATTCTGAAGCAACGGGCGTGTTTCCCAGATTCTGGGCTTTCAGAATATGTGGTCATTTGTGGAATTCCGACGCAAACTACGGTTTCGAGAGGCTTTTAGTTAAACAACGTCGTATTTAATGAGTTTTCGCGAATTGCACGAAAACGATGCCATAAACAGAAAAATGACCTGCACCACTGAAATCGCAGTTAGAATTTCGAGTCAGAGTGCTGACTTTCAGAAAAATCCGTGTCCGGTCGAAATTTGAAAAATTCAGCAGGTGGGGGTACGTTGAACTTTTTCCGATTTGGCCGAAATAGAATCGACTTTAAACGATCATATCTCCTACAAAAATGCAATTTTGCATTCTGAAACAACGGACGTGTTCCCAGATTCTGGGCTTTCAGAATATGTTGTCATTTGCCAATGGAAATTCCGACGCAAACTACGGTTTCAAAACTTAGTTAAAACGTCGTATTTAATGAGTTTTCATGAATTGCACAAAAACAGAAGCCATTAACAGAAAAATGACCGCAACACTGAAATCGCCGTTAAATTTCGAGTCAGGGTGCTGACTCAGAAAAATCCGTGTCGGTCGAAATTGAAAATTCAACAGGTGGGGGTACGTTGAACTTTTCCGAATTCGCCAAGGAAATAAGAATCGGCTTTAAACGATCATATCTCCTACAAAAATGCGAATTTTTGCATTCTGAAGCAACAGGCGTGTTCCCCAGATTCTGGGTTTCAGAATATGTGGTCATTGCGGAATTCGACGCAAATACGGTTCCAAAGGCTTTTAGTTAAAAACGTCGTATTTAATGAGTTTTCGCGGTGCTGAAAAACGAAGCCATTAACAGAAAAATGACCTGCACCACTGATCGCCGTTAGAATTTCGAGTCAGGTGCTGACTTTCAGAAAAATCCGTGTCCGGTCGAAATTTGAAAAATTCAACAGGTTGGGGTACGTTGAACTTTTCCGATTTGGCCAAGGAAATAAGAATCGACTTTAAACGATCATATCTCCTACAAAAATGCGAATTTTTGCATTCTGAAGCAACGGGCGTGTTCCCCAGATTCTGGGTTTCAGAATGTGGTCATTTAATGAATTCCGACGCAAACTACGGTTTCAAGCACCCCAGTTAAAAAACGTCGTATTTAATGAGTTTTCGCGGGTGCACGAAAACGAAGCCGTCGCTGAAAAAGACCTGCACCACTGAAATCGCCGTTAGAATTTCAGTCCAGGTGCTGACTTTCAAGAAAAATCCGTGTCCGGTCGATATTTGAAAAATTCAACAGGTGGGGTACGTTGAACATTTCGAATTCGCCAGAAATAAGTCGGCTTTAAACGAACATATCTCTACAAAATGCAATTTTTGCATTCATAACAACAGGCGTGTTTCCCAGATTCTGGGCTTTCAGAATATCTTGGTCATTTAATGAATTCCGACGCAAACTACGGTTTCGAGGAGGCTTTAGTTAAACAACGTCGTATTTAATGAGTTTTCGCGGAATTGCTGAAAACGATGCCATAAACAGAAAATGACCTGCACCACTGAAATCGCCGTTTAATTTCGAGTCCAGGGTGCTGACTTTCCAGAAAAATCCGTGTCCAGTGAAATTTGAAAAATTCAACAGGTTGGGGTACGTTGAACTTTTCCGATTTGGCCAAGAAATAGAATCGCCTTTAAACGATCATATCTCTACAAAAATGCAATTTTTGCATTCTGTAAACTACAGGCGTAGATTCTGGGCTTTCAGAATATGTGGTCATTTGTATGAGATTCCGACGCAAAATACGGTTCCAGAGCTTTTAGTTAAAAACGTCGTATTTAATGAGTTTCTGGTGCACGAAAACAGAAACCATTAACAGAAAAATGACCTGCACCACTGAAATCGCCGTTAAATTTCGAGTCAGAGTGCTGACTTTCAGAAAAATCGTGTCGGTCGAAATTTGAAAAATTCAACAGGTTGGTGCGAACATTTCCGGTTGGCCAAGGAAATCAAGTCAATTAAGCG
Source organism: Teleogryllus oceanicus (assembly GCA_964035755.1). Taxonomy (NCBI): domain Eukaryota; kingdom Metazoa; phylum Arthropoda; class Insecta; order Orthoptera; family Gryllidae; genus Teleogryllus; species Teleogryllus oceanicus. Next base: position 53,983,799 of record CAXIVR010000008.1, read on the forward strand.
ATCATATCTCTACAAAAATGCAAATTTTTGCATTCTGAAAACTACAGTAGTGTTCCCGAATTCCTAGTCTTTTAGAATATGTGGTCATTTGTTAAATTCGGACATAAACTACGGTTGCCAGATTTTTTATTAAATTCGTCTTATGAGTTTTCGCGAATTGCACGAAAACAAGCCATTAACGAAAAATGACCTGCCACCACTGAAATCGCCGTTAAATTTCGAGTCAGGGTGCTGACTTTCCAGAAAAATCCATGTCGGTCAGAAATTTGAAAAATTCAACAGGTGAGGTACGTTGAACTTTCCCCGGTTGGCCAAGGAAATAGAAATCGACTTTAATGATGTATCTCCTACAAAAATACCATTTTGCATTCTGAAAACAACAGGCGTGTTCCCCAGATTCTGGGTTTCAGAATGTGGTCATTTGCGGAAATTCCGACGCGCAAAATACGGTTTCCAAAGGCTTTTAGTTAAAAACGTCGTATTTAATGATTCGGGTGCACGAAAGCAAGCCATTAACAGAAAAATGACCTGCACCACTGAAATCGCCGTTAAATTTCAGTCCAGGGTGCTGACTTTCAGAAAAATCCGTGTCAGTCGAATTTGAAAACATTCAACAGGTGGGGTACGTTGAACTCTTCCGATTTGGCCAAAGAAATAAGAATGGGGTTTAAACGATCATATCTCCTACAAAATTGCGAAGTTTTGCACTCTGAAGCTACAGGCGTGTCCCCAGATTCTGGGCTTCCAGAATATATGGTCATTTGCGGAAATTCGACGCAAACTACGGTTTCCAAAGGCTTTTAGTTAAAAAACGTCATTTAATGAGTTTTTCATAGTGCGAAAACAGAAGCCATTAACTGAAAAAATGACCTGCACCACTGAAATCGCCGTTACAAATTTCCAGTCAGGGTGCTGACTTTCAACCAAAATCCGTGTCCGGTCGAAATTTGAGACAGGTGGGAATTTACGTTGAACATTTTCGGTTGTAGAAATCAGGATCGAATTTAAGCGATCATATCTCCTACAAAAATGCAAATTTTTGCATTCTGAAAACTACGGTAGTGTTCCCAGATTCTGGGCTTTTTAGAATATGTGGTCATTGTTAAATTCGGACGCAAACTACGGTTGCCGAATTTTTATTAAAATTCGTCTTATGAGTTTTCGCGAATTGCGCACGAAAGCAAGCCGTGCTAGAAAATGACCTGCACCACTGAAATCGCCGTTAAATTTCGAGTCAGGGTGCTGACTTTCAGAAAAATCCGTGTCCGGTCGAAGTGAAATATTCAACAGGTACGTTGGTTTTCCGATTTGACCAAGGAAATGAATCGACTTTAAACGATCGCCTCTCCTACAAAAATGCGAATTTTGCATTCTGGCTTAACGGGCGTGTTCCCCCAGATTCTGGGCTTTCAGAATATGTGGTCATTGTGGAATTCCGACGCAAACTACGGTTTCAAAAGGCTTTTAGTTAAAAAACGTCGTATTTAATGAGTTTTCGCGAAGTGCACAGCGAAGCCATTAACAGAAAAATGACCTGCACCACTGAAATCGCCGTTAAATTTCGAGTCAGGGTGCGGCTTTCAAATCCGTGTCGGTCGAAATTTGAAAAATTCAACAGGTGAAGGTACGTTGAACTTTTCCGACTTGACCAGAAATGAGAATCGACTAAACGATCATATCTCTAAAAAATTCAATTTTTGCATTCTGAAGCAACAGGCGTGTTCCCCAGATTCTGGGCTTTCAGAATATGTGTCATTTGTGAATTCGTCGCAATCTACGGTTTCTGAAATTTTAGTTAAAAAACGTCGTATTTAATGAGTTTTCATAGTGCTGAAAACGATATAAACAGAAAAATGACCTGCACCACACAAATCGCCGTTAAATTTCGAGTCAAGTGCTGACTTTCAGCAAAATCCGTGTCCGGTCAGAAATTTGAAAAAGTTCAACAGGTGGGGTACGTTGAACTTTCCGACTTCGACTCAGAAATAGGAATAGACTTTAAACGATCATATCTCCTACAAAAACGCGAATTTTTGCATTCTGAAGCAACGGGCGTGTTCCCCAGATTCTGGGCTTTCAGAATAAGTGGTCATTTGTGGAATTGCGTCGCAATCTACGGTTTCGAGAGGCGTTTGGTTAAAACGTCGTATTTAATGAGTTTTCGCAGGTGCACAAAAAACGATGCCATGAATTGGGAATAATGACCTGCACCACTGAAATCGCCGTTAAATTTCGAGTCAGGGTGCTGACTTTCAGAAAATCCGTGTCCGGTCAGGGGTGAAAAATTCAACGGTGGTACGTTGAACTTTTTCGGTTGTGAAATAAGAATCGACTTAAAACGATCCTTCATCTCCTACAAAAATGCAAATTTTATATTCTGAAACTTCTGGTAATTCCCCAGATTCTGGGCTTTTAGAATATGTGGTCATTTATTAAATTCGGACCTGTTCGGTTGCCAGATTTTTATTAAAATTGGTCTTATATGAGTTCGCGGTGCACGAAAACAGAAGCCATTAACAGAAAAATGACCTGCACCACTGAAATCGCCGTTAACTTTCGAGTCAGGGTGCGAAAACAGAAAAATCCGTGTCGGTCGAAATTTGAAAAGTCCAACAGGTGGGGTACGTTGAACTTTTCCGGTTGTGAAATAGAATCGACTTTAAACGATCATATCTCCTACAAAATCGAATTACGCATTCTGAAAAACAACAGGCGTGTTCCCCAGATTCTGGGCTTTTCCAGAATGTGGTCATTTTATGGAATTCCGGCACTGAACTACGGTTTCCAAAGGCTTTTAGTTAAAAAACGTCGTATTTAATGAGTTTTCGCGAAGTGCACGAAAACGAAGCCATTAACAGAAAAATGACCTGCATCACTGAAATCGCCGTTAAATTTCGAGTCAGGGTGCTGACTTTAAGAAAAATCCGTGTCCGGATCGGAAATTTGGAAAATTGAACGAATTGGGGTACGTTGAACATTTCGGTTGTACCAAAAATAAGAATCGACTTTAAACGATCATATCTCCCTACAAAAATGCGAATTTTTGCATTCTGAAGCAACGGGCGTGTTCCCCAGATTCTGGGCTTTCAGAATATGTGGTCATTTGTGGAATTCCGACGCAAACTACGGTTTCCAAAGGCTTTTAGTTAAAAAACGTCGTATTTAATGAGTTTTCCTAGTGCACGAAAGCAAGTATTAATGAAAAAATGACCTGCACCACTGAAATCATGTTAGAATTTCGAGGTCAGGGTGCTGACTTTCAAAGAAAATCCGTGTGCGGTCAGGAAATTTAAATTCAACAGGTTGGGGCGTTGAACATTTCCGATTTGTCAAAAATCAGGATCAATTAAGCGATCATATCTCCTACAAAAATGCAAATTTTGCATTCTGAAAGCTTACAGTGGTATTCCCCAGATTCTAGTCTTTAGATATGTGGTCATTTTGTTAAATTCGGTTTCAAACTACGGTTGCCAGATTTTTTTGTGAAATTCGTCTTATATGATTTTCGCGAATTGCACGAAACAAACCATTAACAATGACCTGCACCACTGAAATCGCCGTTAAATTTCGAGTCAGGGTGCTGACTTTCAGAAAAATCCATGTCCGGTCGAAATTTGAAAAATTCAACAGGTGGGGGTACGTTGAACTTTCCCGATTTGGCCAAGGAAATAAGAATCGACTTTAAACGATCATATCTCCTACAAAAATGCAAATTTTTGCATTCTGAAGCAACGGGCGTGTTCCCCAGATTCTGGGTTTTCAGAATATGTGGTCATTTGCGGAATTCCGACGCAAAATACGGTTTCCAAAGGCTTTTAGTTAAAAAACGTCGTATTTAATGTGAGTTTCAAAGTTGCACGAAAGCAAGCCATTAACAGAAAAATGAGCCTGCACCACTGAAATCGCCGTTAATTTCAGTCAAGTGCTGACTTTCAGAAAAATCCGTGTCCGGTCGAAATTTGAAAAATTCAACAGGTGGGGTACGTTGAACTTTTCCGGTTGTAGAAATAGAATCGCCTTTAACGATCATATCTCCTACAAAAAATGCGAATTTTTTGCATTCTGAAAATACGAGGCGTGTTCCCAGATTCTGGGCTTTCAGAATATGTGGTCATTTGTGGAATTCCGACGCAAACTACGGTTTCCAAAGGCTTTTAGTTAAAAAACGTCGTATTTAATGAGTTTTCGCGAATTGCACGAAAAGAAGCCATTAACAAAATGACCTGCACCACTGAAATCGCCGTTAGAATTTCGAGTCAGGGTGCGACTTTTGGCAAAAAATCCGTGTCGGTCGAAATTTAGAAATTCAACAGGTGGGGGTACGTTGAACATTTTCGATTTGGCCAAGGAAATCAGGATCGAATTTAAGCGATCATATCTCCTACAAAAATGCAAATTTTTGCATTCTGAAGCTACGGTAGTGTTCCCCAGATTCTGGGCTTTTAGAATATGTGGTCATTTGTTAAATTCGGACGCAAACTACGGTTGCCAGATTTTTATTAAAAATTCGTCTTATATGAGTTTTCGCGAATTGCACGAAAACGAAGCCATTAACAGAAAAATGACCTGCACCACTGAAATCGCCGTTAAATTTCGAGTCAGAGTGCTGACTTTCCAAGAAAAATCGTGTCGGTCGAAATTTGAAATATTCCAACGGGTACGTTGAACTTGCACCGATTTGACCAAGGAAATAGGAATCGACTTTAAACGATCATATCTCCTACAAAAATGCGAATTTTGCATTCATTTCGGGAGTGTTCCCCAGATTCTGGGCAGAATATGTGGTCATTTGTTAAATTCGGAAATAGGTTGCCCGATTTTTATTAAAAATTGGGCTTATGAGTTTTCGAATTGCACGAAAAAAAGCCATTAACGAAAAATGACCTGCACCCTGAAATCGCCGTTAACTTTTGAGTCAGGGGGCTGACTTTAGAAAAAACCGGGCGGGCGAAATTTGAAAAAATTTAACGGTGGGGTACGTTGAACTTTTCCCTTTGACCAAGGGAAAAAGGAAACGACTTTTTAAAGGTCATATCTCCTACAAAAAAGCAATTTTTTCATTCTGAAACAACGGGGGTGTTCCCAGATTCTGGGGTTTCGAATATGTGGGGTTTTTTAATTGCGCAAACTACGGCAAACTTTGTTAAAAAAGTCGATTTTGAGTTTTCCAAGGCAGAAAACAAGCCTCGAAAAAAGACCCCTCACTGAAATGCCGTTAAATTTGAGTCAAAGTGCTGACTTTCAGAAAAAACCTTGGGCGAAATTTGAAAAAATTTAACGGTGGGGTACGTTGAACCCGCTTTAAAAAAATAGAATCGACTTTAAACGATCATATCTCCTCAAAATGCGAATTTTGCATTCTGAAAACAAAAGGGGGTGTTCCCCCGATTTTGGGCTTTCAGAATATGTGGTCATTTTGGGTGCGTCGCAATCTACGGTTTCGGGGGCTTTTTGTTAAAACGTCGTATTTAATGAGTTTTTGCGATGCACGAAAACGATGCCATGAACAGAATAATGACCGGCACCACTGAAATCGCCGTTAAATTTTCCAGTCAGGGGGCTGACTTTCAGAAAAAACCGTGTCGGTCGAAATTTGAAAAATTCAACAGGTGGGGTACGTTGAACTTTTCCGATTTGCCAGAAATAAGAATCGACTTAAAAAGATCATATCTCCTACAAAAATCAAATTTTTCATTCTGAAGCTACGGTAGTGTTCCCCCGATTCTGGGCTTTTAGAATATGTGGTCATTAGTTAATTGGACGCAAACTACGGTTTTCCCGATTTTTTATTAAAAATTCGTCTTTAAAGAGTTTTCGCGAATTGCACGAAAACGAAGCCATTTAAAAGAAAAATGACCTGACCATGAAAACGCCCTTAATTTCAGTCAGGGGGTTTACTTTCGAAAAAAACCGTTCGGGCAAAATTTTATTTTTAATTCCTCCAAACATTTCGGGTTTAGTTAAAAGTCATTTTGGTTTTTGAATGGGAAAAAAAATTAACCCAAAAATACGCCCCGAAATTTAAATTTCATAGGGTCGATTTCAAAAAAAGGCCCAAAAAGAAAAATTCAACAGGGGGGGGGGTTAATTTTTGATTTCCGAAATAGGGAAAAAAAAAAAAAAAAAAAAAAAAAAAAAAAAAAAAAAAAAAAAAAAAAAAAAAAAAAAAAAAAAAAAAAAAAAAAAAAAAAAAAAAAAAAAAAAAAAAAAAAAAAAAAAAAAAAAAAAAAAAAAAAAAAAAAAAAAAAAAAAAAAAAAAAAAAAAAAAAAAAAAAAAAAAAAAAAAAAAAAAAAAAAAAAAAAAAAAAAAAAAAAAAAAAAAAAAAAAAAAAAAAAAAAAAAAAAAAAAAAAAAAAAAAAAAAAAAAAAAAAAAAAAAAAAAAAAAAAAAAAAAAAAAAAAAAAAAAAAAAAAAAAAAAAAAAAAAAAAAAAAAAAAAAAAAAAAAAAAAAAAAAAAAAAAAAAAAAAAAAAAAAAAAAAAAAAAAAAAAAAAAAAAAAAAAAAAAAAAAAAAAAAAAAAAAAAAAAAAAAAAAAAAAAAAAAAAAAAAAAAAAAAAAAAAAAAAAAAAAAAAAAAAAAAAAAAAAAAAAAAAAAAAAAAAAAAAAAAAAAAAAAAAAAAAAAAAAAAAAAAAAAAAAAAAAAAAAAAAAAAAAAAAAAAAAAAAAAAAAAAAAAAAAAATCAAAAAAAAAAAAAATCCAAAAAAAAAAAAAAAAAAAAAAAAAAAAAAAAAAAAAAAAAAAAAAAAAAAAAAAAAAAAAAAAAAAAAAAAATCCGTGTCGGTCGAAATTTGAAAATTCAACAGGTGGGGTACGTTGAACTTTCCGATTGACCAAGGGAAAAAGGAATCGACTTTAAACGATCATATCTCCCACAAAATGCGAATTTTGCATTCTGGAAGCAACGGCGTGTTCCAGATTCTGGGCTTTCAGAATATGTGGTCATTTGTGGAATTCCCTCGCAATCTACGGTTTCGAGAGGCTTTAGTTAAAAACGTCGATTTAATGAGTTTTCCGAATTGCACGAAAACGATGCCATAACGAAAAATGACCTGCACACTGAAATCGCCGTTAAATTTCCGAGTCAGGGTGCTGACTTTCAGAAAAAACCGTGTCGGTCGAAATTTGAAAAATTCAACAGGTGGGGGTACGTTGAACTTTTCCGACTTGCCAAGGAAATAGGAATCGACTTTAAACGATCATATCTCCTACAAAAATGCGAATTTTTGCATTCTGAAGCAACGGGCGTGTTCCCCAGATTCTGGGCTTTCAGAATATGTGGTCATTTGTGGAATTGCGTCGCAATCTACGGTTTCGAGAGGCGTTTAGTTAAAAAACGTCGTATTTAATCATCTTTCGCGAATTGCACGAAAACGAAGCCATTAACAGAAAATGACCTGCACCACGAAATCGCCGTTAAATTTCGAGTCAGGTGCTGACTTTCAGAAAAATCCGTGTCCGGTCGAAATTTGAAAAATTCAACAGGTGGGGTACGTTGAACTTTCCGATTTGAAGGAAATAGGGAAACGACTTAAACGATCATATCTCCCACAAAAAATGCAAATGTTCCCAATTCTGGGTTTCAGAAAATTTGGACTTAATGAATTGGGGCCATTATTAATTTTGGAGGGTTTAGGGTTTCGTTTTTTAAAAATTTCTTTAATTTTTTGAAACGATGCACAAACAGAAAAAAGACCTGCACCATGAAAACGGTTTAAAAATTTGAGTCAGGGGGTTTACTTTTAGAAAAAAACCGTGTCCGGGGAAATTTGAAAAAATTAACAGGTGGGGTACGTTAACTTTTCCGATTTTACCAAGGAAAAAATCGATTTAAAAGATCAATCTCCACAAAAAAGCAATTTTATTCTGAACGGGCGGTTTTGATTCGGGCTTTGAATAGTGGTCATTTTGGGGAATTTCCCGCAAACCCGGTTTTAAAGGCTTTTTGTTAAAAAACGTCGATTTTGAGTTTTTGCGAATGCACGAAAACGAAGCCATTAACAAAAAATACCTGCACACTGAAATCGCCGTTAAATTTCGAGTCAGGTGCTGACTTTTAAAAAAATGTGTCCGGGCGAAATTTGAAAATTAACGGTGGGGTACGTTGAACTTTTTCCCATTACCAAGAAATAGGGAAACGACTTTAAAATATATCTCCCAAAAATGCGAATTTTTGCATTCTAAGCAACGGGCGTGTTCCCCCAATTGGCTTTCGAATATGTGGTCATTTGTGAAATTGCGTGCAAACTCGGTTTTGGAGGCGTTTAGTTAAAAAAAGTCGTATTTAATGAAATTTTTCCCAATTGCACGGAAAAAGATGCCATGAACAGAAAAATGACCTGCACCACTGAAATCGCCGTTAAATTTCAGTCAGGGTGCTGACTTTCAGAAAATCCGTGTCCGGTCGAAATTTGAAAAAATTTAACGGTGGGGAGTTAACTTTTTGATTACCCAAAGGAAATAGGAATGATTTAAACGATCATATCTCCTCAAAAAAACAATTTTGCATTCTGGCAACGGGGGTGTTCCCAGATTCTGGGGTTTTAGAATAGTGGTCATTTTGGAAATTCCCCCAACTACGGTTTCAAAAAGGGTTTAGTTAAAAACGTCATTTAATGAGTTTTCCGAAGACGAAAACGGATACAAAAAATGTCACCACTGAAAAGGTTAAATTTCAGTCAGGTGCTGACTTTCAGAAAAAACCGTGTCGGGCGAAAATTTAAAAAATTAAAGGGGGGGGTACGTTGAACTTTTCCATTTTAAAAGGGAAAAAGAATGACAAACGATCATATCTCCTACAAAAAAGCAAATTTTTTCTTCTGAAAAAACGGGTGTTCCCAATTTTGGGGTTTAAAATGTGGTCATTTTAAAATTCCCCGCAACCACGGCGAGGGTTTTTTTTAAAAATTTTTAATGAGTTTCCGGGAAATTTCAAAAACGAAGCCATTAAAGAAAATGACCTGCACCCTGAAATCGCCGAATTTCGAGTCAGGGTGCTGACTTTCAAAAATCCGTGTCCCGGGCGAAATTTTAAAAATTCAACAGGTTAAAAATTTAACTTTCCGATTTGCCAGGAAATAAGGGAAACGACTTTAAACGATCATATCTCCTACAAAAAAGCGAATTTTGCATTCCAAAAACGGGGGTGTTCCCCCCGATTCTGGGGTTTCAGAAAATTTGGGCATTTTTTGAAATTCGTCGCAATCTGGTTTTAAAAGGGGTTTGGGTTAAAAAAATGATTTTTTGAAATTTCGGGTTTGAAAAAGATGCCATAACAGAAAAATTTTACCCTGAAATCGGTTTAAAAATTAAAATCAGGGGGCTGACTTTCAGAAAAAAACCGTGTCCCGGGCGAAATTTGAAAATTAACAGGTGGGGACGTTAACTTTTTGATTTTCCGAAATAAGAATCGACTTAAACGATCATATCTCCTACAAAATGCAATTTTGCATTCAAAATCGGGGTTCCCCAGATTCTGGGTTTTTGAATATTTGGGCATTTTAATTCGACGAAACTACGGTTTCCAAAATTTTTTTTAAAAATCGTTTTAATGAGTTTTCGAATTTCAGAAAAAGAAGCCCTTTTAAAAATACCTGCCCACAAATCCCGTTAAATTTCCAGTCAGGGGGCTGACTTTCAGAAAATCTGCCGGTAAATTTGAAAAATTCAACATGGGGGTCGTTGAACTTTTTCCGGTTGAAGGGAAAAAGGGAAACGACTTTAAACGATCATATCTCCTACAAAATGCGAATTTTTTCATTTTTGAACACGGGGGTGTTCCCCCGATTCTGGGTTTCAGAATTGGTCATTTGTGGGAAATTTGCCAACAGGTTTCAAAGGCTTTTTGTTAAAAAAGTCGTATTTAATGAGTTTTTGCAATGCACGAAAACGAAGCCTTGAAAAATGACCTGCACCACTGAAACCCGGGTTTAAAAATTTGAGTCAGGGGGACTTTTAGAAAAAACCGTGAGTAAATTTGAAAAAATTCAAGGGGGGACGTTGCTTTTCCATTGCCGAAATAGGGAAACGACTTTAAACGACATATTCTACAAAAAAGCAATTTTTTATTCTGCAACGGGCGTTTCCCGATTCGGCTTTCAGAATATTGGTCATTTTTGGAAACCCCCGCAAAATACGGTTTCGGGCTTTTTTGTTAAAAAAAGTCGATTTAATGAGTTTTCGCAATTGCACGAAAACAAGCCATTAAAAAAAAACCTGCACCCTGAAATCGCCGTTAAAATTTCGGTCGGGTGTGACTTTCGAAAAAACCTTCGGAAATTTGAAAAATTCAACGGTGGGGTACGTTGAACTTTTCGATTTAAGGGAAAAAAATCGACTTTAAACGATTATTCCTACAAAAAAGCGAATTTTTGCATTCTGAAACAACGGGGGTGTTCCCAGATTCTGGGCCGAAATGTGGTCATTTGGGAATTCCCCGCACGGTTTCAAAAGGGTTTTAGTTAAAAAAAGTCGATTTTAAAGAGTTTTTGCGAATTTCACGCAACCATAAAAGAAAAATGACCTGCACCCCTAAATCCCGTTAAATTTAGTCGGGGGCTACTTTCAGAAAATCCCTGTCCGGGGCGAAATTTGAAAAAATTAACAGGTGGGGGTACGTTGAACTTTTCACGACCAAGGGAAAAGGGAATGACTTTAACGATCATATCTCCCCAAAAAAGGGAATTTTTTCATTCAAAAAAAAGGGCGTGTTCCCCCCATTCTGGGCTTTCAGAATATGGTCATTTGTGGTCCCCGCAACTACGGTTTCAAAAGGCTTTGTTAAAAAAAGTCGTATTTAATGAGCGGTGCACGAAAACGGCCATAACAGAAAATGACCCACCACTGAAATCGGTTAAATTTCGCGGGGGGACTTTTAGAAAAAACCGTGTCCGGTCGAAATTTGAAAAAATTAACAGGTGGGGGGCGTTGAAATTTTCCGTTTTTAAAAAAAAGAATCGACTTTAAACGATCATATCTCCTCAAAATGCAATTTTGCATTCTGGCTGGGCGTGTTCCCAGATTCTGGTTTTGAAATGTGGTCATTTTTTGGAATTCCCCGCAAACTACGGTTTCCAAAACTTTTTTTAAAAACGTCGATTTAATAGTTTTTTGGGAAGCACGAAAACAGATAACAGAAAAAAGACCTGCACCACTGAAATCGCCGTTAAATTTTAGTCATCTGACTTTTGAAAAAACCGTGTCCGGGCGAAATTTGAAAATTTAACAGGTGGGGTACGTTGAACTTTTACGGCCAAGAAATAAAATCGACTTTAAACGATCATATCTCCTAAAAAAGCGAAGACGAAAAAAGGGCGTTCCCCAGATTCGGCCAGAATTGTGGTTTTTTGGGAAATTCGCGCAACTACGGGTTTTAGAGGCTTTTTGTTAAAAACGTGTTTTAATGAGTTTTCCAAATTTCCGACCATAAAAAGAAAAAAAACGCACCACAAATCGCCGTTAAATTTAATCAGGGTGCGACAGAAAAAACCGTGCCGGGCGAAATTTGAAAAATTAACGGGGGGGCGTTGAATTTTTTGATTTCCAAGGGAAAAGAAACGTTTAAACGACATATCTCCCCCCAAAATGGAATTTTGCATTCTGAAACAAAAGGGGTTCCCAATTTTGGGCTTTGAATATGTGTCATTTTAAAATTCGCGCAAAAAGGTTTCAAGGCTTTTTGTTAAAAAAAGTCGTATTTAATGATTTTCCCAAATTTCAAAAAAACCCTTAAGAAAAAAATCACCCTAAATCGGTTAAATTTCAGTCAGGGTGTGACTTTTGAAAAAACCGTGTCGGGCGAAATTTGAAAAAAATTTAACAGGTGGGGGGACGTTGAACTTTTCCGGTTGCCAAGGAAAAGGGGAAACGTTTAAAAAGACATATCCCCCCAAAATGCAATTTTTTATTCAAACAACGGCGTGTTCCAGATTCTGGGGTTTTGAATTGTGGGCATTTAAGAAATTTCCCCGCAACTACGGAAAAAGGGTTTTTTTAAAAAAATCGTTTTTAAAGGGTTTTCGCGAATTGCACGAAAACGATGCCATAAAAAGAAAAAAAACCCGCACCACAAAAAAATTCAACAGGTTGGGGTACGTTGAACTTTTCCGATTTGACCAAGGAAATAAGAATCGCCTTTAAACGATCATATCTCCTACAAAAATGCGAATTTTTGCATTCTGAAGCAACGGGCGTGTTCCCCAGATTCTGGGCTTTCAGAATATGTGGTCATTTGTGGAATTCCGACGCAAACTACGGTTTCCAAAGGCTTTTAGTTAAAAAACGTCGTATTTAATGAGTTTTCGCGAATTGCACGAAAACGAAGCCATTAACAGAAAAATGACCTGCACCACTGAAATCGCCGTTAAATTTCGAGTCAGTGCTGACTTTCAGAAAAATCCGTGTCCGGTCGAAATTTGAAAAATTCAACGGTGGTACGTTGAACTTTTCCGACTTGACCGAAATGGGAAATCACTTTAAACGATCATATCCCAAAAAATGCAAATTTTTTGCATTCCCCGGGCGTTTCCCCCAGTTTTGGGCTTTCGAATATGGGGTTTTGGGGAATTCCGTGAAACTACGGTTTCGAGGGTTTTAGTTATAAAGTCGATTTAATGAGTTTCTTCCCGAAAACGTATAAAAAAAATGCCCCACCCAAACCCCGTTAAATTTCGAGTCGGGGGCTGATTTTCGAAAATCCTGCCCGGTCGAAATTTAAAAAATTTCAACAGGTGGGGTACGTTGAATTTTTCCGTTTGACCAAGGAAATAAGAATCGACTTTAAACGATCTATCTCCTAAAAAAATCGAATTTTGCATTAAAAACAACGGCGTTTTCCCCAGTTTCCCTTTTTTAGAATATGTGGCCTTTTAAAATTCCGACGCAAACTACGGTTTAAAAAGCATTAAAAAAACGTCGGGGGTTTTTCCCGGAAGTGCACAAAAACAAGCCATTAACAGAAAAATGACCTGCCAAAAATGCCGTTAAATTTCGAGTAAAGGGTGCTGCCCAAAAAAATCCGTGCCCGGTCAAATTTAAAAAAAATTCAACAGGGGGGGGTACGTTGAATTTTTCCGTTTGCCGGAAATAGGAATCAATTTTAAAAGTATCTCCTCAAAATGCAAATTTTGCATTCGGGAAAAAACGGGGTTTCCCCCAGATTCGGGGTTTCAGAATATGTGGTCTTTTTTGGGAATTCCGCCCAATCTACGGTTTGAACTTTGTTAAAAAACATTTAAGATTTTTTGCGTTACAAAAACGATATAAACAAAAAAATGTGCACCACTGAAATCCCCGTTAAAATTTTCCTAAATGCGGGAATAATTGGTCGGAATTTTTAAGATGTTAAAAGAAGGAAGGAAACAAAGACGAAATTCCAGTTGTTCGTATTAATAATTTGCCAATTACTGACGACAGAGAAAAAGCAAACGTTTTTAATATATTTTCTTCGGTTTAAACAAAAAACTGACTGTACACAGATACCAACGTTATCAGATAAAATCTATTTCAGGTTGACGTAAGTACTCTAGGGAAAGAATAAAATTAATGAAAAGGAAAATCTCGGGCCCAGTTTTTTTTTCCAGGACATTTTTAAAAATTGGTGGAGGCTATTCTATCCCAATTAGGTTTTTTAAATATTTCATCAAAAGCTTGCGTCCCGGGAAGATTGGAAGTTAGCACTCTGTCCTTTTTTTAAAAGTGGCGAAAAAAACGGCACTAATCTTAGGCCGATAAGTCTCACGTCAGTCGTATGCAAACTCATGGAACAACAATTACTAACACACCCGGGAAAAAAGGGGGAGGGCAGGAATGGCTTTATAAAAGGTCAGCACGGTTTTAAAAAGGGGTTCTCCTGCGAGAGTCAGCTTGTCCACTTCTACAAGATCTCCGAAAAATGATAAAGGTAAGGGTAGACGAATAGTAATGATTTTCCCAAAGCTTTTGATGTTTTCCTCCGATCGTCTTGTAAATAAATTAATAGATTCTATAGACACTGGTGGTGGTTTGGGATAAACGAACTATTACGTGATAGGAAACAACAGGTTCGAATGAAGATCTATCAACCCCCGGGTGTTACGTCAGGGATTCCAAAGGGAAGTTCTTTGGGACCTCATGTTTCTCGCCTTCGTGAATGACTTGCCAAAAAAATTTCCAAACTAAGACTCGCTGATGACTGTATCATCTATCGGGTTATCAATCAGGGAGGACGTAAATTTTTTGCAGCAGACACAGACAAATTACACTCCTGGGCAAAAACAAATGGCAGAAAAAAACAGTTCAAAAGTAAAGCCATCAGTTTGGTAGGGGTCAGTTATGGTGAAACTGTGTACAAATTGAACAACAAAGTCATACCTACATCACATTTTGCAAATATTTAGGAATTCAATTAGATAGTAAATTGAGCGGGGAAAATCAGGAAAATTTGTTGGGGGAAAAAACCTGAGTTTTACATTTCGTTATGCGGACCCTAAAGAAGAGTACGTGAGAGGAAAAAGAATTAGCATATATGTCACTAGTCCACCGATTAGAATATGGCGCGGTATTTTGGGGACCCTACAATATCGCAGCAGGAAATCTAAAAAAGGTCCGCGGGGCATCATATTTTCAGAGGATAAAAAAAATGAGGGCTTGGGAATCCCAAAAAGAGGCGGATTGCTGCGACTCTATGCTATGTACAAAGCCAGGTACCCTGCCTGGGAAATACACCGTCGTTTGAAAAACCTACATACTTCGTGAGCGGATCACGCATAAAATTAAACAAGAATGCAAAAAACGGATGTCGGAAATTTTCTTTTACAAACCGAACTATTAGAGACTGGAACAGTTTGCCTGCGACAATCTTAAAACCCCTTTCCCCTCAAAGCGACCCTTTAAAAATAAATTAGTTTTCTAGTTAATTATATATTAGGTTATTTATCAATTTTTTTTCCCCTGTTAGATTAGTAGTATTTAACAAAATAAGTTGTTTAATTTTTGTATAAATATAGTTTTAGTAGATTGTTATTATTATCTTTTAATTTTTATTTTTTATTTTTCATGTATGCAGTGCAGTGCAGTGTAGTGCAGCGCAGTGTAGTGTTATGAAGTGAAGTGGGGGAAGGGAATGCGAGAAGAAGCGAGGTGGAAAGAAATCGTCACAGTTAAGTGTTGTGCAGTGAAGTGAAGTGGAAAAGGTTTGCGTGGTGATTTTAATGTACTATTTATTATTATTATTATTATTATTATTATTATTATTATTATTATTATTATTATTTTTTTAATCAACCTTTTTTTTAAATTTTTTTTTAATGAATGTAAGTTTAATGTATGAAGGGCAAGATATTCCCTTCTACATTTAAATTTCAGAATTAACAATAAAACTAAAAAATCCAAAAAATTTGAGTCAGGGTCTGACTTTTGAAAAATCCGTGTCCCGTCGAAATTTGAAAAATTTAACAGGTTGGGGACGTTGAACTTTTCCGTTAAGGGAAAAAAGAATCGCCTTTAAACGATCATATCTCCACAAAAATGCAATTTCTGCATTCTGAAGCAACGGGGGTGTTCCCCCCATTCGGGCTTTTGTAAGTGGTCATTTTTAATTCAGCTACGGGTTTCGGCTTTTAGTTAAAAAAGTCATTTTAAAGAGTTTTGCAATGCACGAAAACAAGCCATTAACTGCCCCCCACTAAATGCCGTTAAATTTCGAGTCAGGGGGCTGATTTTAGAAAAAACCTGTCAGAAATTTGAAAAATTCAACAGGTTGGGGGACGTTGAACATTTTCCCATTTGGAAATCAGGATCAATTTGCGATCATATCTCCTACAAAAAAAGCAAAAATTTTCTTCTGAAAAATTGGTGGGGTTCCCCCGATTCTAGTCTTTTAGAATATGTGGGCATTTTTTAAATTCGGACGCAAACTACGGTTGCCAGATTTTTAAAAATTGTCTTTTTGAGTTTCGCGTTTCACGAAAAGAAGCCATTACGAAAAATGACCCCCCCTGAAATCGCCGTTAAATTTCGAGTCAGGGGGCGCTTTCAAAAAAAATCCGTGTCGGTGAAATTTTAAAAATTCAACGGTGGGGTTTGAACTTTCCCGATTTGGCCAAGGAAATAAAAATCGACTTTCGATCATATCTCCTACAAAAAAAAATTTTGCATTCTAAAACAACGGGCGTGTTCCCCCGATTCTGGGTTTTTAGAATATGTGGTCATTTTCAATTGACGCAGAATACGGTTTCCAAAAGGGTTTTTGTTAAAAAAAGTCATTTAATGAGTTTTTGCAATTGCACGAAAACGAAGCCATTAACAGAAAAATGAAGCACCACTGAAATCGCCGTTAAATTTCGAGTCAGGGTGCTGACTTTTAGAAAAACCGTGTCGGTCGAAATTTGAAAAAATTTAACAGGTGGGGTACGTTGAACTTTTCCGATTTGGGCCAGGGAAAAAAAATCGCCTTTAAACGATCCTTTTTACAAAAATGCGAATTTTTGCATTCTGAAAATACCGGGGGTTCCCCCCTTGGCTTTCAGAATATTTGGGCATTTAGTTGACGCAAACTACGGTTTAAAAGGGTTTTAGTTAAAAAAAGTCGATTTAATGAGTTTTCCAAATTTCAGAAAACGAACCTTGAAAAATGACCTGCACCACTGAAAACGCCGTTAAATTTCGATGGGTTACTTTCAGCAAAATCCGTGTCCGGGCGAAATTTGAAAAATTCAACAGGTGGGGTACGTTGAAAATTTCCGATTTGGAAGGGGAAAACAGGATCGAATTTAACGTTATTCCCACAAAAAACAAATTTTGCATTCTGAAAAAACGGGAGTGTTCCCAGATTCTGGGGTTTTTTGAATATGTGGTCATTTTTTAAATTCGGGGAAAAATACGGTTGCCAGATTTTTATTAAAAATTGTCTTTTTGAGTTTTCGGTCCGAAAACAAGCCATTAACAGAAAAAAGACCTGCACCACTGAAATCGCCAAATTTATCAGGGGGCGACTCAAAAATCCCTGTCCGGCAAATTTGAAATATTCAACAAATACGTTGAAATTTTCCATTTTACCAAAAGGGAAAAAGGAATCGACTTTAAACGATCTATCTCCTACAAAATGCGAATTTTTTCATTCTGAAGCAACGGGGGTGTTCCCAGATTCTGGGGTTTTAGAATATGTGGTCATTTTAAAATTCCCACCCAAACTACGGTTTCCAAGGCTTTTGTTAAAAAAGTGTTTTTGAGTTTTGGGAAATCACAAAACAAGCCATTAACAGAAAAAAGACCTGCACCACTGAAATCGCCGTTAAATTTCGAGTCAGGTGCTGACTTTCAGAAAAATCCGTGTCCGTCGAAATTTGAAAAATTCAACAGGTGGGGGTACGTTGAACTTTTCCGATTGACCAGGAAATAGGAATCGACTTTAAACGATCATATCTCCTACAAAAATGCGAATTTTTGCATTCTGAAGCAACGGGCGTGTTCCCCAGATTCTGGGCTTTCAGAATATGTGGTCATTTGTGGAATTGCGTCGCAATCTACGGTTTCGAGAGGCGTTTAGTTAAAAAACGTCGTATTTAATGAGTTTTCGCGAATTGCACGAAAACGATGCCATGAACAGAATAATGACCTGCACCACTGAAATCGCCGTTAAATTTCGAGTCAGGGTGCTGACTTTCAGAAAAATCCGTGTCCGGTCGAAATTTGAAAAATTCAACAGGTGGGGGTACGTTGAACTTTTCCGATTTGGCCAAGGAAATAAGAATCGACTTAAAACGATCATATCTCCTACAAAAATGCAAATTTTTGCATTCTGAAGCTACGGTAGTGTTCCCCAGATTCTGGGCTTTTAGAATATGTGGTCATTAGTTAAATTCGGACGCAAACTACGGTTGCCAAAGGCTTTTAGTTAAAAAACGTCGTATTTAATGAGTTTTCGCGAAGTGCACGAAAACAAGCCATCTGAAAAATGACCTGCACCACTGAAATCGCCGTTAAATTTCGAGTCAGGGTGCTGACTTTCAGAAAAATCCGTGTCCGGTCGAAATTTGAAAAATTCAACAGGTGGGGGTACGTTGAACTTTTCCGACTTGACCAAGGAAATAGGAATCGACTTTAAACGATCATATCTCTAAAAATTCAATTTTGCATTCTGAAGCAACGGGCGTGTTCCCAGATTCTGGGCTTTCAGAATATGTGGTCATTTGTGGAATTCCGTCGCAATCTACGGTTTCGAGAGGCTTTTAGTTAAAAAACGTCGTATTTAATGAGTTTTCGCGAATTGCACGAAAACGATGCCATAAACAGAAAAATGACCTGCACCACTGAAATCGCCGTTAAATTTCGAGTCAGGGTGCTGACTTTCAGCAAAATCCGTGTCCGGTCGAAATTTGAAAAGTTCAACAGGTGGGGGTACGTTGAACTTTTCCGACTTGACCAAGGAAATAGGAATAGACTTTAAACGATCATATCTCCTACAAAAACGCGAATTTTTGCATTCTGAAGCAACGGGCGTGTTCCCCAGATTCTGGGCTTTCAGAATATGTGGTCATTTGTGAATTCCGTCGCAATCTACGGTTTCGAGAGGCTTTTAGTTAAAACGTCGTATTAATGAGTTTTCGCATGCACGAAAACGATGCCATAAACAGAAAAATGACCTGCACCACAAATCGCCGTTAAATTTCGAGTCAGGGTGCTGACTTTCAACAAAATCCGTGTCGGTCGAAATTTGAAAAGTTCAACAGGTGGGGTACGTTGAACTTTCGACGACCAAGGAAATAGGAATAGACTTTAAACGATCATATCTCTACAAAACGCAATTTTGCATTCTGAACAGGGCGTGTTCCAGATTCTGGGCTTTCAGAATAAGTGGTCATTTGTGGATTGCGTCGCAATCTACGGTTTCGAGGCGTTTAGTTAAAACGTCGTATTTAATGAGTTTTCGAATTGCACGAAAACGATGCCATGAACAGAATAATGACCTGCACCACTGAAATCGCCGTTAAATTTCGAGTCAGTGCTGACTTTCAAAAATCCGTGTCGGTCGAAATTTGAAAAATTCAACAGGTGGGTACGTTGAACTTTTCCGACTTGCCAAGAAATAGGAATCGACTTTAAACGATCATATCTCCTACAAAAATGCGATTTTGCATTCTGAAACAACAGGCGTGTTCCCAGATTCTGGCTTTCAGAATATGTGGTCATTTGTGGATTGCGTCGCAATCTACGGTTTCGAGACGTTTAGTTAAAAACGTCGTATTTAATGAGTTTTCGCGAATTGCACAAAACGATGCCATGAACAGAATAATGACCTGCACCGCAAATCGCCGTTAAATTTCGAGTCAGGTGCTGACTTTCAGAAAAATCCGTGTCGGTCGAAATTTGAAAAATTCAACAGGTGGGGTACGTTGAACTTTCGATTTGGCCAAGGAAATAAGAATCGACTTAAAACGATCATATCTCCTACAAAAATGCAAATTTTTGCATTCTGAAGCTACGGTAGTGTTCCCCAGATTCTGGGCTTTCAGAATATGTGTCATTAGTTAAATTCGGACGCAAACTACGGTTGCAGATTTTTTTAAAAATTCGTCTTATATGAGTTTTCGGGTGCACGAAAACAAGCCATTAACGAAAAATGACCTGCACCACTGAAATCGCCGTTAACTTTCGAGTCAGGGGGCTGACGTTCAGAAAAAGCCGTGTCCGGTCGAAATTTGAAAAATTCAACAGGTGGGGGTACGTTGAACTTTTCCGATTTGACCAAGGAAATAGGAATCGACTTTAAACGATCATATCTCCTACAAAAATGCGAATTTTTGCATTCTGAAGCAACGGGCGTGTTCCCCAGATTCTGGGCTTTCAGAATATGTGGTCATTTGTGGAATTCGTCGCAATCTACGGTTTCGAGGCTTTTAGTTAAAACGTCGTATTTAATGAGTTTTCGCGATTGCACGAAAACGATGCCATAAACAGAAAATGACCTGCACCACTGAAATCGCCGTTAAATTTCGGTCAGGGGCTGACTTTCAGAAAAATCCGTGTCGGTCAGAAATTTGAAAAATTCAACAGGTGGGGTACGTTGAACATTTCCGTTTGGCCAGGAAATAGAATCGACTTTAAACGATCATATCTCCTACAAAATGCGATTTTGCATTCTGAAAGCAACAGGCGTGTTCCCAGATTCTGGGCTTTCAGAATATGTGGTCATTTGTGGAATTGCGTCGCAATCTACGGTTTCGAGAGGCGTTTAGTTAAAACGTCGTATTTAATGAGTTTTCGCGAATTGCACGGAAACGATGCCATGAACAGAAAAATGAACTGCACCTCTGAAATCGCCGTTAAATTTCGAGTCAAGTGCTGACTTTCAGCAAAATCCGTGTCGGTCGAAATTGAAAATTCAACAGGTGAGTACGTTGAACTTTTCCGATTTGGCCAAGAAATAGAATCGACTTTAAACGATCCTATCTCCTACAAAAATGCGAATGTTTGCATTCTGAAACAGCGGGCGTGTGCCCCAGATTCTGGGATTTCAGAATATGTGGTCATTTGTGGAATTCCGACGCAAACTACGGTTTCCAAAGGCTTTTAGTTAAAACGTCGTATTTAATGAGTTTCGCGAAGTGCACGAAAACAAGCCATTAACAGAAAATGACCTGCACCACTGAAATCGCCGTTAAATTTCAGTCAGGGTGCTGACTTCAAAATCCGTGTCAGTCGAAATTTGAAAAATTCAACAGGTGGGGTACGTTGAACTTTCCGACTTGACCAAGAAATAGGAATCGACTTTAAACGATCATATCTCCTACAAAATGCAATTTTGCATTCTGAAAGCAACAGGCGTGTTCCCAGATTCTGGGCTTTCAAATATGTGGTCATGTGGAATTCCGTCGCAATCTACGGTTTCGAGGGCTTTTAGTTAAACGTCGTATTTAATGAGTTTCGAATTGCGAAAACGATGCCATAAACAGAAAAATGACCTGCACCACTGAAATCGCCGTTAAATTTCGAGTCAGGTGCTGACTTTCAGAAAAATCCGTGTCGGTCAAATTTGAAAAATTCAACAGGTGGGGTACGTTGAACTTTTCCGATTTGACCAACGAAATAAGAATCGACTTTAAACGATCATATCTCCTACAAAAATGCGAATTTTTGCATTCTGAAACAACAGGCGTGTTCCCCAGATTCTGGGCTTTCAAGAATGTGGTCATTTATGGAATTCCGACGCAAACGGTTTCAGAGGCTTTAGTTAAAAACGTCGTATTTAATGAGTTTTCGCGAAGTGCACGAAAACGAAGCCATTAACAGAAAAATGACCTGCATCACTGAAATCGCCGTTAAATTTCGAGTCAGGGTGCTGACTTTCAGAAAATCCGTGTCGTCGAAATTTGAAAAATTCAACAGGTGGGGGTACGTTGAACTTTCCGACGCCAAAAATAGAAATCGAATTTAAACGATCATATCTGCTACAAAAATGCAATTTTGCATTCTGAAGCACATTTCCCAGATTCTGGGCTTTAGAATATGTGTCATTGTAATTCGGCAATACGTTTCAGTTTTAGTAAAATTGTTTAATGAGTTTTCCAAAAAGGTTTTGTTGTGTATTTAATGAGTTTCGCGGGTGAAAAAGAGCCATAAAGAAAAAATGACCGCCCCCTGAAATCGCCGTTAAATTTCAGTCAGGGGGCTGCTTTTGAAAAAACCCTGTCCGGGCAAATTTGAAAATTCCAAAGGGGGGGAAATTGAACTTTTCCGAGACCAAAGGGAAAAAGGGAACGACAAACGATCATTCCTACAAAAAGCAATTTTTTCATTTTAAACAACGGGCGTGTTCCCGATTCTGGGTTTCAGAATATGTGGTCATTTAAGGAATTCGTCGCAATCTACGGGTTTTGAGGCTTTTTGTTAAAAAAAGTCGTATTTAATGATTTTGGTGCACGAAAACGATGCCTAACAGAAAATGACCGCACCACTGAAAAGCCGTTAAATTTCAGTCAGGGGGGGTGATCAGAAAAAAACCGTTCGGGGAAAATTTTAAAAATTAACAGGTGGGGGACGTTGAACTTTTCCGTTGAAGGGAAAAAAAGGGGAAAGACTTAAAAAGATCATATTTCCCCAAAAAGCAAATTTTGCATTCTGAAAACAGGGGTTCCCAATTCTGGGGTTTTAGAATAGGGGCATTGTTAAAATTCGGCCAAAACGGTTCCAGATTTTTTTTAAAAACGTCTTTATGAGCGCGAATTGCAAAAAAAAGCCATTAACGAAAAATGACCTGCACCACTGAAATCGGAATTTCGAGTCAGTGCTGACTTTCAGAAAAACCGTGTCCGGTCGAAATTTAAAAATTAACAGGTGGGGGTGTTGAACTTTCCGTTGACCCGAAATAGGAATCACTTTAAACGTTTCTCCTACAAAAAAGCGAATTTCACTGAACAACGGGGGTGTTCCCCAGATTCTGGGGTTTCAGAATATTTGGGCATTTTTAAAAATTCCCTCGCAATCTACGGTTTTTAAGGCTTTTTTTAAAAAAAAGTCGTATTTTGAGCAAATTTCCCAAAAAGATAACAGAAAAAATGACCTGCACCACGAAATCGCCGTTAAATTTCGAGTCAGGGGGCTGATTTTAGAAAAAACCCTGTCCCGGGCGAAATTTGAAAAATTCAACAGGTGGGGTAGTTTAACTTTCCGATTTTCCAGGGAAAAAGGGAAACGACTTTTAAAAGATCATATCTCCTACAAAAATGCAATTTTTGCGAATTCCTCGCAAAACTACCGGGTTTTAAAGGCTTTTAGTTAAAAACGTCAGATTTAAAGAGTTTTCGCGAATTGCACGAAAACGATGCCATAACAGAAAAATGACCTGACCACTGAAATCGCGAATTTTTAGTCAGGTGCTGACTTTCAGAAAAATCGTCGGTCGAAATTTGGAAAAAATTTAACAGGTGGGGAGTTTAACTTTTTCCGATTTGCAAAATAGAATCGACTTTAAAGATCATATCTCCTACAAAATGCGAATTTTTGCATTCTTGAGTGGGGGTTCCCAGATTCTGGCTTCCCGAAAATTGGTCATTTGTGAATTCCGACGCAAAATACGGTTTCAGAGCTTTGTTAAAAACGTCGATTTAATGAGTTTCGATGCACGAAAACGAGCCATTAACAGAAAATGAACGACCACTGAAATCGCCTTAAATTGGTCAGGTGCCTTTCAGAAAATGTGTCGGAATGAAATTCAACACGAGGGAGTGAACTTTTCCGAATTCCAGAAATTAGAATGGTTTAAACAAATTCTCCACAAAACAATTTTGATTCTGAAAACGGGGTTTCGAATTCTGGGTTTCAGAATATGTGGTCATTTGTAATTGACGCAAACTAGTCAGAGCTTTAGTTAAAAACGTCGATTTAATGATTTCAATTGACGAAAACGGCTTTAAAGAAAAATGACCTGCACCACTGAATGGAATTCGAGTCGGGTGTGACTTTGAAATCCGTGTCCGGTCAAATTTGAAAATTAACGGTGGGGACGTTGAACTTTTCCGTTGACAAGAAATAAGAATCACTTTAAACGATCATATCTCCAAAATGAATTTTGCATTCTAGAAGGCGTTTCCCCGATTCGGCTTTCAGAATATGGGTCATTTGGAATTACGTCGCACCACGTTTTGGGGGCGTTTATTAAAAACGTCGATTTAGTTTTGAATTCAGAAACGATGCCATGAACAGAAAATGACCTGCACCACTGAAATCGGTTAAATTTCGAGTCAGGTGCTGACTTTCAGAAAATCGTGTCGGTCGAAATTTGAAAATTCACAGGTGGGGAGTGAACTTTCTTCGCAAGGAAGGAATCGCTTTAAACGAATATTCCAAAATGCGAATTTTTGCATTCTGAACACGGCGGTTCAGATTCTGGCTTAGATTTGGTCATTTGTGTCCCCAACAGTTTAGAGGCTTTAGTTAAAAACGTCTATTTAATGGTTTCGAATTGCACGAAAACGATGCCATAAGAAAAATGACCTGCACCACTGAAATCGCGTTAAATTTCGAGTGGTGCTGACTTTCAAAAATCCGTCTGAAATTTAAAATTCAACGGTGGGGAGTGAACTTTTCGGTTGCAAGAAATAAGAATCGACAAACGATCATATTCCACAAAAATGCGAATTTTGCATTCTGAAGAAAGGGTTCCGATTCTGGGGAATATGTGGTCATTGGAATTCGCGCAATTACGGTTTCAAGGCTTTGTTAAAACGTCGTTTAATGAGTTTCGAGACGAAAACGAGCCATAACAGAAAAATGACTCACACTGAAATCGCGTTAAATTTGAGCAGGGTGCTGACTTTAGAAAAATCCTGGAAATTTGAAACAACAGTGGGAGTGAACTTTTCATTGGAATAAAACGCTTTAAAGACATATCTCCTACAAAGTGAATTTGCATTCTGAAGAACAGGCGTGTTCCCAGATTCTGGCTTTCAGAATATGTGGTCATTTGTGAATTCCGACGCAACACGGTTTCAGAGGCTTTTAGTTAAAAACGTCGTATTTAATGAGTTTTCGCATGCACGAAAACGATGCCATAACAGAAAAATGACCTGCACCACTGAAATCGCCGTTAAATTTCGAGTCAGGTGTGACTTTCAGAAAAATCCGTGTCCGGTCGAAATTTGAAAAATTAACAGGTGGGGTACGTTGAACTTCCGATTGCCAAGGAAATGAATCGACTTTAAACGATCATATCTCCTACAAAATGCGAATTTTGCATTCTGAAACAACGGCGTGTTCCCAGATCTGGCTTAGAATATGTGGTCATTTGTGGAATTCGTCGCAACTACGGTTTCGAGGCGTTTAGTTAAAACGTCGTATTTAATGAGTTTTCGCGAATTGCACGAAAACGATGCCATGAACAGAAAATGACCTGCACACGAAATCGCCGTTAAATTTCGAGTCAGGGGCTGACTTTCAGAAAATCCGTGTCCGGTCGAAATTTGAAAAATTCAACAGGGGGTACGTTGAACTTTTCCGATTTGACCAGAAATAGAATCGACTTTAACGATCATATCTCCTACAAAATGCGAATTTTTGCATTCTGAACAACAGGCGTTTCCCCAGATTCTGGGCTTTCAGAATATGTGGTCATTTGGAATTCCGTCGCAATCTACGTTTCGAGAGGCGTTTAGTTAAAAACGTCGTATTTAATGAGTTTTCGCAATTGCACGAAAACGATGCCATAAAGAAAATGACCTGCACCACTGAAATCGCGTTAAATTTGAGTCAGGGTGCTGACTTTCAGAAAATCCGTGTCGTCGAAATTTGAAAAATTCAACAGGTGGGGGACGTTGAACTTTTCCGATTGGCCAAGAAATAAATGACTTTAAACGATCATATCTCCTACAAAAATGCGAATTTGGCATTCTGAAGCTACGGGCGTGTTCCCCAGATTCTGGGCTTTCAGAATATGTGGTCATTGAATTCCGACGCAAACTACGGTTTCAGAGGCTTTAGTTAAAAACGTCGTATTTAATGATTTTCGCGAATTGCACGAAAACGAAGCCATTAACAGAAAATGACCTGCACCACTGAAATCGCCGTTAAATTCGAGTCAGGGGCTGACTTTTAGAAAATCCGTGTCGTCGAAATTTGAAAAATTCAACAGTGGGGGTACGTTGAACTTTCCGATTTAAGGAAATGAATCGACTTTAAACGATCATATCTCCTACAAAATGCGAATTTTGCATTCTGAACACGGGCGTGTTCCAGATTCTGGGCCAGAATGTGGTCATTTGTGGAATTCCGCGCAAACTACGGTTTCAAGGCTTTTAGTTAAAAACGTCGTATTTAATGAGTTTTGCGAATTGCACGAAAACAAGCTTAACAGAAAATGACCTGCACCACTGAAATCGCCGTTAAATTTCGAGTCAGGTGCTGACTTTCAGAAAAATCGTGTCGGTCGAAATTGAAAATTCAACAGGTAGGGGTACGTTGAACTTTTCCGAATTGCCAGAAATAGAATCGGCTTTAAACGAACATCTCCTACAAAATGCGAATTTTGCATTCAAACAACGGGCGGTTTCCCAGATTCTGGGCTTTCAGAATATGTGGTCAGTGGAATCGCGCAACTACGGTTTCAGAGGCTTTAGTTAAAACGTCGGATTTAATGAGTTTTCGCGAATTGCACGAAACGAAGCCATTAACAGAAAATGACCTGCACCACTGAAATCGCGTTAAATTTCGAGTCAGGTGCGACTTTCAGAAAAATCCGTGTCAGGTCGAAATTTGAAAATTCAACAGGTGGGTACGTTGAACTTTTCGATTGCCAAGAAATAGAATCGACTTTAAACGATCATATCTCCCAAAAATGCGAATTTTGCATTCTGAACAGGCGTGTTCCCCAGATTCTGGGCTTTAAATATGTGGTCATTTGGAATTCCGTCGCAATCTACGGTTTCAGAGGCGTTTAGTTAAAAACGTCGTATTTAATGAGTTTTGATTGCACGAAAACGATGCCATGAACAGAAAAATGACCTGCACCACTAAATCGCCGTTAAATTTCGAGTCAGGTGCTGACTTTCAGAAAAATCCGTGTCATCGAAATTTGAAAATTCAACAGGTGGGGGTACGTTGAACTTTTCGATTTGAAGGAAATAAGAATCGACAAACGATCATATCTCCTACAAAAATGAATTTTGCATTCTGAAGAACAGGCGTGTTCCCAGATTCTGGGCTTTCAGAATATGTGGTCATTTGTGGAATTCGTCGCAATCTACGGTTTCGAGGCGTTTAGTTAAAAACGTCGTATTTAATGAGTTTCGCGATTGCACGAAAACGATGCCATGAACAGAAAAGACCTGCACCACTGAAATCGCCGTTAAATTTCGAGTCAGGGTGCTGACTTTCAGAAAAATCCGTGTCGGTCAAATTAAATTCAACAGGGGGGTACGTTGAACTTTTCCGGTTGGCCAAGGAAATAAGAATCGACTTTAAACGATCATATCTCCTACAAAAATGCAATTTTGCATTCTGAAGTACGGCGTGTTCCCAGATTCGGGCTTTCAGAATATGTGGTCATTTGTGAATTCGACGCAAATACGGTTTCCAGAGGCTTTAGTTAAAAACGTCGATTTAATGAGTTTTCGAATTGCACGAAACAAGCCATTAACAGAAAAATGACTACCACTGAAATCGCCGTTAAATTTCGAGTCAGGTGCTGACTTTAGAAAAATCCGTGTCCGGTCGAATTTGAAAAATTCAACACGTGGGGTACGTTGAACTTTTCCGATTCGCCAAGGAAATAGAATGACTTAAACGACATATCTCCTACAAAATGCGAATTTTGCATTCTGAACAACAGGCGGTTTCGAGATTCTGGGCTTTCAGAATATGTGGTCATTTGAATTCGACGCAAACTACGGTTTCCAGAGGTTTTAGTTAAAAACGTCGTATTTAATGAGTTTTCGCGGTGCACGAAAACGAAGCCATAACAGAAAATGACCTGCACCCAAATGCCGTTAAATTTCGAGTCAGCCTTTCAAAAATCCGTGTCGGTCGAAATTTGAAAAATTCAACAGGTGGGGGTACGTTGAACTTTTCCGACTTGACCAAGGAAATAGGAATCGACTTTAAACGATCATATCTCCTACAAAAATGCGAATTTTTGCATTCTGAAGCAACGGGCGTGTTTCCCAGATTCTGGGCTTTCAGAATATGTGGTCATTTGTGGAATTCCGTACGCAAACTACGGTTTCCAGAGGCTTTTAGTTAAAAAACGTCGTATTTAATGAGTTTTCGCGAATTGCACGAAAACGATGCCATAAACAGAAAAATGACCTGCACCACTGAAATCGCCGTTAAATTTCGAGTCAGGGTGCTGACTTTCAGAAAAATCCGTGTCCGGTCGAAATTTGAAAAATTCAACAGGTGGGGTACGTTGAACTTTCCGATTTGCCAAGGAAATAGAATCGACTTTAAACGATCATATCTCCTACAAAAATGCGAATTTTGCATTCTGAAGCAACGGCGTTTCCCAGATTCTGGGCTTTCAGAAATGTGGTCATTTTATGGAATTCGTCGCAATCTACGGTTTCGAGAGGCGTTTAGTTAAAAACGTCGTATTTAATGAGTTTTCGCGAATTGCACGAAAACGATGCCATGAACAGAAAAATGACCTGCACCACTGAAATCGCCGTTAAATTTCGAGTCAGGGTGCTGACTTTCAGAAAAATCCGTGTCCAGTCGAAATTTGAAAAATTCAACAGGTGGGGTACGTTGAACTTTTCCGATTGGCCAAGGAAATAAGAATCGACTTTAAACGATCATATCTCCTACAAAAATGCGAATTTTTGCATTCTGAAGCAACGGGCGTGTTCCCCAGATTCTGGGCTTTCAGAATATGTGGTCATTTGTGGAATTCCGACGCAAAATACGGTTTCCAAAGGCTTTTAGTTAAAACGTCGTATTTAATGAGTTTTCGCGAATTGCACGAAAACGAAGCCATTAACAGAAAAATGAACTGCACCACTGAAATCGCCGTTAAATTTCGAGTCAGGGTGCTGACTTTCAGAAAAATCCGTGTCGGTCGAAATTTGAAAAATTCAACGGTGAGGTACGTTGAACTTTTCCGATTCGCCAGGAAATTAGAATCGAGCTTTAAACGAACATATCTCCTACAAAATGCGAATTTTGCATTCTGAACAACGGCGTGTTTCCAGATTCTGGGCTTTCAGAATATGTGGTCATTTGTGGAATTCCGACGCAAACTACGGTTTCCAGAGGCTTTTAGTTAAAAAACGTCGTATTTAATGAGTTTTCGCGAAGTGCACGAAAACGAAGCCATTAACAGAAAAATGACCTGCACCACTGAAATCGCCGTTAAATTTCGAGTCAGGGTGCTGACTTTCAGAAAAATCCGTGTCCGGTCGAAATTTGAAAAATTCAACAGGTGGGGGTACGTTGAACTTTTCCGATTTGACCAAGGAAATAAGAATCGACTTTAAACGATCATATCTCCTACAAAAATGCGAATTTTTGCATTCTGAAGCAACGGGCGGTTTCCCCAGATTCTGGGCTTTCAGAATATGTGGTCATTTGTGGAATTACGTCGCAATCTACGTTTTCGAGAGGCGTTTAGTTAAAAAACGTCGTATTTAATGAGTTTTCGCGAATTGCACGAAAACGATGCCATGAACAGAAAAATGACCTGCACCACTGAAATCGCCGTTAAATTTCGAGTCAGGGTGCTGACTTTCAGAAAAATCCGTGTCCGGTCGAAATTTGAAAAATTCAACAGGTGGGGGACGTTGAACTTTTCCGATTTACAAGAAATAAGAATCGACTTAAACGATCATATCTCCTACAAAAATGCGAATTTTTGCATTCTGAACAACGGGCGGTTTCCAGATTCTGGGCTTTCAGAATATGTGGTCATTGTGGAATTCGTCGCAATCTACGTTTCGAGAGCGTTTAGTTAAAAAACGTCGTATTTAATGAGTTTTCGAATTGCACGAAAACGATGCCATGAACAGAAAAATGACCTGCACCACTGAAATCGCCGTTAAATTTCGAGTCAGGGTGCTGACTTTCAGAAAAATCCGTGTCGGGTCGAAATTTGAAAAATTCAACAGGTGGGGGGTACGTTGAACTTTTTCGATTTGGCCAAGGAAATAAGAATCGACTTTAAACGATCATATCTCCTACAAAAATGCGAATTTTTGCATTCTGAAGCAACGGGCGTGTTTCCGAGATTCTGGGCTTTCAGAATATGTGGTCATTTGTGGAATTCCCGCAAACTACGGTTTCCAGAGGCTTTAGTTAAAAAACGTCGATTTAATGAGTTTTCGCAATTGCACGAAAACGAGCCATGAACAGAAAAATGACCTGCACCACTGAAATCGCCGTTAAATTTCGAGTCAGTGCTGACTTTCAGAAAAATCCGTGTCGGTCGAATTTGAAAAATTCAACAGGTGGGGGGTACGTTGAACTTTTCCGATTTGGCCAAGGAAATAAGAATCGACTTTAAACGATCATATCTCCTACAAAAATGCGAATTTTTGCATTCTGAAGCAACGGGCGTGTTTCCGAGATTCTGGGCTTTCAGAATATGTGGTCATTTGTGGAATTCCGACGCAAACTACGGTTTCCAGAGGCTTTTAGTTAAAAAACGTCGTATTTAATGAGTTTTCGCGAATTGCACGAAAACGAAGCCATTAACAGAAAAATGACCTGCACCACTGAAATCGCCGTTAAATTTCGAGTCAGGGTGCTGACTTTCAGAAAAATCCGTGTCCGGTCGAAATTTGAAAATTCAACAGGTGGGGTACGTTGAACTTTTCCAGTTGACCAGAAATAAGAATCGACTTTAAACGATCATATCTCCTACAAAATGCGAATTTTGCATTCTGAAGCTAACAGGCGGTTTCCCCAGATTCTGGGCTTTCAGAATATGTGGTCATTTGTGGAATTACGTCGCAATCTACGTTTCAGAGGCGTTTAGTTAAAAACGTCGTATTTAATGAGTTTTCGCGAATTGCACGAAAACGATGCCATGAACAGAAAAATGACCTGCACACTGAAATCGCCGTTAGAATTTCGAGTCAGGTGCTACTTTCAGAAAAATCCGTGTCGGTCGAAATTTGAAAAATTCAACACGTAGGGGTACGTTGAACTTTTCGATTTGCCAGAAATAAGAATCGACTTTAAACGATCATATCACCTACAAAATGCAATTTTTGCATTCTGAAAGCTCGGGCGTGTTCCAGATTCTGGGCTTTCAGAATATGTGGTCATTTGTGGAATTCCGTCGCAACTACGGTTTCAGAGGCTTTAGTTAAAAACGTCGATTTAATGAGTTTTCGCAATTGCACGAAAACGATGCCATGAACAGAAAAATGACCTGCACCACTGAAATCGCCGTTAAATTTCGAGTCAGGTGCTGACTTTCAGAAAAATCCGTGTCGGGGCAGAATTGAAAAATTCAACAGGTGGGGTCGTTGAACTTTTCCGATTCGCCAAGGAAAGTAGAATCGGCTTTAAACGAATATCTCCTCAAAATGCGAATTTTTGCATTCAAACAACGGGGGTGTTTCGAGATTCTGGGCTTTCAGAATTTGTGGTCATTTTGGAATTCCACGCAAACTACCCTTTTTAGAAGCTTTAGTTAAAAACGTCGTATTTAATGAGTTTTCGCGGTGCACGAAAACGATGCCATGAAAAGAAAAATGACCTCACCACTGAAATCGCCGTTAAATTTCAGTCAGGGGGCTGACTTTCAGAAAAATCCGTTCCGGTCGAAATTTGAAAAATTCAACAGGTGGGGTACGTTGAACTTTTCCGTTTGAAGGGAAAAAAGATCGACTTTAAACGATCATATCTCCTACAAAAATGCGAATTTTTGCATTCTGAAGCTACGGGCGTGTTCCCCAGATTCTGGGCTTTCAGAATATGTGGTCATTTGTGGAATTCGGACGCAAACTACGGTTTCCAGAGGCTTTTAGTTAAAAAAGTCGTATTTAATGAGTTTTCGCGAATTGCACGAAAACGAAGCCATTAACAGAAAATGAACTGCACCACTGAAATCGCCGTTAAATTTCAGTCAGTGCTGACTTTCAGAAAAATCCGTGTCCGGTCGAAATTTGAAAAATTCAACACGTAGGGGTACGTTGAACTTTTCCGAATTCGCCAAGGAAATTAGAATCGGCTTTAAACGAACATATCTCCTACAAAAATGCGAATTTTCGCATTCTGAAGCAACGGGCGTGTTTCCGAGATTCTGGGCTTTCAGAATTAGTGGTCATTTGTGGAATTCCGACGCAAACTACGGTTTTTTAGGCTTTTAGTTAAAAAAAGTCGTATTTAATGAGTTTTCGCGTGCGAAAACAAGCCATTAACAGAAAAAATGACCTGCACCACTGAAATCGCCGTTAAATTTCGAGTCAAGTGCGACTTTCGAAAAATCCGTGTCCGTCGAAATTTGAAAAATTCAACAGGTGGGGTACGTTGAACTTTTCCGGGTTTGACCAAGGAAATAGAATCGACTTTAAACGATCATATCTCCTACAAAATGCGAATTTTTGCATTCTGAAACAACGGGGGTTTCCCCAGATTCTGGGGGTTTTAGAATATGTGGGCATTTTTGGAATTAAGTCGCAATCTACGTTTTCGAGGCGTTTTTGTTAAAAAAAGTCGTATTTAATGATTTTCATGGTGCACGAAAACGATGCCATGAACAGAAAAATGACCTGCACCACGAAATCGCCGTTAAATTTCAGTCAGGTGCTGACTTTCAGAAAAATCCGTGTCAGGTCAGAAAATTTTAAAAATTCAACGATTGGGGTACGTTGAACTTTTCGTTTTGGAGAAATAAGAATCGACTTTAAACGATCATATCTCCTACAAAAAATGCGAATTTTGCATTCTGAAACTACGGGCGTGTTCCCAGATTCTGGGCTTTCAGAATATGTGGGCATTTTGTGGAATTCCGTCGCAATCTACGGTTTCGAAAGCGTTTAGTTAAAACGTCGTATTTAATGAGTTTTTCCGGTTTCACGAAAACGATGCCATGAACAGAAAATGACCTGCACCACTGAAATCGCCGTTAAATTTCGAGTCAAGTGCTGACTTTCAGAAAAATCCGTGTCCCGGGCAAATTTGAAAAATTCAACGGTGGTTTCGTTGAACTTTTCCCTTGAAGAAATAGAATCGACTTTAAACGATCATATCTCCTACAAAAATGCGAATGTTTGCATTCTGAAGCTACGGGCGTGTTCCCCAGATTCTGGGCTTTCAGAATATGTGGTCATTTGTGGAATTCCGACGCAAATTACGGTTTCCAAAGGCTTTTAGTTAAAAAACGTCGTATTTAATGAGTTTTCGCGAAGTGCACGAAAACGAAGCCATTAACAGAAAAAAGACCTGCACCACTGAAATCGCCGTTAAATTTCGAGTCAGGGTGCTGACTTTCAGAAAAATCCGTGTCGGGTCGAAATTTGAAAAATTCAACAGGAATGGGTACGTTGAACTTTTCCGAATTCGCCAAGGAAAGTAGAATCGGCTTTAAACGAACATATCTCCTCCAAAATGCGAATTTTGAATTCTGAAGACAACAGGCGTGTTTCGAGATTCTGGGCTTTCAAATTTGTGGTCATTTGTAATTCGACGCAAACTACGGTTTCAGAGGCTTTAGTTAAAAAGTCGTATTTAATGAGTTTTCGCGAATTGCACGAAAACGATGCCATTAACAGAAAAATGACCTGCACCACTGAAATCGCCGTTAAATTTCGAGTCAGGGTGCTGACTTTCAGAAAAATCCGTGTCCGTCGAAATTTGAAAAATTCAACAGGTGGGGGGGTACGTTGAACTTTACCGATTTGGCCAAGGAAATAGAATCGACTTTAAACGATCATATCTCTTACAAAAATGCGAATTTTGCATTCTGAAGCATGGGCGTGTTCCCAGATTCTGGGCTTTCAGAATATGTGGTCATTTGTGGAATTCGACGCAAACTACGGTTTCCAAGGCTTTTAGTTAAAACGTCGTATTTAATGAGTTTTCACGATTTCACGAAAACGAAGCCATTAACAGAAAAATGACCTGCACCACTGAAATCGCCGTTAAATTTCGAGTCAGGGTGCTACTCAGAAAAATCCCGGTCGAAATTTGAAAAAATTTAACAGGTGGGAAATTTTTTAACTTTTTGTTTAAAGGGAAAAAAAATCGCTTTAAACGACTTTTCCCTCAAAAATGCAATTTTGCATTCTGGAAGCAAGGCGTTTCCCCAGATTCTGGGGTTTAAAATTTTTGGTCTTTTTGGAAATTTCCCCAACTACGGGTTTTAGGCTTTGTTAAAAACGTCGATTTTTTGATTTTCCGGGTTTCACAAACGATCCAGAACAAAAAAAAGACCTGCAAATTTTAAATCGCCGTTAAAATTTTGAGTCAGGGTTGACTTTCAAAAAATCCCTGTCCGGGCGAAATTTGAAAATTAACGGTGGGGTACGTTGAAATTTTTGATTTGGGGAAATAAGAATCGACAAACGATCTTTTTCCTACAAAATGCGAATTTTTGCACTAAAATCGGGCGGGCCCCAGATTCGGGTTTCAGAATTGGTCATTTTGATTTACGCAAAACGGGTTTCAAGGCTTTTTTTTAAAAAAAGTCGTATTTAATGAGTTTTCCAATTTACGAAAAAAAAGCCTTAACAGAAAAAAAAACCCCCCACTGAAATCGCCGTTAAATTTCGAGTCAAGTGCTGACTTTGAAAAAACCGTGTCGCAAATTTTAAAAATTCCCGTGGGGGGTTAACTTTTTCCCAATGCCAAAAAAAAATACTTTAAACGAACTATCTCCACAAAAAAGCAATTTTGCATTCAAACAACGGGGGGGGTTAATTTCTTTCGAATATTGGGATTTGGGTTTTTGCGAAACTACGGTTTTGAGGCTTTTAGTTAAAAACTCGATTTAATGAGTTTTTGGTTTCAAAACGAACCATTGAAAAATAGCACCATGAAATCCCGTTAAATTTGGTCAGGGGGCTGACTTTTTAGAAAATCCGTGTCCGGTCGAAATTTGAAAAATTCAACAGGGGGGAATTTGTTGAACTTTTCCCTTTTAAAAGGGAAAAAAGAATCGACTTTAAACGATATATCTCCCAAAAATGCAATTTTTTCATTCTAAAAACGGGGGGTTTCCCCGATTCTGGGCCAGAAAATGTGGTCATTTGTGGAAATTCCCCCAACTACGGTTTAAAGGGGTTTAGTTAAAAAAAGTCGTTTTTAAAGATTTTTTTGGTGCGAAAAAAGATGTAAGAAAAAAAGACCTGCACCATGAAACCCGGGTTTAAAATTTAGTCAAATTGACTTTTAAAAACCGTGTCGGTGTTTTAAAAAACGGTGGGGGGGCGTTGAACTTTTTTTTGGGGGGGGGGGGGGGGGGGGGGGGGGGGGGGGGGGGGGGGGGGGGGGGGGGGGGAAATAAGAATCGACTTTAAACGATCTATCTCCTACCGAATTTTTTCATTCTGAAAACGGCGGTTCCCAGATTCTGGGCCCAAAAATTTGGTCATTTTGGAAATTCGCGCAACTACGGTTTCAGCTTTGTTAAAACGTCGATTTAATGATTTTCCGAATTGCACGAAAAAAGAGCCAAAAAAAAAATGCCTGCCCTAAATCGGTTAAATTTCAGTCAAATTCTTTCAAAAAAACCGTGTCGGTCGAAATTTGAAAAATTCAACAGGTGGGGGTACGTTGAACTTTTCCGATTTGACCAAGGAAATAAGAATCGACTTTAAACGATCATATCTCCTACAAAAATGCGAATTTTTGCATTCTGAAGCAACGGGCGGTTTCCCCAGATTCTGGGCTTTCAGAATATGTGGTCATTTGTGGAATTACGTCGCAATCTACGTTTTCGAGAGGCGTTTAGTTAAAAAACGTCGTATTTAATGAGTTTTCGGAATGCACGAAAACGATGCCATGAACAGAAAAATGACCTGCACCACTGAAATCGCCGTTAAATTTCGAGTCAGGGTGCTGACTTTCAGAAAAATCCGTGTCCGGTCGAAATTTGAAAAATTCAACAGGTGGGGGGTACGTTGAACTTTTCGATTGATAGGAAATAGAATCGACTTTAAACGATCATATCTCCTACAAAAATGCGAATTTTGCATTCTGAAACTACAGGCGTGTTCCCAGATTCTGGGCTTTCAGAATATGTGGTCATTGTGGAATTCCGTCGCAATCTACGGTTTCAGAGGCTTTTAGTTAAAACGTCGTATTTAATGAGTTTTCGCAGATTGCGAAAACGATGCCATAACAGAAAATGACCTGCACCACTGAAATCGCCGTTAAATTTCGAGTCAGGTGCTGACTTTCAGAAAAATCCGTGTCGGTCGAAATTTGAAAAATTCAACGGTGGGTAGTTGAACTTTCGTTGCCAAAGGGAAAAAAGAATCGGTTTAAACGAACATATCTCCCTCAAAAAAGCGAATTTTTTCATTCTGAAGCCACGGGCAGGTTTCCCCCGAGTCTGGGCTTTCAGAATATGTGGTCATTTTGGAATTCCCCGCAAACTACGTTTCGGAGGCTTTAGTTAAAAAGTCGTATTTAATGATTTTTTGGAATTGCACGAAAACGAAGCCATTAACAGAAAAATGACCTGCACCACTGAAATCGCGTTAAATTTTGAGTCACGGTGCTGACTTTCAGAAAAAACCGTGTCCGGTCGAAATTTGAAAATTCAACAGGTGGGGTACGTTGAACATTTCCGGTTGCCCCAAAGGGAAAAAAGAATCGACTTTAAACGATCATATCTCCTACAAAATGCGAATTTTGCATTCTGAAGCTAGGGCGTGTTCCAGATTCTGGGCTTTCAGAATATGTGTCATTTGTGGAATTCCGACGCAAACTACGGTTTCCAGAGGCTTTTAGTTAAAAAACGTCGTATTTAATGAGTTTTCGCGAATTGCACGAAAACGATGCCATGAACAGAAAAATGACCTGCACCACTGAAATCGCCGTTAAATTTCGAGTCAGGGTGCTGACTTTCAGAAAAATCCGTGTCCGGTCGAAATTTGAAAAATTCAACATAGGTACGTTGACTTCCGATTGCCGAAATAAGAATCGACTTTAAACGATCATATCTCCTACAAAAATGCGAATTTACATTCTGAAGCTACAGGCGTGTTCCCAGATTCTGGGCTTTCAAAATGTTCATTAGTGGAATTCGAACCAAATACGGTTTCAAAGCTTAGTAAAACGTCGTATGCTAATGGTTTTCGCGAATTGCACGCAGCAACCATTAACGAAAAATGAACTGCACCACAGAAATCGCCGTAAATTTCGGTCATGCTGACTTTCAGAAAAATCCGTGTCAGTCAAAATTTTAAAAAATTTAACACGTAGGGGACGTTGAACTTTTGTTGCCAAAAAAATTAGAATCGGCTTTAAACGAAAATATCTCCTACAAAAATGCGAATTTTGCATTCTGGCAACGGGGGTGTTTCCGAGATTCTGGGCTTTCAGAATATGTGTCATTTTTAATTCCCACGCTACGGTTTCCAGAGGGTTTTTGTTAAAAAACGTCGGATTTAATGAGTTTTCGAATTGCACGAAAACAAACCATTAACGAAAAATGACCCGCACCACGAAAACGCCGTTAAATTTCGAGTCAGGGTGCTGACTTTCGAAAACTGTCGTCAGAATTTTAAAAAAATTTAACGGTGGGGTACGGGAAACCCCTTTGAAAAAATAAAACGACTTTTTAAAGATCATATCTCCTACAAAAAAGCGAATTTTTTCATTCTGAAAAAACGGCGGTTCCCGATTCTGGGCTTTCAGAATATGGTCATTTTGGAATTCCCTCGCAATCACGGTTTCGAGAG
Source organism: Teleogryllus oceanicus (assembly GCA_964035755.1). Classification (NCBI taxonomy): domain Eukaryota; kingdom Metazoa; phylum Arthropoda; class Insecta; order Orthoptera; family Gryllidae; genus Teleogryllus; species Teleogryllus oceanicus. Next base: position 54,021,116 of record CAXIVR010000008.1, read on the forward strand.
GCGTTTGTTAAAAAAAGTCGTATTTAATGATTTTCGAATTGCACAAAAAAGATCCCTGAACAGAAAAATGACCTGCACCACTGAAATCGCCGTTAAATTTCGGGCAGGGGGTGCTTTCAGAAAAATCCGTGTCGGTCGAAATTTGAAAAAATTTAACAGGGGGTACGTTGAAATTTTCCCTTTGAAAATAAGAATCGACTTTAAACGATCATCTCCTACAAAATGCGAATTTTTCATTCTGAAAAATAGGCGTGTTCCCAGATTCTGGGCTTTCAGAATATGTGGTCATTTTGGTTCCCCGCAAACTACGGTTTCGAGGCTTTAGTTAAAAAAGTCATTTGAGTTTTCCAATTTCACGAAAAAACCATTAACAGAAAAATGACCTGCCCCAAATCGCCGTTAAATTTCGAGTCAAATTGACTTTCAGAAAAATCCGTGTCCGGGCGAAAATTTTAAAAAATTTAACATGGGGGAGTTGAACTTTTCCCTTGAAGAAATAAGAATCGACTTTAAACGATCATATCTCCACAAAAATGCAATTTTTGCATTCTGGGCAAAGGGGGGTTTCCCCCGATTTGGGCTTTCAGAATATGTGGGCATTTGTGGAATTCCGCGCAATTACGGGTTTCAGGCTTTAGTTAAAAAAAGTCGTATTTAATGATTTTTCGGGTGCACGAAAACGAGCCATTAAAGAAAAAAGACCTGCACCCTGAAAACCCTAAATTTCGAGTCAGGGTGCTGACTTTCGAAAAAACCGTGTCGGTCGAATTTGAAAAAATTTAACACGTATAGTTGAACTTTCGAAATTCCCAAGGAAATTAGAATCGGTTTAAACGAACATATCTCCTACAAAAATGCGATTTTTTTCATTCTAAACACGGCGTGTTCCCAGATTCTGGGCCCGAAATTTTGGGCATTTTAATTCCGACGCAAACTACGGTTTCAAAGGCTTTTTGTTAAAAAAGTCGATTTAATGAGTTTTTCCCGTTTAAAAACGAAAACCCTTAACGAAAATGACCTGCACCACTGAAATCGCCGTTAAATTTTTTAGTCAGGGGGCGACTTTCAAAAATCCCTGTCGGGCGAAATTTGAAAAATTCAACAGGGGGGGGGGTACGTTGAACTTTCCCTTTTCCCAAAGGGAAAAAAGAATCGACTTTAAACGATCATATCTCCTACAAAAATGCGAATTTTTGCATTCTGAAAACGGCGTTTCCCCCAGATTCTGGGCTTTCAGAATATGTGGTCATTTGTGAATTCCGACGCAACTACGGTTTCCAAGGCTTTTAGTTAAAACGTCGTATTTAATGAGTTTTCGCGAATTGCAACAGCCATGAACAGAAAAATGACCTGCACCACTGAAATCGCCGTTAATTTTCGAGTCAGGGTGCTGACTTTCAGAAAAATCCGTGTCCGGTCGAAATTTGAAAAATTTATTTTTTTTTTATTTAATAGGTAATTATTACAGCCAAATTAGAAACTTGACCCAAATGTGGCTAGGCCGAAGGCCTTTAAGCCATTACAATCCTACATTCTACGAGTTCTAACCTTTCGCCTTCTGGTATTCACCCCAAATGTCTCTCCATCGCCTCAAAGCCGCGGAAACGAGACCATAAGGTACGGCTGGGGAAAAAACCCTGAAGGAAAAACCTGCGTCAAAAGCCGAGTACATGCTACTCTACCCGGGTTTTTTAGACTATTTATTTATTTGGCGCGGGCGTCAGGCATTCTCCTTCAGTGTTTGGCCTCCCCCGCACCTGAAAACAAACAGCACCACAAAATCGTCCGCACCAACGCCTCTGCCCTAACATTTCCGATTCCACTTCCTTCGCCCCTAATGTGCTTTATTTTAGCCTTTTCCCTTTTTATTTTATTTTAATTTAATTTATTTTTAATTTATTTAACTTATTTTAATTAATTTAATTTTAATTTATTTAACTTTAACCTAACATATTAATTTTAATTATTTTAACTTATTTTATTAATTTAATTTTAATTATATAATTATTTTAATTTATTTACTTGTTTTTGTTAGTTTATTGATTTATTACATATTTCTCTCCAGTCTAGGCTCTGCTCGTACTAACCACTGCTGTTTTCCCACTCCTTAATTTCCGTTTCTCTAGTGATCCGAACCTTTCCGAGAAATGTTCCTAATTCTTTCATGAAGTTAGCTTTTTTATCCCTAGAATGTTTTGGGCGAGCGTTACGTTCCTATGTTGGAAGTAAATTTCCATTCCATCCATTTTCCTCCAAGTTTCGGTCGCACTGCAAAATTAAAAGGATATGGATCAGTCTTCCCTATCACCGCAAAGCACACAGATGCCATTACCATTCGGTCCTTTAATCTACTTGCATCCACCCCCGACCTGAACCAAGCGTACCCCCCTCTTGCGTCCTTCTGCAGTTGTTTACGTAACGTTCGAAACCCCCATAACGGACTCGCGTGAATTTGCGCAACTGCGAACGTTTTCGCCGTTGCTGCCAGGATCTCTTGCCTTTTAATATCCGCAAGTCTATCCGAAATTAACCGTTCTATGTCACGTGTTCCCTATCTCCCACCATTTCCGGAGCGTCTCCAGACCTGAACGTTCCAGTAGCAGTTTAAATTTTTTATACGACCAGTAGCGTTGGTTGCTTCCCCTGTATCTGCCCCCGGGAAACATCTATTTATAAGTGAGTCAGCCTGTTCACCTCTAATTTAACCCAAAGTTTAATGGGTTTCATTTTAAAATCTTTCCAAATTCCTACACTCCGACCTCTCTTAGGACTCCGGCATTTGCTGCGAATCTAGAGACCCCGAGAATTAATTTAAAATAATCTGTTTCGACCTTTCTAGTCGATCTATCCTATCCATCCCCAAATTTCTGCCCCATAATTCATTGCTGGGAGAACTAGCGATTTAAACATCGTCTCGCACCCTTTAAAGGCAATTCCGGAACCCTGCGCACTGCGCAAACGATTTCTTTGAGCGCAATTCTTCCTTTACTGTGCGCCGCCACTATTGATTACTCCATCCTCCATTCATGGAAAATTTTGCCCCAAGATATGTAAATGTTTTTACCAGTCAATCTCCCCCTGAGCGTAAAACCATCTCTCCTTGTTCCCCCAGAAAAACCCATTCTGAAGACAACTACTTTGGTTTTGAATATTTACTTTTAATCCCCATGTTTCACTATACGTTTCTAGGATATTTAAACTTTTTGTAAGCCGTCAATAGTCTCCGAACATAAACTAAATCATCAGCATATAGTAGTCCGGGAATGTTCAGGCCCTCAATTTCCGGCGCAGATGTATCCGCATCCTGTAACCAGTCAATAAATCGTTTATAAACAAGATAAACAAGAGCGGTGAGAGGACAGCCCTGTCTTACTCCTCTGTCGATTTTTTTTTTCGCGTTGTACTTCCATCACCGCACCTGACACAGAAATTTACGTCTTCGTATATGCTCTCAACACTTTTAAAACTTTACGTGAGACGCCTAGCTCATTAAGTTTTTGCCATAAATTTTCCCTATTGATAGAGTCAAAGCCATTTCGAAATCTACAAAACTGCATATAAGTGGCCCCGTTTACGCAAGCCTGCTTTACTAGGGTATCTAACAAAAAGATATTGTCGGTAGTCGAACCTCTCCAAAAACCTGCTTGCAATTCTATATTTTACTGTGCTTTTCCGCCCATTCACTCAGTCCCCCCGTTGAGTATTTTACAAAATAGCTTGCTCAGCGCTGGTAAAGACTAATTCCGCGATAATTTTGTGGGCAATTCTTACCTTTATTTTTAAAAAGACTGGTTGGAGGATCGCTGTACCCCACGTTTCTGGATGACCCAGAATCAACTATTGCATTAAATAAATTTAGAATACTCTCTAGTCATGTGCCACAATTCCGAAATAAATTGTGTCGGAATGCCGTCCGCGCCGCCTGCCTTCTTATTATTCATGGCTAGCATAGCCCTATTCACTTCTTTCCCAGGTTATCGGTTCGTCTAATTCAGGGACATCCCGGTCCGTGATAATATATCCCTGTTTCAATATTCGCTATTTCGGGCGCCCGTGAGAAACTGCTCCCACGCGTCTGATGAAATTGCATTCCCATTTCTTTTATTACGTAGTGATCTTATAACGTCCCAAATTGATTTATTATGATTGTTTCTTAAAATTGCCTCTATTCTTGCTGTCTCACTCTCCTGCCAAGATTTCTTGATTTCTTAATTTTGGCCTCATTGCCTACGTAGTAACAAGTAACTATTTTTCCTTCCCGCAGTTCCACTGTTTCTGAACATTCTTAAGGCTACTATTGCTTCACGCCTGCTCACCCGACCTCCTCGCTAAACCATCCTTGGGTCCAGTACCCCTTTCCCCCTCTCCCCACATTCGCATGCCCTACCTGCGCAGAAAGAGTCTCCTTTAAATTCTTTGCTTGCCTTTCCGGTGACCGCTCCTCCGCGCCCACCCCACCGAGTTAAGAATAAACCTCTGCAAATTCCTGTCGCTTTTCCTCTTTCCATTTAAAACCCTCGTCTTGCTATTGTAAATTTTTTGCTCCGCCCGTGCCACTGCCTGTGGCAGTTCAGTAACATTACTGCTAAATGAACCCCACAGGCAAATGTCGGGTTCTGCCCGTAATTCGATTCCAAAATCTAATAAATTGTTTATTCTTTCATGAGACAACAGGCATAATCTATTACACTATCCATTCCACTAATAAAAGTTAGTTTCCCCTTCAGTATCCTGTCCATAGTTTTCCATTTAAGATTTCGAGATTAAATCCTCATAATTCTAACAATTCCTGACCCTCATTATTGATGACTGAGTCTTTGCTTTTCTAGAATTAGCTCTCGCTTCTTGCCGATCGAAATCCGAAAATACTTCCCCGCTCATGGCCAATTCTAGCATTCATGTCACCTAAGACTAGTAAATCAGTATTCGGGTACCTTTGCTTCAACGAGTCTAAGAAATTATTGATTTCACCAAAGCTTCTGGAGAATAATACGACCCTGTGGGTGACGGTATATAAATACCATTGCGAGGGCTGTATTTTGCATTACTAGTCTAATACAAAGAAAATTGTCGGAGTTTGTTGTAATTTCCCAAATAAATTGCACTAACCTATCCTGAAATATGCACAACACCCCCGGTACCCACCCCTTTCCCTCACGTTTTTAGTTTTGCATATGGCTGTAAAACCAGACACATTTAAAATTTCACCCTCCTTCCACCAAGTTTCCCAAAGGACCGACAATATCAAATGTGTTTATGTACCCATGGAAGTCTTGATTTCCGAGCTTAGAGCCCCAGACCTTGATGTTCAACATCCTATTCAAAGCCTATTCCTGCCTATTTGGCGACCTGCTGGGTCCCGACTCACCGCGGCTTCCTGCGCTGCACGGTTTGCCGCAGCCATCGCCCCTCGTAAGAGGTCCTCGCTCCCGGCTGTCAGCCGCAAAGCGTCCCGGGGCTCGCCGAGTGCCGTGGGCTCCGGCGGGAACGTGAACGCGACCGCCGACGCGAACGCGAACGAGACCGCCTCCGCCGCGATGCCGCGGGTCAGAGGTCGTCCGCCGCCCCTGCCCAGGCGCAGCCGCAGGCGCGGCCGCGGCCACGGCCGAAGGCGCGGGCGGGGCGGCCCAGAAAGGCGCCCGCTTGCCCGGAAGGGTTTCCGCCCTACTGGGGTTCTGCCCCTCGCCGAGTTCACGGGACCCCGTCGCCCGCCCCTCCACGCCCGCGGACGGGCGCCAGCTCAGCCAACACGTAGCTGCGCCCTGCCGACAAGCTTGTCGAAACGAATCGACGCCTGCTTTCCGCTCGCTTTCGCCTCCTGCAAATGCGGAATTAACGCCTTACGCGTTTGCCGCACTGCCAGCTAAGTCCTCACGGACGCGCACCTGCCATTCCGGGGGAAAATACTCCCGGGCTGCACGCAGCAGCCCTCCCCCTTCCTGAAAGGGGGCTCGGCCACAAAACGTGGCTGTCCTCCCCCGCCGCCCGGTCGTGCGCGCGCTCGTATCCTGGAGCTCAACCCGACCCAGCTGCTCCCCGTCCGGATACACCTCCGGTCCGCCCAAGACTCGTTCCGCTTCTCTGGGATGCAGTACGATATTGTTCGTCGCGACTGTTCTCAAGGTAAACCACCTTCGAACCCGCCGCTCGTTGCTGTCTGCAGCGACTGCACTGAAGCCTCTGCCGACGTAACCCTGCCTGCAACAATCGGTTCATAATAAGTTTCCTTATGGTTCTATTGATATCTCGATGATATCGACGTTAGTAGGGCCGGGATTCGCTCCACCCACCGATGCCCTGGCACCGCCATCACCGCGCCCAACACGCTCGCAAAGGCCCCAGCCCTGCGCTGTCCCGGCACCGCCACCGCGCGAGTAGCCCCTCACCACGGGCCCATAGCCGCGCGCCACTCTCCGTCGACACCATCCTGCAGTAGGTAGGCGCTTAGTAAAACCGTCCGCTCGGCTCTGCGACTCAGAAGACTTGAAAAATTCAACAGTAGGGTCGTTGAACTTTTCCGAATTGCCAAAGGAAATTAGAATCGGCTTTAAACGAACATATCTCCTACAAAATGCGAATTTTTGCATTCTGAAAGCACGGGCGTGTTTCGAGATTCTGGGCTTTCAGAATATTGCATTTGTGGAAAATTTCCCACGCAAACTACGGTTTCCAGAGGCTTTTAGTTAAAACGTCGGATTTAATGAGTTTTCCAAATTTCGAAAACGAAGCCATTAACAGAAAAAAGACCTGCACCACTGAAATCGCCGTTAAATTTCGAGTCAAGGGGGCTGACTTTCAGAAAAATCCGTGTCCGGTCGAAATTTGAAAAATTCAACAGGTGAATTTCGTTGAACTTTTTCGGTTTTGGGCCAGAAATAAGAATCGACTTTAAACGATCATATCTCCTACAAAATGCGAATTTTGCATTCTGAAGAGTACGGGCGTGTTCCCCCGATTCTGGGCTTTCAGAATATGTGTCATTGTGGAATTCGTCGCAATCTACGGTTTCGAGGCTTTAGTTAAAAAACGTCGTATTTAATGAGTTTTCGCGAATTGCACGAAAACGATGCCATAACAGAAAATGACCTGCACCACTGAAATCGCCGTTAAATTTCGAGTCAGGTGCTGACTTTCAGAAAAATCCGTGTCGGTCGAAATTTGAAAAATTCAACAGTGGGGGGACGTTGAACTTTTCCGATTTGCCAAAGGGAAAAAAGAATCGACTTTAAACGATCTATCTCCTACAAAATGCGAATTTTTTCATTCTGAAGCTACGGCGTGTTCCCAGATTCTGGGCTTTCAGAATATGTGGGCATTTTTAAATTCCACGCAAAAATACGGTTTCAAAGGCTTTTAGTTAAAACGTCGTATTTATGAGTTTTCGCGAAATTTCACGAAAACAAGCCATTAACAGAAAATGACCTGCACCACTGAAATCGCCGTTAAATTTCGAGTCAGAGTGCTGACTTTCAGAAAAATCCGTGTCCGGTCAAAATTTAAAAAAATTCAACAGGTGATTACGTTGAACTTTTCGATTTGGCCATGAAATAGAATCGACTTTAAACGATCATATCTCCTACAAAAATGCGAATTTTGCATTCTGAAGCTACGGGCGTGTTCCCAGATTCTGGGCTTTCAGAATATTGGTCATTTGTGGAATTCCGCGCAACTACGGTTTCAGAGGCTTTAGTTAAAAACGTCGTATTTAATGAGTTTTCGAATTTCACGAAAACGAGCCATTAACAGAAAAATGACCTGCACCACTGAAATCGCCGTTAAATTTCGAGTCAGGTGCTGACTTTCAGAAAAATCCGTGTCCCGGGCGAAATTTGAAAAATTCAACAGGTGGGGTACGTTGAACTTTTCCGATTTGGCCAAGAAATAAAAATCGAATTTAAACGTTTATATCTCCTACAAAAATGCAATTTTTGCATTCTGAAAGCTACGGCGTGTTCCCAGATTCTGGGCTTTCAGAATATGTGGTCATTTGTGGAATTCCGACGCAAACTACGGTTTCCAAAGGCTTTTAGTTAAAAAACGTCGTATTTAATGAGTTTTCGCGAATTGCACGAAAACGAAGCCATTAACAGAAAAATGACCTGCACCACTGAAATCGCCGTTAAATTTCGAGTCAGAGTGCTGACTTTCCCGAAAATCCGTGTCCCGGGCGAAATTTGAAAAATTAACCCGTGGGTACGTTGAACTTTCCGAAATTTTAAGGAAATTTGAATCGGCTTTAAACGAACATATCTCCTACAAAAAAGCAAAATTTTTTCATTCTGAAGCACGGGCGTGTTCTCCAGATTCTGGGCTTTCAGAATGTGTGGTCATTTGTTGGAGTTCCGACGGAAACTACGGTTTCCAAAGGCTTTTAGTTAAAAAAAGTCGTATTTAATGAGTTTTCGCGAATTGCACGAAAACAAGCCATTAACAGAAAAAATGACCTGCACCACTGAAATCGCCGTTAAATTTCGAGTCAGGTTTCTGACTTTCAGAAAAATCCGTGTCCCGGGCGAAATTTGAAAAATTCAACAGTAAGGGGTACGTTGAACTTTTCCGATTGCCAAGGGAAAAAAGAATCGTTTAAACGAACATATCTCCTACAAAATGCGAATTTTTGCATTCTGAAACAACGGGCGGTTTCCCAGATTCTGGGCTTTCAGAATATGTGGTCATTTAAATTCCCCGCAAACTACGGGTTTTCCAGAGGCTTTAGTTAAAAACGTCGTATTTAATGATTTTCGCGAATTGCAAAAACGAAGCCATAACAGAAAATGACCTGCACCACTGAAATCGCCGTTAAATTTCGAGTCAGGTGCTGACTTTCAGAAAAAACCGTGTCGGTCGAAATTTGAAAAATTCAACAGGTGGGGGTACGTTGAACTTTTCCGTTGCCAAATAAGAATCGACTTTAAACGATCATATCTCCTACAAAATGCGAATTTTTGCATTCTTAGCTTACAGGCGTGTTCCCAGATTCTGGCTTTCAGAATATGTAGTCATTTTGAATTCCCACGCAAACTACGGTTTCCAAAAGGGTTTTTGTTAAAAACGTCGTATTTAATGAGTTTTCGAATTGCACGAAAACAGCCATTAACAGAAAAAGACCTGCACCACGAAATCGCCGTTAAATTTCGAGTCAGGGTGCTGACTTTCAAAAAATCCGTGTCGGTCGAAATTTGAAAAATTCAACGGGGGGGGGTACGTTGAACTTTTCCCGGGTTTGGCCAAAGGGAAAAAAGAATCGACTTTAAACGATCATATATAAAAATATTGTTTTTTCCCAAATTATTATCTAATTTCTTCTTTTACTCAGATGCAAATTTTAATTGTTTTCTAAAAAAAGCTCCGGTCTTTTCCGGTGTGTGGCCTTTTTTCTTTAAACAAAAAGTTTCCATATTTTTTTATTTTTTTATTTCCTTTTAAAAACTATTTTTTCCTCGCTTTCTTTCATAATATGCTGCAATACATCCAACCTTTGAATTAAACCACAGTTTTTCTTTGTACCCACGAAAAGGTTTTTTTCGCCTTTTGGTCTAATTTTTTTTAAAAAACCCAAAGGAACCCGACGAAATGATGAAAAAAAAAGCACGTCCCCCGGTTTTTAAACCCTGTTTTTGACGAAAAATAAATAAAAAAAATGGTATTGGATTTATCTTTCTAATGAAGTTAAACTTCATCAAAAATAAAAACAAAAAAACTTTATTTTTACGTTTATTTTTATACCAATTTTTTCCAAAATTTTTTCTAAACGAAAAAATTTATCCCAAATTTTCTATTCATTTAATGCTTTAAACTTTATTTTTAATATTCTCCTCAAAAAAAATGGCATAAGTCTTCATTTATGAAACGATGCACGTGTAAAAAAAAAAACAATTTTTTTGCAGATTACATTAGCAATGTTTAGGAGCAAATTGGCATAGAGTATGAATTTTAAGGCTAACAGTTCAGGAGGTATCGTGCCTTTTCCCCCGGGAGGGGGCCCAAGTTTAAATTCTGGGGTTTCAACCCCGGGGTATTTTAAACTAATCGCCCCGGGGCGGGCAAATTTTTTTAATTTGCAATTAGAAACGTTTAAAGAAATTTGGCATGGGTAAAATTTAACGGCTATTAGTTTGGGAGGTATCTTTCCCCTTTTCCTCCGGAGGGCTTCCAAGAGTTTAAATTCTGGGGTTCGAACCTGGGTATTTAAACAAACCGGGTTTCCCGGAATTTTTATTACGATTAATTTGCAACGGTTATGAACCCAAATTTTTGGCGAAAGAGTATGAATCGTTAAAGGGCTATTGGTCTTGGACAAACGTGTTTTCGCCCCTTGGGGGCGTTCGCGATAGGAACGTTGGTGTTTTTTTTGGTTTTTTAAATATCTTTTAAAAAAATGGAGATATCAATTTTTTCCTCACTAATCGTTTATAAGAAAAAGCGGAAAATTTTTAAAAGTACTGTCTGGTTTTATGCTTACAAGCGGATTTAGATGTGTGGCCCTGCTATCCCAATGGAAGTTAGCAAGACCATCGATTTTGAAAAATTGCCCCGCGCAAATTTTTGTTTAAATCTTAAGAACGGAAAGAAAAGCGGCAAATTATGGCTATACAGTTTTGTGATTGGGTGAAATGGCCTGTTTTAACCCCCGGACGCCACCTCCTCTTCCCACCCGGCACCCCGTTCCGACCCGCTCTTTGCTTCTTCCCCCTGTCCCCCTCGCGTCCTTCACGATGATTCTTTTTGCTTTCTGATCGCCTCCGTCCCCTTTTTTACCTGCCCTTCTTTTCCCCTTACACCCCCGGAACTGCCGAAAGGAACACAGAAAAATACTTTTTCCTTGTGCGTATTTACACTTTGATGGCTTTTGACATCTGTAGAAAGCCCCCCCAACCCTAAATTTTGCCGATGGCCCCCGCCCCGGGGTTTGAAGGGCCCCTCACAAATTCGGTGTCGGTGTCTTTTTAACGTAATAGTTTCCCAAAGTAACCTGTCGCATGAAAAGTCCCAACGATACGTCCAGACACTTTCCTGCCCCAAGGGGGCCCCGGTGAAACCCGATCGGCTCCCTTACGCCATAAAAACACTCACCCTCTAGATTGTGTTGTAGGGTACGTCTATAGATGTGTCGAAAGGGGGAAAATCCGGAGGGGAAGACTTTCGCACACTACCCCCCATTACCTTTGCATTCCTTCTATTTAAGCATTCGTACTAATACTTTTATAATGTGATGGGCCAGTACATTCGTTACAGTTCACGTAGCTCAGAGCCAACGTTGTTCCAATTCCTGCCAACTCTGATTGGAAAAAGGTCCCAAGATTCGTGTTCCGACGTCGGTGGTTTTCCCAAACCCAGCTAAAACCACTAGATCGATTTCATTTTTTCCCCTGTAAAATACTTTTAAAATCTGGCTGCTCAGATAAGAAATTTTTTCCTTGGGTTTTTTTCGATCAATACCAGGCGAATGCTGAATAAGTAGCTTAACAAATAGGCCAAAATCGCGCGCGATTTTTCCCCTTCATCCCATGTCCCCCCAAACCAACACACCAACAGCCACCCATCCCGGGGAGCCAAAAGTCGGAGGCCTTCAGTTTTGTTCGGCTGGGATGCCCAGCGGGGGAGATATCTCGGGAAAAATACCCTGCAAGCCGACGAAAAGGTCAACCCCGGGACTCACCATCCACCGGAGGTGAAATCACCACCTCCGCAATAGAACATTCACTACTCCGGGAGAAGGGACCAACGATTATTCAGGTGATATTCATGGTGGTATGAAAAGTCAATCGTGCCACAACCGCACAGTACAAACATGGAAGCCCTTGGGTCACACAAAACCCGGAGCCATCGGCGGTTTTACTCGGACACACCCAACCGCGCCTCTCCGGGGGCGTTACAAAGGCAGAATAATTCCATTAAAAATGGGAAAAAATTCAATATTTTTAATGATACAAAACCAGCCAACGTACCGGGCTTTTTGCCCGGTGCATCAACGGTGTCACTTCAGTGTCTCTGACCGAGAGGTCCTCTGACGCCGGCAGGTTTTCGATTAGTTTTTTCCTGGGTCAATTAAACCCGCAAATCTAAGGAAATTCTGGGGCCCGGCTGCCCTCATCGGTATTTTTCCCGTGGTTTGTCCGATCAACCCAGGCGAATGCCGGGAAACACCCTAAAAAACAGACCACGGCCGCTTTCGTTTTCCCCTTCCTCTTCCTTGTCTATCCCCCCCCTAATACACCCTTACACTAACGCACTACGTTCCACATATTCGGGAGACCGGTCGGGGCAAATTTTTCCCCCCGGGCGGTCCCCCGCTGGTGGGAGAGTCCTCGTTTAAAACCCACTCCCGACGGTAGGTCGGCGCCGTATCTCGCCATCCCCAGCGGGTGAAGATCCCACCATCCCCCGGGGAACATCCCTAAAATTGGGACTAACGATCAAAGCTTTGGGCGCCCCCGGAAACACAAAAAAATCAATCAATAAACCAAAACGTCTTCCGCGTTTTTTCCTTAAAAAGAAGTGAATTTTGGGGCCCCCCCCACTAGACGGGGGAAAAGACCCCCGGGTCCCAAAGAAAAAGAAAAATCTTGGGGCGCAGACTCCCGGGCGATCCCCCCGCGCCAGTGCGACAAACTTTCGCCCGTGGGGCGCCAATATTCGCGGCGGCGGCTGGTTGGGCGGGATAGAATGCTTTTTTTTGGGGGACCGCGGGGACCACGATGGGGGTTAATAGCGCACGCGTCCGGGGGAAAAGACGCGTGCGCTATTAAAACAAATCCCACTAGGATTGAATTGTTTTCCCCCTTTAATAGTTCGAATAATTCCCCAAATAGAATTAGGCAAAACACTTGGATTTGTCGAGAAGTATTGTTCTAATCGTGGATTCTCAAAATATTAAAATTATTAAATTTTTTAAAATTTCTCAAGATTTTTTTCTTTTCTCTGGTTTCAGGGTTTTTATATACTTAAAAATTATTAAAATAGTATTATGATTAAAAAATATCTGTAATTTAGATTAATTAATGTCAAAATATTTATTTTATTTATTTATTTTTTTGGTAAAACCAGCCCAAAACTTTATGTGACGTATGGGGGGAGAAAGACATATATTCAAAGGGATAGGATTAACCATGTTAGAAGGATTTTAAAAAAACCATTTTTAATGGATATTTTAATACCCGAAAATAAAAAAAAAAAGAAAAATTTTTTCGAGATATACATTCTCGAAACAAAAAAATTTTCAAAATAATTTTTTATATGAAGCATTAATTATTTATTCTTTCCCGCCCTTTTGGCATATTTGACTAATAATTTTTTTTAGAAATCACAGAGCATTGCAAAATTATATTCCCTCCTAATTTACATATTGTTATTAATTTTGGAGGTTTTTAAAAAATTTTTAAAATTTGTAGTATGGTCGCCCCAGGGTTCGTTAATACTTTTTTCCCCAAAAAATGATATTTAAGATCAAATTTGGACAATTTCGATCTTGAATATATAATGTAATAAGAAAGAAATGTCCAACTTCAGGTTGAAAGGGGTTTGGAAAGGGGTTAAAAAAATAGAACTTTGTAATCCGAAACTCAAAATTACGGAAGAGCAAAACTTAAAAAACATTAACCCAAAAAAATTTAAAAGGGGTTTTATTAAAAAAAAATTGCATTAAAAAAATCTGCACAAATAAAAGAAGCTGGACAAATTCAAAACATTCTTTAGTCATTTTTGGATTTTTAAATTTTTAAAAAATGAAATCCCAAAATTATTAAGTGAAACTTCTTTTTGAGAAAAAATTTTTTTTAATTGAAGCTCTTGTGGGGTACGTTTTGTTTGTTTTTTTTAATTGATTCTATTTAACTCAAAAGGGCCAAAAAAAATACATGTTACGCAAATATACCTTCTATTTTAAATAATTAATTTTGAAAATGTCATTCTAAAATCTTCAATAATGTGGTTGTAAAAAGGGACCCAAAAAAATTTTTCCTTTTAAATTTTTTTTAATATTCGGGGATGTTAAAAAAATCCGACAAACCCCTTTTTCATTAGTGTAGATTCATGTATTCGAAGACATTGGAACGGGGTTTGAAAAATTTAGAAAATGACATTCGTTTTTTAAATTTTCCTCGAAAAAAAATTAACTGCTCTTTTCCCAATTCATTGGTTTCACGATATCACTCCATCGACCCGACGGGAAAAATTATCAAATTTGGCGGAAACCCTGTTTAGAACGGGGTGGCGGCTTGCGGGTGCATCGGACCCCCCTGCCCATTTATGTGGCCCCCCAAAGGGGTGTGGTTTTTAAGGGTTGTTGTTGTTTTTTTGTTTTTTGTTTTTGCTTTAGAAAATGGCGTTTAGTATAGAAATTTTTTTTTTTTTATGCCCGGGAAATGCCCTTTTTTATGTCTTTTCGACATTTTCGTCGTTTCATCTATTAAGTCATTTTTTACTTTTTTTCGTCATTTTTAATAAATTTTTTTGCTGATTTCATCGTTTTTTTCCAGCAGTTTAATGGTATTTCCCAAAAAAATATTTACGAGAAAAAAATTTCTCCCCCAAAATTTCCCGGGTTGCCTATTCGATTTCTCCGCTCAAAATCGTAATGTCACCCCTGTATTCGTAATCTAATTTTTCCTGTGACGTCTGTCGGTGTCATTGTCAGTCCGCCCGTTTTAAAAGGGGATAACTTAAGACAGAGATTGCATGTTAAAGAACAATGCGGGGGTTTTCCAAGCGGGGAGTTCATTGAACAACCGTTTCATCGTAACATATCCAACAGTTTGGGTTATTCATCCGAACGGGTTTTTTAATCATATCTTAATGACATTTCTCTTTGTTTTAAGACATTTTCAATCATTTTAAGCGCATTTCATTGCCCATTTTGGCGATATTTGGGGTAAACAAACTCCACCCCAGTTATTAATGAAAATTGAAAGCCCCGTACAACTACGTCGGACGAAACTTGCGCCCCTAGCACCCAATCCCCCTCTGGCTAACCTTTCTTTAGTGAAAAAGAAAGTTTAAATTAAAAATTTAAAAATAAATTCAAAATTAAAAAATCTTTCCCAATTTGATTCACTGCGTTATCCCGGTACGGCGATATCACGTTTTTCCCTTTCCCCCCTTTCCCTTTTTTTCCAAAAAACCAACAAAGTGCCGCGATCAACATGGGGGAAGTTATTTGAGGATCGCCGGGTAAAACAAAACGATAAAAGGTTTAAGTTGTGGCCCCGAGGCTTTTGCAAGTTTAACCCCCGGGTTTTTGGGCGCTGGCTTTTTCCCCAACGGACAGGGGGTCAGGCACTTTTTGATGTCAAGAACCCACAAAAAAATTCTAACTACACACTGCATTAGAAAGAAATTTTCCCTTTAACAGAAGAAATAAAAATTCCCTTTTGTGGTATCAACTCTCCCAAAAAGCTTTTCTGTCAAAAAAAGCAGCTTTTTTAAAGGGAAGTAAACCCAAAAAGGAACTTGGTTCAAAAAAGGGTGATTAAAGGTTTTTTGGCTATAATTTTTAGAACTTCTTTTTGGGTTGCTTCCACTCACACATTAGTATCATTTGTCCCCAAAAAAGGGTAATTTAAAGCCCAAAAATATAACCCCTTTTTTTCCTAATACTTCACACCTTTATAAAATATACTTCGTTAATTGCTAGACATATATATTTCATTCTGATATTTTTTGGTTCAAACAAATCACAACTGATGTTACAAATAAGGAGAGAAACCAGAAATGATTTCAGAAGAACCACTTTGTGGTCACACACACCCATGTGCGTTGAGACCCTAAATGTTCAGATATTCAAAAAAGTTTTGAAATTTTTATTTGTGTAAATTAACTTTGAAACCCCTAATCCACTAACATTACCCAAAAAGGGAAAAGGATTCTATTTTAAAAAACCACAATTGAAATAACAAATCTGGAAGAACCAGAAAAGTATTTCAGGAAAACCACTTTCGGGCAGACAACCTATTTGTGTTCACGTTTTATGTTTCCTGTATCTCAAAATACATAAATGCTTTGAAATCATACATTTTTTTTTGAAATATAAAATGTAAAAATTTTAAAAAAATTAAAAGGTTTCCTAATATTGAAACTAATCACAATTGAAATAACAAATTAGAGGGAGGATTCAGATAGGATACCCCAGGGATAGGGCAACTTTCTATTCAGACATCCTATCCTTAACCTTTTGAAATAACATTTTCCCGTTAATTATCATGAAATACAAAACGTAAGATTTCTTAAAAAACCCGGAAAATTTTTAAAAGTTAGAAATAAATCAAAATTGGAAAAAAAAATCAGGCAGTTTCTGAAACGATTTCCGGGGGAAAAGATCAATATCTTTTCCCTGTCACCCTACTTGTAAATGTTTTTGAAGTAATATTTTTTATTATTAAATGAAAAATATAAAATGTAATTCAAATGAAAATTATTCTCCTTTAGATTTGACCCAAAAAAATGTGGTAATTGTTTGAAAAAAAAATTACAGAAAATGTTGGTTTAGGGACGACTCCCCGGGCCTAGCACTTATAAATATCATATTTTTTTATTCTTAAAAACAATATTATAGTATTTCCACCCAAAATTATCATCCGTTTAGGATTTTTGATATGATTAGGAAACAGGTAAAAATAATAAGCCCTTTTCCCAATTCACAATTACAAAAAATTTTTTTTATAAAGATTAAGAATGTGTAAAAGGGTTGCCCAAATAATTTCCCTTTTTAAAAATTTTTTTTTTGTTGGGCATACAAAACATAAAACCCAATGTACATAGGCTCGAACCATGAATCATTAATAGAGCAATGAATTATTGACCAATTTTAAAATTCTATCAATTTTTGCAGATTGGCTTCTCATTTTGGGTTAAAACCCAAAAAGCATGCATATCCCACTGTAAATCTTCACCAAGGAACAATGTTTAACACTATAACCCTTATGTTTTTGGAAATTTTGGCTCTTTCTCAGCGTCTCCTATATTTCACAAAATTAAAACCCCTAACGGATAGAATAGTATCAGTAGCTGTATTAAATGGATTCAAATGAAAATAGTTTTACGAATAACAATAAATAAGTATCAATTAGATGAAATTACTGTCATTGCAACAAGATAGATACCCAAATAACCATCGTTTTTTGGAAGCTCTATTTTTCTTCGGATATCGCGATGGCAGCGCCCCTGTCCTAAAGGGGCCCAGATGCTAGCAACATTTTCTCCCCTTTTTTCGCTGAGGGAAAGCCAAACCGGGGGCCATCTTCCCCAAAAGTACTTTTTCCCTGACGGTTGAAAACTGGGGTTTCGTTTTGGTTGTGGGGAAAGAAATTTCCCCCTTTGCACCTGAGGGGCTTCAAAAGTGTTTGTGGGAAAAAACTGAAAATTGCGTATTATATTATTTGCAAATATGAGTGTAAATAAAACTCGAAAAAAAATTCACTGCAACCGTTCAACCCCCATGTATGCTGCTTTTCCCAAAAAACTGAAACATAGGACTAGTCTATAACATATTTTACGTGTTTCGTTTTTTTTTAATTTTAAAAAAATACAATATATTGATGGAAGTAATACTGCCCCAAAGCATTTGATTTCAGTAATCCCTTGAGAACACTTGTGTCGTTTATACGAATGCTGATCGCTAGACGTTCGTTAAATTGTTCCAATAAAATTTTCGATTCTAAAAACTTAGTTAAGAATCTGATAACGAAAAGGGCCCATGGAATCAAATATTTGTACTGAGTGACAATCCCTTTTCAAAATCAAAATGCAGCCATTTAAATTTCAACAACTACACCATCTTGGTACAACATTTCTCGAGATAAAACTCGTCTGATTTAATTGTTCCCGGGCATTTTTTGTTCTTAAACCTTCCGAAAATTGAATCGGAATAAAATAATTTCGGGATGAATGAGCTTTAAAATTGCATGCAATAATTATTTATTACGTGGGGGAACAATCAAAAGGGGTTTAGTCAAATTATTAGTAAAACAAATAATAAAATCAGCTTTCTCCCAAAATAAAAATCCCGTTTGCAAAGGGGTAAAAGTATATTCAAAATTTGATAAATAAAATTTCTAAATTGAAGAACTGTAAATTAGTAAAAGAATTAAAATTATTTATTATAATGAACTCCCAGCATTACCAAAAGGGGGGGCTCTAAAAGAACAGCGATGACCTTTAATTTTTAGTTTTCAATTTTTTTGGAAAATTGATATTTTTCTTGTTTTTTTGTAATTTTATTTTTTAAAGTAATAGTTTTTAAATGGAAAAATAATAAGGGTTTTTTCATTTGTCAAATATTGAGTAAAATCTATATTTCTTTCATTTACTGAGCGACAAATCTAATAAGTATGTTTTATTTCAATGTATTAATTTATCAAAATCATCAAAAAAAAATCAAAATTCAAAAGGGCAACCCCTTTATTGGTAATACATGGGATCCCTTTTTAAAAATTGGTATTTTCCGGGTAAACATAAGTTAGATTTATTCCCAATATTAACGGGGTTTTCTCTAATCATATATTTATTTTTCGTAACGTATTCTTAAAATACGACGAATGGTTACCATTTTATATATTTTTATGGCGCTGTTATATTCTTTTTAAATTATTACTGATTGGTTTTGAAGTCTGAAACATTAACCTCATGAAATCGGTCTAATCTTAATTTTTTTTAAAATTTTTAAAAAGGTTTAAAAATTGAAATACAAAAAATTTGGATCAACGATTTAAATAAAATGATGAAAATGTGTAAAATTTGAATCAGATGGCAACGGGGTTTTGGGGGTAATAGATTTGAATGATTGAACCGGCGTCACTAGCCGAATTCCTAAACTACGCACCGGGGAATTACGGAAGGGTTTAAACGAATTCCAGACATCACGGGTTCCTGGTTGGGTACTGAAAACACTGGGCGGGAACGCCACGCTGCAATGTCGGGTTTTTTTTCTATACTCATAAAATGGACAAAACATTTATTTTAAAACAATTAGAGTATTTTATTCCCCCAGATACAATGGAAAGTGAAAACAAAAATTAAGATTTAATAACTTGTAATAAAAGTTAATGTATTTACCATTTGGATTCTATAATTCCCAAACAATATGTAGAAGTATTGTATCGCAGCTTCTGAGTCAATGACCTCCATCTCGATCAGGCTTTTTTGTCCGGGTTTTCCCCGCTCCCAAAGAGCTCCAAAAGCTCAGATGGCCCCCTTTTTTTGCTTCTGTAAAAAATGTTCTTCATTATCTGAGTACGACTTCAGAATTCAATTGGGGTATATAGTTATTCAAAATTTTTGTTTTTCCCTGTTTCGGGGCCCAAAAATATTTATTCCTTGACGAAAAGGGCATAATGGATAAGACCCAAAATTTTTATTTATCCTTGAAAAAATATTTTATTACATCGGGCGTTTTTAATTAATTGAAAATTCAAGTAGTATATGAGAAATGCAGGGATCAGAGAATTTTGAAAACGTGCACCCGAATTCACTTCTTCCCATAGCACGTCATACACAGTTTTCACTGTTTTTGACATAAAATAAATAAAAAATAAATAGATGCCCTTTTTGGGTTTGGGATACGTCGCGCCCCGGACGGTTTGTTGAAAGTTTCGGCCGTCATTTCGGCCTTCCGGGAAAGAAAAGCCACTGGCATGGCGAGGAAGGTCCCCGGCGCACGGGGGTCTAAAAAGGGCCCAAAAAGCGCCTGGGGGCCCCAAATTTTTTTTTATGAAAAACGGTTATTTCTTGGTAAATTCAATTCTACGTACTTTAAATGACTGAAACCAGGAAAAATAATTTAAATTTTTATCACCTTACAACCACACGACGCCCCCAAAGCCAAACGTTTTTAGCCCAAGAAAAATTCAGCTACCCAACAGGGGAAAAATTCCTATCTTTGATTGTTTATAACTTTTTCCCAATGAACTTTTCCCAAATTAAAAATTTTATAACTTTAATATATCTTTTTTTAAATATATTAAAGCAGTTTCAATGTTATATTTTTTTTTTTTCATTAAATTAATTGTTCGTAATTAAAGTATGTAAAAAATGCTCATTCTTTTGAATAATTTAAATTTTTTTTGAGCGATTAAAAAAAAAAAAGCCAAAAAAACATTTAATTTAAAATATATTTTTAAGTGAACATTATTGAACAATTTTCAGTTGAGATCAAAACTGCCCCCATCCCCCCTTTCCCGTTTCCCGTTTAAAAATTTTCATTAAGTGTTTGGAAAAAGCACAAATTTCCTCCGGAAAAATATCAAAAAACGTTTTTCTTCTTGAAAAATTCATTATCTTCTCAACTTCCCGATTTTCTTTTACCCAAACCCTTTTCAATATCTTTCAAAAAATTTTTCCCTTTTTTCAATTTTCCAAATTTCTGTTTTTTCAATGAATTTAAATTTGGAAATTGAGATCTGTAGAACTGAAAAAATACAATAAGTGAATTTTGACGGGCAATAACATTAAAACAACTGAACACATCTCGGCCAAATTAATCATGTTATTAAGTGAACAATTGTAAATATTTTTAAATTTATAACAACCCCTTGGGCAACATCTCTCAAATGGTTTTCCATTTTTTAGTTTACATCCGAGGAAAGGAAAAAAACGCCATTCCCAGAACTATGTGATCTTTGGCGGACAATTACACAAAAAAGATTAAAAACCTTCTTTAAAAATTAAACTTTTATTAATTGGGGATTTTTTTGATGTTTTTTCGTTAAAAACAGCCGCTCCGACCTCCCGTTTTTAAAAATGTTTACCATTTAAAGACTACCCTGATGAGGATTGAAAGAAAGCGCCTTACCAAAAAAATAAGTGATTTTTGAGGGCAATTACAAAAAAAACAAAAAAAAACACTTCCATGAAATTAATAAATATTATTAAAGGGGGATTTGGGAAAAAAAATTTTTTTAATAACAGTCGCCTCGGCCCGCCTTTTCGAAAATGGCGAGTTTAAACTTTTTCTTGACCAGCTTTGGGAAAAAAAGTGCCCTTTCTAATAACAAAATGATCTTAAACGGGGGAAATTTAAAAAAAAGCAAGTGAAAACAGTTCCATAAATTTAACTTTTTTAAATGGACATTTTTTTAATATTTTTCCCCATAATATCAGCCACCTCGGGTAACCTCTTTTAAAATGGCGACCGTTCTAATTTACATAACGCCCGGGTTTAAAAAAAAACGCCATTCCCAAAAATAAGTGATTTTTTTGGGGGGCAGGTATACGAAAACGACAAAAAATTTCTGTAAAAAAAATAACTATTATTTGTGGACATTTGTTGATGTTTTTTCCCTTTCAAAAAGCCGCCTCGGCTTGCCCAAAAAAGGCGACCGTTTAAAATTTTTATAATAAAGGGTTGAAAAAGTGCCCCTGAAATAAGTGATTTTTGACGGGGGAATTACACAAAATAACTAAAAAAACTTCCATGAAAATTTAAAAAATGTTATTAAAGGGGACATTTGATAAACTAGTTTCGTTTAAGAGTCGCCTCAGCCTGCCTTGTGGAAAATGGCGATCGATTATACTTGAAGTGCGTTGAAAGAAAATGCCTTTTATTAACTAAGTGGTTTGACGGACCATTATAAAAAAAAAGAAACATCTCCGTGAAATAAATATGACTTTAAAAAGAACAATGTAAATACTTCTTCGTTGCCCCCAATTGCCTCCCTCGGTGGACGCGCAATCAGCAGTCGAAGCGTCAGCGCTCTTATGTCAGAGGTGGCGCGCAGGGGGAAATGTCCCGGGCAGTGACCTCTGGCATATCATTAACCCACTCGAAACTTTAAAACTCAAGGGGCATGAAGATAAGTCTCCGGAAGCCAACTCAGGCAAACCAGATCTCTTTCATTTCCATATCATAAAAAACATTACTTTCCGGGTTTTGGTCCAAAGCATCCGTGCGCCTCCCCCTTGACAAGGGTTAAAATAACATAATAGTGAAAAAAATATAAAAAGATTAATTATTATTTTACATTATAAAAAAGGCAAACGAGTAGTACAATTGCTACAGTGTAAAATCACTACTACTATTAGTATATACTATTTTTTTCCTTTTACTACTTAAAGAACATTTTACGGTTTTTCACGTTTGAAAACAGTTGTTAAAAACTTTTTTTACACTATCTCTACCTAAGGGTTTTAACACATATTCACTTGAGTCACGGAATAAATCTTATAATAATTTTCTTTCTTCTAAACAAATAAATAAGTTTTTTTCATCTTCAATAATGTCTGATAAGGAATAGTACTTTTTTTACAAATAAATAAAAAAAAATGAGTTATGAAATTTAAAATTATTTTACATTTGAACATGTTTCAATGGTTTTTACTTAAAAAACCGTTTTAAATCCACTAAATAAATGGGTTTTTTAACTTGGGATCCTATGCCGTTTCGGGGTTGGGCCACCGTGCGGCGTGGGCAGCCTACACTCTTTTGACCCCGAAGTTATTCAATGTTTCGTTTACCCACCATTGTCATTGGCGGACGTCCCCTGAAGCGCAAATGGTCTCTTATAGACATTCATATTAAAATACTTACATTTGAAAACGCATTAAATACAAACATGTTTTAATTTGTTCTGCATCAATTTTTTTCTGGAATATGTGGAAAATTTTTGGCGATACAAATATTTTTTAGCTGGGCCTGTGTAGTCACAGTTGAAAAAGGTTATTTATTAATATCTAGGCACTCATTTTGTTTTGGGGAAAAAAGCAGAGATCCCCAAAAAATAAAATTTTTACATTGCAAACTTTTTTTGCCCCCTTTTCATTTAAACGAATGTTTTATTTTTTGAAGTAATTGACTGTGAATCTAAAGGACTTCGACATTCTGATAAATTTTATATTGGGGAGGTTAAATACTTTTGGGTATTTTGGAAAAAAAATTGACAGAATGCCAGAAAAAGGGAAAAAACGAAGAAAAAAAAATAGAAATGAGAATTTGGGGACAGAAGCCGTCATTAAACAGCAAAAAAAAAAGTTTGAAAAAAATATTTAAAATATTAGAAAAAAAAATAAAATTTCATTAATAAAAAATTCCATTGTTAGTGTAGATAAAAAACGATAGCTTCGTTCCCGGGGACAAATTGGGATCGCTCAGGGGGTAAAATTGAACATGTGAAAACAGAATCCCAAACTGGGTAGATAGATGAAAATTTTTTCAAATTTGTCTCGATCTGATGGAGGTAGGACGTGTGACCTTTACTTGCACAAAAAATTTTGTAAAAATGTTAATTTAGAATATCCGTGATCCGATATAAATGATTTAAAGGGTTTTATGGAAATTAACAGTAGAAAAAATGAAAGTGATTATAGACGGACCCACGAAAATTGTGTCGCGAAAGGGACAAATAAAAATTTGGACGACAGACCCGGGGAAAAACTTGTGCTGACACGAAATTAGTTGGATTTTTTAAATAATAGTGGAATGGACGGGGGAATCGACAAATGAATCTTCTCATCGTCAAAAAAGCGGGGTTTTCTCAGCAATAGATATGTTAATAATTAAATTAAAACTTTGCCGTATTGAACAGTTCAAAAAAAGAATTCTTATTTAAAAAAGAAAATTAAAGAGAATCATTATAAAAAAAAATAAGTATGAAAAATTTCGGTTTGGGCCCCTTTATTCATTAAGGGTTAAAACAGTAAATTTAAATAAGAAAAGGGTTTTATTAAAATTATTAGAAAAAAAAAGATAAAAAAAATTTATTTAAATAAACGAATATTGGAAAATTTTAAGTCGGGGGAATATTAATTCATAAAGGGCTTTGGTGCTTTTAAATTAATACCCCAACAAATTAGTAAATTTCTAACATAAATGGACATACACCAAACCCCAAACCTCGTTGACCCGGGGGATATTTTTGGGTCCCCCGATACGGGGACCGACGGACGGACAATCAGCGGACGCATTCAGCGGACCGACCGACCGACCGAAGGACGGACGGACCGACCGAGGGACGGACGGACGCACGCACGCACGCAGGGACGGACGGACGGACGGACGGACCGACCGACTTTACATTCATTCGTTTTTGCTTTTAATTGGAAACTGGTTCCTGCGTTCCCCCAGGTGTTGGCTGAATAGCCTGTTCATAATTTAAAATTGGGTTTTAGATAATAATTATCGGGAGTTTTAAAAAAGTAGTCCAAAAAAACGATGTAATTTATGAATGTACACGATCCTTTAAATTCCCCTAATTTTAAAACACTTTTTGAAAGGAATTTTCCCGTTCAGTAATAATGAATCAGTAAATAAGTACAGTCTCAAAAACCAACCTTCCAAAACCTTCACACGTAAACAAAAATTTGATCCCAAAATATCCGAAGGTTGGAAGGGTCGTTCTCGACACAGACGGTTGGGTACAAGTCCCAACCCTGCGAATAATAAACCGTACACCCCTTTAAAAATGTACAAAAAAACCGAATACCGCATCAGTCCCAAATCAAAACAAATTTAGTGTTTTGTTATGAAACAGATTTTCCCCCGCCTTCCCCAAATCCTCCCCCACCCCCACTCTACCATCGAAAATATGACAAACCAACGCAAACCCGGCTGGGGGAAACGCGTCAAAACCAAAACACGTAAACCTGGGATCCAAACTCCCTTTTCCCAAAAACATTCCCACTGAGCCTAAAAACAAATTATTTTAGCTGACAGTCATGGGCCCCCATCTTTCCCCCCATTCTCGGGAACCCAAATTACCCTCCCAAATTTTTCAGTCTCATCTATTTTTTAAAACCCAACGGGAGGTTTTTCAGATATGACTTTAGAAATTTGGCACCCACCTGAAAACCTGAAAATCAGGACAAAAATCATTATTATGGGGGGGCAGAATGACATTAACGGGGAGCAACTTTAAACCCGAAAAAAGTTAACAAATTACAATGTTCCGCCCCAAAAAACAACATTTGTCTCGACTCTGCCCTTCTGGTACAACAGACCAACACTATCGCGAGATTAAGCACGCAAACCAACAATTGAAACTGCAGCTGGGGAAACAAATGTCCCCACTTTTTAAAAATTTTTTCCCTCACCAAAACACTTCACCCCGGGATGGTCTTCAGGGAAACCCTTTCTGGAAAACATCGTCGGTAACAAGCTTGCACAATACATCTAACTCCCGTCCTACCCCCCGCCCAAAAAACTATCCTTTTCCCCCTTCCCTTTCGTTCTCCACCTCCCCCCCTTATTTTGAACCCGTTTTCTTCCTCGGGAAACCCACTCCCGTTTCTTCCCCTTCCCCTCCAATTCGTCTGCATCCGATGCCCCCCCTCTTCCTCACAACCTGTCCTGCCGGGACACATTACAACCTTCCCACCACGCACTCCCAGGGGAAAAAAAGGGGGTAAAATATAACCCAAATACAGTCAGATCGCAAAAACATTCGTGTGGTTTTTGTAAAAAAAAAACATTCTCCCCCTAATTTCCCAAACCCCTTTCCCAAAAAAAACTGAGTTTATCAGGCAGCTCTAAAAGCGATCTAAATCAAAAGGACGTTCTTTGCTTTACAGAACATTGGGGTTTTCTAATGAACAGCATTTTTCCCAAAATTTCCCAAAATTTTTCCCCCGCACTTTTTTTTCAAAAAGGAATCCCAAAAAGGGCCTACGTATGGGTTTTCCCGTATTTACGTTAGAAATATTTAGGGGTTCTATCCTCTTGGCGGAAATTTAAAAGTTTTCTCCATTGAAAAAAAATTTTCAAAAAATTTTTTTTGTACATCTTACGTCACTAAAAGTGATAATACTTTGCATTTTCAGACCTCCAACAAAAGAACTGCTGATTATATTTTTTTTTGAAAAACCCGGAATTAAAATTAACAAAGTCGAAATCCTCTTTTGGTCCCTTTTTGTATGCGAAAAATTTTAACATTGATTTTCTGGTCGAATCTTGCGGAAAAAAAAGTTTCTCAATTTAATTAATTCTTTCAATTCCCGACATTACAATTAATGTACCTGCACGGGTCCCCAAAATTCGTGAAAAGCAATTGATCAAATTTATTTAAATTTAAAAAAATACCCATCGATATGAAATTGAAAAAAGATTTAAGATACAGTGAAACGATGCACAAATTCTTACCATTATAAAAAAAACGATCACTGACACAATAAATAATACACGTATGACTAGATTGTTTACTAAAAATAAAATTAAATTATTCATTGATTATTTAGGGAGTCATGGAAAAAGGTTTTTTAATACTGCTGATAAAAGACAAATATAATTCTTTTTTTTTTTTTTTAACTCTTTCATTTCATTTTTAAAACTTTTTCCTCTTCAAAAACGAAAATTAAATGTTTCCCGGAAAAGATATTCTTGGATAAAAAAAGGTTAGGAATTTGTAAAAACAAGCAATTCTTTCTTTCATTTCTAAACGTCATGACGTATCAAAAATTTTCCTTATCTACTTTAAAAATACAAAACATTTCGAAAAGTCAAAAGATAGGCTACAATCATAAAAAACGTCAGGATATTTTGAATCAAATAAAAAACAAAAGCAATGGGGAATATAATTAAAAAAAACTACCAAATCAACTAGAAAACCCCTGAGAATGTTTTAAAATATAACGATATAAAAGTGAAGATCCGGCAACAGTGACTAATCTCTAACCAATACTTTTTTTGCTTGATCTCACAAGGATCTTTAGGCACAAAATTAAAAAAAGACAGTTCCCCAAAATTTTGACAAATGTTCGTTTCCCAAACTTCTTTTTTTGAAATTCTCAAAATAATCTAAACTAAAAATAAATATTCGTCCGGGTTTTGATGTTCCGGATTCTTTTTTAAAGACTTGTGCGATGCCCTTTTACCCGTTAACTCACATATTTAATGCATCATTATGCATGGGGGGTATAGATATTTTCAAAACAACTAAAATTAACCCTTTTCAAAAAGGCAAAAAAATGAAATTCAAAATTATCGTCCCCTTTCCTTTTATCAGTTTTTAATATTTGAGAGACTTTTTTCGTACGAAAAAACCTTTCTACTAAAACACGACGCCTTTCAGTTGCCAACATGGATTTAGAAAATCAAAGTCCCGGGAAAAGCTATATTTTGTTTTCTTAAAGATTCGCCCCATCATTGGGTCAAAACGGGGACCTTTGATTATTTTAGATCTCTCAAAAACTTTTGATCATTGATCATGACATTTTTCTTTCCCAAAATTTCCTTATATGGAATTTTGGGATTGCCGATTGGTTATGTTCAACCAAACAACGATCTCAGATTGAAATATTACTGGAAAGATGGAACAGTACGCACCTTTCCGACTCTTTGCCCGTTGCATGTAGGGTTCCCCAAAGGGTCGATTTTACCTATTCTGTTTATTTACGTAAGATATCCCCCGACGATTCGAAAGGAAGAAAGGGTTTTCTTTGCGGATATCGAACTCCTTTTTAATAAAGGGAAAGTAAATAGAAGAAAAATGGCCTGCCATTGACCGCCGTTAAATTTCGAGTCAGGGTGCGGCTTTCTGAAGCCGTCCATTCAGGTGAAATTTGAAAAGTTCAACGTGGGGGTATACCACTTTTACGATTTCGAAAAAACGATCCATACATCTAAACGAATGCGAATTTGGCATTCTGAAGCCACCAAACGTGTTCCAGGATCAAGGGTTATCAGAAAATGTGGTTATTCGTCCAATTTGGACAAAACGCTACGGTTTAGAGGTTTCTCATTTATTGCATTTTCAATATTTCCAAAATAGGTCATCTTTGACTGCCTGCATCTTCTAAACTATTAGCTATACGACGCTGATCCGCACGTAAATTGAAGAATACTTTCTCTGCGCTTCTGTTAACGACTGGTACATGACGTTGAGAATCGTAAACAAAACGGCGACAATGTGGGGTGGCATTTTGGCTGGTGGCATATTTATTAATGTTTTCGCAAATTGCCGAAAGCAAGCCACAGAGAGAAAAATGACCTGCCAGTTCAAATGCCAATTAAATTTCGAGTCAGGGTGCGGCTTTAAGAAGAATCCGCGTCGTGAAATTTGAAAAGTTCAACGTGAAGTATAATCCTTTGATTTGAAAAACTGATCTTATACTAAACGAATACGAATTTTGGCATTCTGAAATACCAACGTGTTCCCAGAGATCAAGGGTTATCAGAAAATGTGGTCATTCGTCAATTCGGACAAAAACTACGGTTTTTAGAGGTTTTCTCATTTTAATGCATTTTCAATATTTCCAAAATAGGTCATCTTTGACTGCCTGCATCTTCTAAACTATTAGCTATACGACGCTGATATCCGCACGTAAATTGAAATACTTTTCTCTATGCATTTCCTGTTAACGGCTTTAATTTACGCGACGTTGAGATCGTAAACCAGCAGCAGCAATGTGGGTGGCATTTTGGCTGAAAATGGCGTATTTTATTAATGTTTTTCGCAAATTGCCAGAAAAGCAAGAAGCCTCAGAAAATGACCTGCCCATTGAAACCGCCGTTAAGTTTCGAGTCAAGTGCTGGCTTTCAAATCGCGTCAGGTCCAGAAATTTGAAAGTTCAACGTAATGGCATTGGGGTATTATCAACACGATTTGGAAAAACGATCATATCTCCCTAAACGAATGCGAATTTGGCATTCTGAAGCCACCAACGTGTTCCGAGATCAGGAACATCGAAAAATGTGTTATTCGTCAGATTCGGACAAAAACTACGGTTTCAGTTTCTGTTTTAATGTTCAATATTTCTAAAATATGTCATCTTTGACTGCCTGCATCCTCTCAGCTATTAGCTATACGACGCTGAAATCCACGTAAATTGAAGAATACTTTTTCTCTATGCATTCTGTGCTTGACTGTTGGCGTTAGAATCGTAAACAAACAACGCGACAATGTAGGTGGCATTTGTTTAAAGCCGGCGTATTTATTATTGTTTTCGCAAATTGCCAAGAAAACGAAGCCTCAGAAAGCAGCCTGCACCATTAAAACCGCCGTTAAATTTCGAGTCAGGGTGCTGGCTTTCAGAACAATCCGCGTCGGTCGAAATTTGGGAAATGTTCAACGTGGGGGTATTATCGCTTTTACGATTTGGAAAAACGACCATATCTCCCTAAACGAATGCGAATTTTGGCATTCTGAAGCCACCGGCGTGTTCCCAGAGATCAAGGGTTATCAGAAAATGTGGTCATTCGTCCAATTTTGGACAAAAACTACAGTTTTAGAGGTTTTCTAAGTTTATTACATTTTCATGCTTACATTGGTCATCTTTGACTGCCCACCATCTTCTAAACTATTAGCTATACGACGCCTAAATCCGCACGTAAATTGAAGAATACTTTTCTCCTATGCATTCCTGTTAACGGCAATTTTTATGACGTTGAGAATCGTAAACAAACTGCGACAATGTGGGTGTCATTTTGGCTTAAAATGGCGTAATTTGTTAAAATATTTTCGCAAATTGCCAGAAAACCGGCTCAGAGAAAAATGACCTACGCCATTGAAACCGCCGTTAAATTTCGGAGTCAGGGTGCTGGCTTTAAGAAAGAATCCGCGTCCGGTCGAAATTTGAAAAGTTCGTGAGGTTTGTCAGCTTTGTTGCAGTCACCAGGTTTGCCGGTGGCTTCAGAATGCCAAATTCGCATTCGTTTGGGAGATATGGTCGTTTTCCAAATCGTAAAAGTTGATAACCTGCCACTACGTTAATTTAAACGGCGTTGCTGATGCTGGCTCAGCGCGACTTCGAAACTAACAACGTGCGAGTCTTCTCTGGCTCGTTTCTGGCACAATCCCCTATGCACGGTCGACGCTATACCATTGATGGCGATGGCAGCCAGAGTGACACTCAGGACTGATCCTTGGGGATGATACCAGTTTTCAAGGGTGACTGCAGAGAAGCCTATCACCACACGAACACGGAAGGATCTGTTCGAAAGGAAGCTTTGAAAGGGCCAGAGGGCTTCCCTAAATCCCCCAAGATTGCAAGGTTTGCAGAATGCCATGCCTCCAGTAGTGTCGTAGAGCCCTTTTCTATGTCGAATAATATGGCCACAAGATGTTGCCTCAAGGCCGGGAACGATGTACAAACAGCTGTTGCAAACGGCAGGTGGTCCAAGGTTGAACGGTTTCTTCTAAACCCGCTTTGGATTGGCGTCAACAGATTTTTATACTCAAGGTCAGACCGGGCGCTGATTCACCATGCGTTCAGAACTTTGCATACACCCAACAGCAGAAGGTAGGTGTTGCTCCAGTAGTGATGGTCATAACACAGGAACTGGGACAGGTATTAGCTATGGCAAAGTTAGGATGAGTGCATCTTTCCCCGTACGGTTAAAGAGTCAGGAGAGAAATTTCACTTGGCCATTTCGGAAGATGTTGCAGCATTAAGTTGTGGTGGTCTGGACCTGGTGTGGTTCTTTTTACAAACATTAGAGCGAACTCATTTCAAACATGGAGAAATGGGTATTATAGTCCTCATGTGCTCTGCTAGAAAAATCCAGAAGCGCGGTTTCCATTCTTTCTTTAGGAAGGATAAAGTTTGAGCATAGTTTGAACTCGACATGTTTCATAATGAATGGCGGTATCTGCAATGGCGTCTCAGGCTGTGATAACCTGACCATTTTGAAGACCTGGCACAGAGTTTGGGAGGATATCCTTTGATTTGACGCACCTTCCTCCGCCACCAGACGTGGTAGCGTTTGGCAATTCAAAGAGGGCGTGCGTATCCATGTTTTACTTATTAAAATGGTTCTACTCACCTTTGCTCTGCACCTTACGTACTCGATTAAGTTATCGCGGTTGGATGATGTTTTAATCTCGCCAGCTTTCGCGAGCACCACAGCCCGTGAGCAGTCAGAGTTCACTACGAGACGAAAGGGTGTCGCGGTACCAGTTGACTTCGGGATTACAATTTGCAGTCAATGACTTTGTTAAAATGTCACTGCCATTTCCTCCACACTGACAAACTCTTCCTCCGATACACTGACGTTCGCGAAATGTCCGGCCAGTCAGCGTCCGACACACCATTAGTGGGGCGCGCCAACCCAGGCTAGCCCATCAATGTGGACGATAATGGGGTAATGGTCGCTTCCGACACAGGTCATCTACGGATGGACCATTGCAAGAACGATTGCGAGAAGGGCTGCAGAGTGCTAGATCCCGATGCACGTGCTTGAGTTTATGGCGACAGCAAGAGTGAGTTGGTTCACCGGAATTCAGAATAACCTGGTTCGCTGAGTCTATAACCGACTCTAATACGCTTTACCTCTCTCGGGCAAGTGCGGGAAAGGAGCCCAGAGAGGGACTGTGTGGGCATTACATCCCCGACTATCACAAACGGAAGGGCAGTTGGTTTGATCAGACCCAAAAAGTTCATGAGCAGATACACTCAGTCCTGGGATGTAAATCCTTGCAAGCAGTGAGTGTGAGGATGGAAAGGTGCACCTGCACACTGCGATCGGTCTGAAAGGTACCTCTGAGGCGCAGCGAATCGTGAACCAATGGAAGCGACTCCACGCCATGAACACGAGGCCATCATCACATCGAACCGCAACAGGAAAAACCACGAAGAGACGGGGACGGCTCAGGTAAGGTGATCCCTCTTGGGACAGATTACCAAGACGCTATTGCCCAGGCAGGACAGCAACGGCTTGAGATCGTCCGCCGCGAGGGTAACCATTTACGTTCCGCGTACCAAGAGCCATGGAGAATAATTAGTTTTTCCTCCGGCGTTGGGAGCCGGATGCTCAGGATTCCGCCCCAGCAGGAGTTTCATCCGAGACAGAAACCTCCCTTGACATTGCCAGAGGGGCTGGTGCTCGCTCAGTGCGAGTTTTCGTTAGGTGTGAACATAACTTTGTTTCTATTGACCGGGTCAGAAGTAGGTGTTCGTTTATCACCTTCCATTGAAGTATTAGAAAGAGGTTTGATCTTCTGCGAAGGTTGAGCTCTTTTTCAATTGTCTTATGTTTAGTCGGGATAATCGCTCTCCCACCCTGCAGGGTAAGAGGTATCCTGAGGAGGGTCCATTGGAGACACCTGACAAGCGAAACTCACAGCTTGGGGGATAGCTCGTTCCGTTTGACAGCCACTGCTACCCCAGGTCTAACCTTCACAGCGGCGGAGAAGGAGCGGGAACAGATCAACGGGGTTCATGATAGGTAGCGACGTTTGGCCTCAGGAGATGACACCTTCTCAGCAGCTCGGATCTTCTGGATTGCCTCTCTCAAAAATGTTGGACATTGCACTTGTGATTGGCGGATAGTACCTTCGCAGTCAACACAATGCGGTGCAATGGCGCAGAGTTCAGGTTCGTGCGTAGATCTCGCACTTACCACACACGAGGGGGTGTCTGCATGCACGCTTTGCGCGCGGCCAAAACCTCCAGCGCGAAGCACCTCCAAGGGTTAAGGGACGTACTGTCGGACGCGGAGATTATAAAAACCACTTTGAGATCTTCTCAGGGAGAGTAGGAGATTAAAGTCCAAGATAAGAGTGGAGTAAGATTTCTCAGCCCACGCACCTCCTCTTGATTCAAAATTAAAATTCAAAAAAAATCGTCATTTTTAGGCGTTCTTTGCTCGCCGCGATAAAAAAATTGGAATCCTTTTACACAAAACTTGAAATTATAAATTTCATTTCCCTTTATTGCTACCATCAATTACACAAACTATTCGTTGTTTTTAATGTATATGACATTATTTATATGCCTATTTTTAGAACCGATTTCGTTAAGAAAAATCCTAATAAATACTACATCAGATTTTAAATGTTATTTTTTACAATCGGAAATAAAGATAGTTCACCGAAAGTGGGATCTGAGTCAGTTTTGTAAGCATGAGTAAGTCTATTCGAAGAAAAGAAAAAATGTGGCCATGTGTTGATTAAATAATTGTTCAAAAATTGCCTTAATTTCACGCAAAATAACTCAAAAACCACTTAAGTTCTTTTAAAATTCGTTTAAAAATTCTACATGACCTTATTTAAAGACCTGTCTTTGAAGAACTGTTTTCATTAGGGAGAACAATCTCTATTTTCAATATTGTAGTTGTAGTACGACGCCGAAATCATTTTAAACTTTTGCAATTTTTGAAAATTCACAAAGTTAAATGAAAATTAGAAATGTACCATTCTTAACGTTCTTTGCTTTATTTCCGGAATAAATTTAATAAAAAAATTAGAGCCATTAAGAAAAATATTCAAATGTTAAAGCTTCATGTAAAGTATCACTAAAAGATCAAAATATTCGTTTCAAGCAGGACTTCTAGTTCAATCAGATCGATCAGGAAATATCAATTTTGGAGCAAATTGTCAGAGCAGTTTAGGTGCTACAGGCAGGCAACAAACAGGTAAACAAACAGACAGGCGAACAAACAGACAGGCGGACAAACAGTCAGGCAACAAACAGAAAGGCGGATAAACAGACAGGTGGACAAACAGACAGGTGGACGAACAGACAGGTGGACAAACAGACAGGTGGACAAACAGACAGGCGGACAAACAGACAGGCGGACAAACAGACAGGCGGACAAACAGACAGGCGGACAGAAGCAGACGGGCGGACAAATGAGCAGGCGGACGAGCAGACAGGCGGACAAACAGACAGGCGGACAAACGAACAGGCGGACAAACAGGCAGAGCGGACAAACAGACAGGCGGACAGACGGAGAGGCGGACAGACGGACAGACGGACACACGGGCAGACGGGCAGACAAGCGAACAGGCGGACAAACAGACAGGCGGACGAAACAGACAGGCGGACAGACAGGCGGACGAACGAGCGGACATACAGGCGGGCAAACAGACAGGCGGACAGACAGGCGGGCAAACGAACAGGCGGACAGGCAGGAGGACAAACAGACAGGCGGACAAACGGGCAGGCGGACATCAGACAGGCGGACAATCAGACGAGCGGACAATCAGGCGGTGAATGAAATCGCCAGACAGGCGGACAGACAGGCGGACGAACAGGCGGACATACAGGCGGGCAGAGCAGACAGGCGGACTGCCAGACAGACGGACAAGCAAGCGGACAGGCAGGCGGACAGACAGGCGGACAAACAGACAGGCGGACAGACAGGCGGACAAACAGACAGGCGGACAAACAGACAGGCGGACAAACAGACAGGCGGACAAACAGACAGGCGGACAAACAGACAGGCGGACAAACAGACAGGCGTACAGACAGCAGACAGGCGGACAAACAGACAGGCGGACAAGCAAATAGGAGGGCAAACAAATAGGACAAACAGGACAAACAGACAGGAGGACAAACAGACAGATGGAGAGTGCCGTCAGCCAATTGTTCGGCATCAAGGACCCAGAAAACGCGGATACTGTAAACACAAAGTCGTTAACGCCCCCCTCCGTGTGTGCGGAGGGGGCGTGGCTGTGTTTCCGCGTCGCGCCGCCAGGCACGTTGTGTCCCAGCGGCAGCGGAGGCCTCGTTTTGCAACGGAAGGGGGAGGGCGCGTAATTCGGGGGCACCTTACGACCTCCGCATTGCTGCTGGCCTAGGCCGCGGGAGGGAGGGCGCGCCGGAGAAGGAACCACACACGCGCGGGGCAGAAATTAGGCAAACAAATAATTCCTTTTCAAATTCAGTTACATAATTATCTTACTAATGGGAATATCCCAAAATTTTACTGTTTATATTCACGCACTGTTTTTTGCATTTAAGAAAACGAATTTGGACACTCTTTGGTCTAAAATCTCATTATATTCTTTTCATGAACTCGCACAATCATGCAACGTAATAAACAAAAGATGACTGGTAAGCGTTCATTCCGTTAATTGTAACGCATAATAAATATAATATTATTTACACTTCAAAAGTGGTTAATAAGAGCAAGTGGTAACATATTCATGATTCATTAGCTTTTATTTATACAAAAAGCACAGAATGTTTATTGAATAGAAAGCTGAAACAAAATTCTCAACGAAAAACCTAGTGTTTCAACTGTAAAAATTATAATGATCATTTTGTATTCTTTCTGCAGATCTAACCGTTGAAGCACATCGTACCCATAATTGTGACTAATGAATTTCGATTTGTTCCTTTCTGTTTATATCCGCATTTTTCTTTCCTCGTCGAATTATTTCAAAACATTTTCATAGTCTGATCTTTCCAGTTTTAGTTCCAGTGTATGTCGCAACGATTTCTACTAAAAAGACTCACTAGTGTTTAGGATCATAAAACGGGAAATCTACCACGTTCAACACAAAAACGTCTTCGATATTTAAGAAAAAATGGATATTTGAACAAAGTTCAATCGTAGGAATGACGCAATGTAACTGTTAAAAATGGGTAAACAGAATGTTTGTAAGTTCTGAAAGGTTGAGAAAGTGTGAAAGGAAGGGAAAAGGGAACGGGAGGAAAAAGAAACTCTTAGTTGTGTTTCATTGTATTGCCTCACACTTAAGAAGTCTTGAACGTCGCCTACCAATGAGGGGGGGGGGATCAACGAAGAACACCAATGTCTTTTTTCTATCTATCTATCTATATATATATATATCTATATATATATATATTCAGTTAATGAGTTAATATTCAATAATTTAATACTCTGCTATTTAGATGCTATTTGAACCCTTAGAGATAGTTTCGGCATTCAGCACTTATCGGATGTTTATAAAAGCAATATCAAAACTGTTGTATGCGAAATGCTTTCATGCATCTCAATCATTCTCTTTCAGCCAGGTGTAACCATTAAAACGTTTTAATCTTATTTTTGTATCTGTTGATGTATATAACATTTTCACAATGCAAACAACGTAATAAATGTTGAATTAGCTCTTCAAAAATAGGATGTACCCGTCTGTGTTTCTGTGGAAAGGCCAGCAAGTACAGAAAACCTTCAAAACATGTTCTCCTATGTCTCAAAAACTGAAAATAGTTTTATAAACACGAAACGTGCATAAAATTATTGTAATATATTGCTAAATACATGTTTCGTAATTTTTAATACCCCTTTAAAAATGTTCCTTCGATAAGTATTGGTACTTTATAATTAAAATCGAGTGTTAATAGTGTTCTAATTACCCATATTATACAGATGTATGGTATTTAAGGTAGTTATTGTCTAAGTTATCCTTTTCTGTTCTAGAGACTCGATGAGGGAATCCATGAATGAATCCCGTCCTTTCAATGTTGGATCGAGTGGAGCTGGGAGAATGTGAATGACCTGCTTCATTCAGACGGATTCTCTTGTTCTGCAAAGTAAATGCTGCCGCGAACAATCATCGCATTGGTTTTGTGTAGCTCATTGCCACGCGATGTTCTTAACGCAGTTTAAATGTTCTATTTCACTTCAATGTTCACTTCAAGCAACAGGGGTGAGAGTGTACGTGATTCCGAGACGGCCAACTGTCTCGTTACGAGAAATATTGGACGTGACAATTTACATACCCAGTAGAATTTATAACGAAAGGTAGTCCACAATGTGGTGTAAGCAAACTAGCTGCACTTACCCAAAACGAACATATGATATTCCAAATTAGGAGTCTTAAAAGACGATAAAGGCGTTTAATTAATTAATAATCTAATTTACTGTGTGTAAGTGTAAGTGTAGAGATATTGAATTAAATTATTTGCATTCAAAAGCTAACTAACTCCAAAATCAGAGTCTGAAGGAGGGAATAAAAAAAGGGTAAAGATGGAATGATAGAAATAAAAAGGCTACATTCAATTCCATTTCTTTTGGAAAGAATGAGTACTTTTGGACAGTCCTCGACAGAGGCTTCAAATCCAGCGTCTAAAATTTTGTATTAGGTGTATACTTTTAAAATAACGTTTGTAATGCAAATACGTAGCTTTTAACAGTTTACAAACAGCAAAAATATTATTCACATCTCAGATATTCATATTGTATAATGTTAATAATAATAAAGGAATGTCGAAGTTGTTATAAAATCGTGATTAACATCCAATTTAGTTTTTACGTCAATCCAAGCGCCAAGTGGTGGGGTTTTGATATTTTATGTTCCAGGGTTGCGGCAGCTGCCTTCAATTGCCATCGTCCTATCACATTTCCTCTACCGCCCAACTCACCACTCCTGAAATTCGAAGACAGTCTTCAGAAGGGTTACTCTCCCCGTTAGCATCGCCTTGTCACCGTTTCATAGACCCCTCTCCAGGTATCGGAATATCGACGGCGGTCAACTCGCGGTCGCAACAATCGATAGGCGGCAGCCTCCAGCGCTAAAGCAGATTAGATTAATGCTCGCGCACCTCATCCGTCTTGCAGCGTTTCGCAGGCGGCAGGTGGCCGCACGGCTAGGACAAGGTGGCGCGGGGCAAGGAAAGTCGAGGCAGAAAAAGAAAGGAAAGATGAGACAAGGAAGAGAGAAACAGCGAAGAACGGACAAGGGAAGGGGAAGGCGTAAAAGATTTCGGCAGGGAGAGGCGGAGCAAAGAAGGACAGAGCAGGGAAGAGCGTTGCAAGGATGGGCAAGAGAGAAGAAGCAAGAAGAGTAGCAGGGGAAGGGCAAACAGAAAAGGGCCAGGGCAGAGATGGGCAGGAAAGAGATGGGCAGGAAAAGAGATGTGCAGGAAGAGATGTGCAGGAAAGAGATGTGCAGGGAAGAGATGGACAGGGGAAGAGATGGGCGGGAAGAGATGGGCAGGAAGAGATGGGCGGGGAGGAAGAGAGATGGGCAGGGGAAGAGGTGGCCAGTCAAGGGAAGAGGTGGCCAGTCAAGGGAAGAGGTGGCCAGTCAAGGGAAGAGGTGGCCAGTCAAGGGAAGAGGTGGGCAGTCAAGGGAAGAGATGGGCAGTCAAGGGAAGAGATGGGCAGTCAAGGGAAGAGGTGACCAGTCAAGGGAAGAGGTGGGCCAGGAAAGAGATGGGGGCAGGGGGCAGAGATGGGTAGGAGCAGAGATGGGCCAGACAGAGATGGAGTGGGAGCAGGGATGGAAGGGACAGAAATAGGTGGGGAAAAGGGTAGAGAGGAAGACGAAAGAGCGGGGAAGGGAAAGAAGGGGTGAAGCAGAGAAGGGTGAGGAAGGGAAGAGGTGGAGCAGAGAAGGGTGGGGAAGGGATGGGAGGGGTGGGGTAGAAAAGGTGAGGAATGGGAGGGGAGGGTATGGAAAATCGAGGCAGAGTAGAGCTGGTCATGGAAGGGCGGGGCGAGGAAGGGTGAAATAGGGGAGTGAAGGTCGAGGCAGGGAAGAGGGAACAGAGTAGACCGGGACAAGGTAGGGTAAGACAGAGAAGTAGTATAGAAGGTTGGGACAGGAAATGGTGGGGGCAGGGAAGGCTGAGGCATAGAGCGGGGTGAGAAAAAGTCAAAACTGGAAAGGGTGGGGCATGGAAAGGCGTGACTGCTACGGGCGAGGCATAGAAGGTCGGGACAATGTTAGTCTAGGGCACAGGCGATAGCTGTGGCGAAGCATATAGCGGTGGATGGCGACGAGAATGACTGAGAAAGACCAAAGTCACGCTGTTGAACTTATAGTTAGTGGGCGAGGACAGCGACGGATTTGGAGGCACTGCCGACAACTGCTGCTGCTATGTAGGTGTTGGGCAAGTGGCTGTTAACCGCAACCCTCCCTTTGCCCAACTCTCCCTTGGGACCAGGAGTACAACGGACCGAAGCGGACAGCGCCAGATTACCACCGGAGGGATTCACAACCCTATCTCATGGGAGTGGGGGGCCTCCATGTTAATGTGATTCCGCCGCAAGTTTCTTCCACTTTCCTTAAATTCTATGGTGCTATGTTTTCTTTTTACCTCAAAATACCTAGAGACATTCCGTCGCACAGAGTGTCTCTCTACACAAAAATCTCCATCTAATGAGATTCTCTGGTGCTGTGCTGTGTGATGAGGAGAATACGCAGTGCACTTCATCTGGTTAGTAGAAGTGCGAGGTGATGATTCATGAATTCATCGATTGGTTAATGATTCTGGTCGCGTCAACTGTTAAGATAATGTCTTTTAAGTGTAGTGCATGTTTTAGAGCTGCATATCATAATGATCTTCCCCAACTGGATGGCAACTGGGTGGCAGCGCCGAGTTAAACGTTGGCTCGCTGGCTTTTCCCCAGCCAGGTATGTATTATAATGTCTTTTAAGTGTTTTCGGAAGAATCGATGTCCGGTCGAAATTTCAAAAATTCAATAGGGGTGGATTAAATTTTACCATTTCCACAAGAAAAGTTGGCTGATATCTTCTAAACTATTGCGAATTTTGCGATTCTCGTTTCACTGCCGTGTTCAGCACATTCTGAGTTTTCCGAAACATACTTCATTTGCCTCATTCGGACGAAAAATACGGCCTGCAGACCCGTTTCTTCAATTTTCGTAAATTTTCAACTTTCGCAAAATACAGTCATCTTTGCCTGGCTGTATCTCCTAAACTATTCGCCCAACGACGCTGAAATCTGCACGACAAATGAAGAGTACTCTTCTCTTTGCTTTCTATTAACGACTGGTATTTTGAACACGGGAATCGTAAAAAGAACGGCGACTCTATAGATTGAATTTTGGTCTAAGACGGCGTATTTTATGAACGTTTTCGATTTTTCCGGGATAACGAAGCCTCAGAGAGAAAATGATCATTACCTTTGTAATCGCCCATGTAACGTTATTCTACTGTCGTAAAAAAATTAAAAACCGCACGCACGCACACACACACACACATATTCAAATATATTGTATATATACGTACATACATGGGGAAGAGATAAAATATAACTAGTTGATTATCATTACTATTTTCTCTTCCTATATGACATTCCACACAGTTTAGAATCTTGCAATTTGAATTAGGGTTCCTTTATTTAACTGTCAAATGAAATAAGTTTTAAATCAATAGCACAAAATATTTCCTGCAAATATTATAATAGTAACTAAGTAATGATGATTGATAGATACTTGAGACCTGACTTTGTCAGTGGCTCACTTCTTACCTCGGCGATGTTCTCTGTACACCCGATCACATAAACAGAAGCTATAAATTACTGTGTCCGGCCTTGAAGTAGCGATATTCCGATGCCAGACTATATTTTCTTGTCGCTGGGAAGGAGGGCGTGTACATGAATTATGAAACTCCCGGAGGAAAGAGGATAAGTGGCGGGTTTATATTAAGTCGCTTCTGGTGAATTCTGACATTTATTTCTTGGAGAGCGTTGTTAGGAATTTGGAAAATTTGTTTTCTAATTTTTGTCGTGCGTACTCCATAGCGATGTTTATTAAAATTATGAAGCGACCAGTGACACACACGATCTTTATGGAGTGTGCCAGTGTAGGATGACATGCTCAATCTCTTTATTCTAAGGAACCCATGGTCTCCATCTGTTCTTATACCCTTATGATCTCGACCTCAGGAGAACTACAGCGAGAACTTTTTTCTTCCTCTGTCGGCAAGAGATTACGGTGGAGGTTGCGCCGACGGCTTTTTCTGATTGATTGATTCTTTTTTTTTTCGAAGAATCCGTAAGTCGTTATTATGCATTATTCGCACAATATAGTTAGAGGGGTAGCTTCTTCCGAGAGAATTCAAACGCTGTCTGGAGGAGAAATCTAGCTGGCTGCTCTGGTCTGAAGTTCTCCGTAGTTTCTCCGATCAACACCAGGCAAGTGCCGGAGCTTACGGACGGGCCACGGGCTGCGCGCGAGCTTTCCTTCCTCTTCCTTCTTCTCACCCCTCACTCACACCCTCACTCATTAATTATGCACATGCTCACATGCACTACATATCACGCTTGTCAGAAGACCAGTCGGGAGCTTAGAGCTTGCCCCGACTGGGGCGATGCGACGCGGATGGGAGATACCTGTTTCTTTTTTAATTCGTTGCGTCGTTGTTGATGCAACGCGTCTCTTAACCCTTGTTGGGCGTTGAGCGCTTTCTCTGGAGTAATCCTCCGTTACCAGGTAATTACTTTACTGAATAATTACTATGTTTGTCAGAGTCTCGTCACGTCGCAGTCAGTCAGTGCCTTTTATCCCTTCGGCCAGGGGCTGGACGCCGTTAGATAACTAGGGTTCCCAGCCGGTCGCAACCAAGACGCAGGTCTCGAATTCGCTTAACCTTCGTGACTTCACGGAACGTAGTGAACGAATTCGGCCTTTAGCGCCGCCGCCCCGTTTGTGAAAAATCCTGCAGACCGATGAAGCCGCCGCCGGCCCATCTCGCCAATGAATCAATAGATCAATCTCCTATCCTTCCTGGTAAGGCAGCCCCCTTGCGCGCGCTAGCCGTTCCCTCACTCTCAACGCAGGCTTGATGCGCTCTCAAGCTTTGCATTGGATGATTGACCCTCCGCCATGTTCTTTTTCAATTCATTACATATCGCCAACAATAAACTCCCCTCAACCATTTGAGAGCCATAAAGATATTTTACTCCTTTCCCGCATTGATTTCCAAGTAAATAAAAGAAATCACAGCCGCAAAGTTCCTATTAAAATTGAGCATAGCTTTCGATCTGGAAGCGACGATTGGAATTGCCTGTCGCGGGTCGTCGTGCGACACCGATGGGATTATGAATTTGCGAGACGTTTGGCCCCTGGGTGAAAGGCGCTGGTTTCAGGCTCGCGAAAGACAGGCAGCAGCTCGGTGTTGGGCGGAAGCGAAAACAAACTAAAAGAAGATTTAGAAGGCACTTTCCCGTCATTAGAAAGCGTCAAGGTAAAGCTGAGATATAAAATGGGTGAGAATTTTTTGTTTGTTTTCTTTAAAAATTCATAGGTATTTTATGCAAATCAAACGATTTCTTTGACTATTTCTTTTTATTCATACACCTACAACACAGCATCTTAAATATTTATGTTTAAATGTCTGAATATATGAGAACAACTAAAGTATATATTTGTGCCTGTTATTTCGTAAGTTTACAAATAAATTGAAGAGTATTCATTAAACATATAGATGTATTGTTAACCAACTACACATTGTATGTGTAGCTTAGATCACACTTCAGAGCAGAAAGCGAAGAGCCCATATGTTGATTAACTTGCCTGTCAGGATTACAAGCTCTTTCCCTGCCTGCACCCCACTGCTCCTAACTCACCATCTGCTACAGCTTCAAAGAAACATCCCTCACCTGCAAAATGAAAGATGTTAAAGATCCAAAACAAGCAAATATTTCATGAAATTTACCATGTAAGCTGTTTACTTGTAAATAAATCTTGTGGTAAAACTTGATAAATAGAAACATTCATGCAATATAACAGAAAAGTTTGAACAAAACAACGCTTCAATGAAGTAATACAAAGACACACAGGGAGGTGTGAAGTAACAGTCATTACAATGACTTTATGAATAGTATACAAATACATGTTTGCCAGGCAGGGATAAATGGTTGATAAATTATCTGAAGGGAAAATTCAGATGTGCAAAAGCGTTTGCAGATACATTTGATAGTCGTGAGCGGTAGAGGAAAAGGAGGTTTATAATGGAGAAGGGGTTCCGCGGACCTGCAGTATTAGCGGAGGCAGGGAGTGCTAATGAATGTGAACCAGCGGCTACCTCTAGCAAAATCTGTTTAGCTGTTCAAGCGATATCTTAACTCAGCACAGGCGGGAAAAAAAGCGGTGGTGGCAGGCAGAGATCAGGCAGGGTCAGGGCGGGGTCCGGGCGGGGTCGGGCAGTGTTAGAGCAGGGTCGAGGCAGGGTCGGAGCAGGGTCGGAGCAGGGTCGGAGGAGGGTCGGAGGAGGGTCGGAGGAGGGTCGGAGGAGGGTCGGAGGAGGGTCGGAGGAGGGTCGGAGGAGGGTCGGAGGAGGGTCGGAGGAGGGTCGGAGGAGGGTCAGGCAGGGGTCAGGCAGGGTCAGGCAGAGGTCGGGCGGGGTCGGAGCGGGGTCGGGCGGGGTCGGAGCGGGGTCAGGCGGGGTCGGGCAGGGGTCGGAGCCGGGGCCAGGCGGGATTCAGGCAGAGGTCGGAGCAGGGTCGGGCAGGGTGTCGAAGCGGGGTCGGGCGAGGTCAGGGCGGGATCGGGCGGGATCGGAGCAGGGTCGGAGCGGGGTCGGAGCGGGGATCGGAGCAGGTTGGGCAGGGGTCGGGCGGGGTCGGGGCAGAAGGGTCAGGGCAGAGAGGGTCAGGCAGAGTCGGGCGAGTCAGGCAGGGTCGGGCGGGGTCGGGCGGGGTCGGAGCAGGTCGGGCAGGGTCAGGCGGGGTCGGGCGGGGTCGGAGCGGGGTCGGGCGGGAGGTCGGGCGAGGTCGGGCAGGGTCAGGCGAGGTGGGCGGTCGGAGCGGTCGGAGCAGAAGGGTCAGGCGGGGTCAGGCGAGGTCGGGCGGTCAGGCGGGGTCGGAGCGGAGTCGGAGCGGGGTCGGAGCAGGGTCGGGCAGGGGGTCGGAGCGGGGGCGGAGCGGGGTCAGGCGGGGGCGGGGCAGGGGGCGGAGCAGGGGGCGGGGCGAGGCGGTGATGATGCTGAGGTGGCAGATGCACACGATCCGAATTGGGTGGTTCGGGATTGCAAGAGCAGCGGTAGCAACGCACGCAGTTACAGCGCTTGCTGCGCGTTAAACTTTCCATGGGCTCCCGGCACGAAGCAGCACTTATTAGATCTCTGGCGCATGAAATGCGACTACCGCAGCTCTCTTCCATTTAGCGC
Organism: Teleogryllus oceanicus; assembly: GCA_964035755.1. Lineage (NCBI taxonomy): Eukaryota > Metazoa > Arthropoda > Insecta > Orthoptera > Gryllidae > Teleogryllus > Teleogryllus oceanicus. Next base: position 54,064,582 of record CAXIVR010000008.1, read on the forward strand.
TGCTTTTGCCTCGTGTTGCTGCATCTCTGGATGAAATTAGCACCACGCCCGAGCGACACAGAGATGAGACGCGATATAACTTTTCAGCTATTAAGTTTTGAAAACATCAGCTATTCAACGAATTCGACAATGCATTGTTTTCTGTAATCATTGCTTATTTTATTTCATGAAACCAGCGTGTACTGGAATTAGTTGAATTATTTCAGCTGTGAAGATTGTAAGCAAATCATCACCGTTGGGAACCAAACTGTGGAACTTCCATTTCAATTGCAAGATACAATTGTCAGCAGTATGGATTCAACAGTTGTTATTTCTGTATATGATAGGACAAATGACAAAATTACCCTTTTGGTATCCTTATAGTGGAATCTGTTATCTCGTTAAAGTAACCAATCATTTTCTACTCCGATGATCAGTTCTACTATAAACATTATTTCAAAAACAAACATCCACTCTTATACTTTAATTTACCTTCTTTCACTCATTTCTCTCTCAATTGATACTACAAAGATAGTTCTATGTCTTATACTAAACATGAAATATAATCAAATCATGTCATAAAATGACTGGTCATTTAATGGTACAAAACCATAACAGCTATAATTTTTTCCATTATTCTTTTTCCTTTATCGCCCTTCTCAGCATTATATGCCACTCCATTACCTACCTATTCGTAATATGCACCATACCATTTCTATTTTCCCCTTGAACTTCAGTCCTTCTTTCTGCGTGGTGTCTCCGCACGGACATGCGAGGAGGTTAGACCAAAAAACCACGAGAGCCGGCGCCGGCGGTCACCCTCGGTGCGGACGAACACGATGCACTTCTCGCTGCCGCCGCAGTGGTGTGTGTGTATTGTGTGGCGTGTTGTGTGTGAGCGAGGACGTCCCTGGACTGCGTCGCTGGAAATGGGCTCTATCGCTTCGGCGGTGTCCCCAGGCCGAGAGCTGACACGGAGGTGAGACGGCGCGGGAGGCGTAGCCCTCAAGCCCCACGGGGGGAGGTGAAGAGGGACGGGACTGCCGGAGCGCTGCGGGCAAGGCAAGGACGGGGGTGGGCCCGGTGTTATGATGTGGAAGCTGAGAAGTGGCAACGGGGAACTAAGTTAACAGGTGTAGCGGAGAGGGCCGGAGGTGGGGAGGGCGAGAGAGTGGGCGACGTGGCGGCGGTGAGTTGGGGCTAGAAGGAAGGTAGGGGACCGTGTTTCCAGCCTCGCGGACAGCGGTGACGTGGGCGTCGGCCGCTACCTGAATTTCGTGGGAGAGAGGCGGCCCGCCTGCCGGGCCTCCGGGCAGAGTCGGGTTCGCTCCGGCACCTGCGGCTCGCCTTCCCCTTCCGACTGCCGCGTCACGCCTGCAGAGGCGTCATTCAGCGCCCGACTCCCCCGCAAGACACACGCGGCGTTTAGTGCTGTGAGTGAAACTCCCAAAACGGGGAGATAAATCTTTCGGCAGTTAGTATATACGTACAAACGTACATTTATTTAATAACTGCTTTTAGATATCCACAAGACATCTGCAAGATAGGGAAAGTAATCCGGGATCAGCAATGAAATGAACATTTTATATGGCGTTCTGAAATGTTTATATGATTTCGTCAACGAAAATAAAAGTGTAACAAAACGCTATAAAAATTAAACATCTGCTTAATTGTAATCATTTTTTACTGGATACGGTTTTCGTTAACATGTATTATTATAATTAGCTTTTTTGCATGAATATGATGTAAGTTGCTAAAGATATTAACTTGAAAATAGGAAAACTCAAGACATCAAATTTATGCAAGGTATTTCGAATTGGAATGGAATTCGAATTAGATTCTATATCAACAATGTTCTAGAATTTCTAGAATATTTATAGTAACCTGGTGAAGTGAACTGAATGATAGCGCATGTGCAAAAGCTTCAAGCTTCGGTCTGTGACGTCGCAGGCGAGCAAGTAGTGAACGTCTGCGCTGGCTCGAGCTCCTGCACACACCGCCCAGACAGCAGGCCCAAACAGCCCCGCCACTACTGCCTCGCTCTCCTCCCGTTCCACACCGCCTTACATTGCCTGCTCCGCCCCTCTGCCTCATCCTGCCGCCTCACGCCCCTCCATGGCGCCCTCCGCCCGCCCCGCCCCGCTCCGCCCTCCCCTCCACGCCTGGGCTCCTCCCCGCCACGCAACACTCACACCACGCCACACCACCCTCTTTTTCTCTGCACTTCAACCCCACCCTCCTCGCCCCAATACACCCTGCAACGACCGCCACCCCGCTACTCCCGCTCCTTCCCGCCACGCCCTCCATGCTGCGCTCTGTCCCGCCCACTGTACCCCGCCCACTCTGTCTTGCTCCGCATCCCCCTCCGCACCCCGCGCCGACAGGAAGAGATGGTTGCAGCTTCAGGCTTGACCCTTTTCTTCCGCATCATTCAGTCTCCTCCTTTCTCCGGAGGGTTTACTACCGCCTGGGCAGCTCCTCGACCCTTCCATCTACTTCGTGTGATTCCGTGCGCCGCAGAGGCCTCAGGCGCTTCATTTAATTGGACACGGACGCCTCGCCTCGCCCCCTCCCGCCCCCCCCCCCCCCCCCCCCCCCCCCCCCCCCCCCCCCCCCCCCCCCCCCCCCCCCCCCCCCCGCCCCCCCCCCCCCCCCCCCCCCCCCCCCCACTATCCCCGCCTTCAACATTCCCATCCTCAGCCTCACCCCTCTTATTTTCTCCACTCCTCACAGCTTCACTTTGTTTTCTGCTGCTTCCACACCATCACAGTCTCCCTCTACACGCCTTCAGACCCTAAACTTCTTCAACTCCCCACCCATTCTTCGTCACGTCTGGGCAATTTCTTTATATTCCATCACTTCCTTGCCTCCATACTCCCCCTCCGCACACGATCTTTCCCTCATCACACGTCCAAGTTCCTTCTCCGTCCCCTCCCTCACGTCCCAGTAACTTCGTAAACTTTCAACCCTTCATCTCCTCACCCTTTTCCCTTCCGCCCCTTTATATCTCCGCTCCTTTCTCACCTCATCTCCTCTTCCGTCGTGTCTCATCTCCGACCCTATCACCACCCCAACTTCACCTGCTGAAACCCTTCCGGACATTTTACTTTCTCGCTACGGAGCAGAACGTTTTGTAATACTAAAAACAACAAAAAAGTGGAAAACTCCAGTTGCTGAATTTAGGGGGAAAATCCTCTAAAACGTGGTTTTGTCAGAATCCACGTTTTGTTAGGCTTTGACAACGACAAATCGAACGACAGTAAATCGTCAGTCCGTCTGTGTGTATTTCCGTGTACAAACAACGCTAGCTGTTAAACCATTAAGACGAATTTCTTCAAAATTGATAATCCACAATGAATCTGGCTGATGTAGCGGCCCCTTGAAATTGAAACCGCAATATTAATTTTGAAGGGTTCTTTACATGAAGCTCCTGGGACACTTTCAAATTTCAATGTGATTAAATTTTGTTGTTGGATAGTATGAAGCACGTTTAAGAGAATTGTGCAGGTCTCATGTTCGTAGTAAACCGTAATTTTTTTTTAAATTGCACGAGTTCAACATTTTTTCGGAGTCTTTCTACAGCTAAAACATTCAAAATAGAGGTTTTCCCGAATGAAATATGTTGCTTAAAAATAGATTTTGAAATAAGTTCAGGTACTATTTCTCGATAATTTTATTACTTTTTGCGTAATTTTGCATGAAAATACGGGCGAGAAAGTACTTGCTGTTTTAGCACTTGTTCCGTTTCCTATCGCCCGGTGGCCCTATGTGAAGGTGATGCCTATTTCTTGTGCATCGTTCTCATGCCTCCCCTCTTTCTTGAAAGGTTCACCGCTTTCGGAGAGACCGTAGGCTCCACACATTTTCAGACTGACCGCACACTTCACTGGCACTCGTGAAACTCCTTATTGAATGTGGCAAAACGACGTTATTGTCTTTTCCCATTTTCTTTCACTTTCGCTCACATTCCTCCCTCTGCACTCGCCATACGTGCTTTGCAAGCGTTTCCCTTTCCCATCTTTCTCTAGTGAAGCGAGCGGCCTCTCCTTCGAGCGAAGTGTCTCCGCGACGGGCAGCTCCATTTCCTTCGCCGCCGTCGCCTTCGCCGTGTGATTTCGTGCGTCGCGGCGGCCGCAGGCGCTTCATTTAATTGGACACGGACGGCGGCCGGCCCTCCTCGCACTTCCGTCTCCGATTCTGCCGCAGCCGACGCCCCGCCCACTGCCCGTTGGCCGCTGCTCTCGCCCATTGCCCGTCGCCCTTCACGCCCCTCGAGGGCATTTCTATTTCGAGTTTTCTGCTTATACGTACCTACACCATTTCCTCCCTTCTACCAGGATACCAACAGGTTCCTCATGTTCTCTCAGAGTACACTCTAAAGGAAAAGCCATTTTCTTCTTCCAGTTGCCACTTCTCGTGAAGTGAGTTCACGTAGCTAATCTACACCGATTGCCGCTAGTAAAATATTTCAACGATGGGCACCAGAGCTATCTTCTAACATCCATCAGTAGCGATCTCTCCCAGCTTGTAATTATGGATTCCTTCATTCATAGGGATAGTGTAGTATATTGTCGAACGATATGCATACCTCTATATCGAAGGTCCACAAAAATAGTTTTGAACAGAAACGTGGCGAGAATAAATAGGAATTAGACAATTTCACATACATAATATCAGTCTAACCCAGTATTCTGAAAATAATTCAATTTATTAGCTCAAAATTCCAGATCGTTCGAGCTGTAAAATCTGTCAAATTTTGAAAGTTAACTTACTATTAGTTTAATACATTTGCACGCAAATGACATGCATGTCAACATGCATTTACTACCACCACACGCTCTTAACAAGACCTGTATGCCAGCAGGCTGATTTGATGTCAACGGTGTGTAGAATGTGTTACATGGATGACATCATCATCATACGCAACTCTCTGGCAAGTGCAGGTACTCGTTATACACCTTTACTTTCTTTGTTCAACTGCCCAAAAGGAACCCGATGGTGACCAACGCTTGTGTGACTGTACTCAATACCCATATTGTATTGGAGACATACTAGAAATCAATGAATCTGCTTTGGTTGGTAACATGAAGAGCTTTCCACTCGTGTATTCATGAACAAGTAAAACATTAAAATTAAGACGGTATTAATTTTTATTGTTTCTATCCAACATAGTTCAAACACATCTAATCATTCTCTGGTAAACTTTGTTGAAACACACTGACTATAAATTTACATTATCATAAGTGATAATATGGTGAGAGATCCCGTGATTATTGTAAAATTAAAATATAGCGAATTCATGAGAAATTGAGAATGGGCCGTTATATCATTAAATGTCACCCAGATTACAAACCCGGCTTTAATACCACTTCGTGTCGACAACTTTTCCGTTTGCAACGTCTCCGTTAATAATTCATAAAGTGAGAGACAGTGGGTGAAATATGGGGAAAAAACAGTAGTTCACAACTAGCGCATAACATAACATCACTGGCACCTTATCTTCAAGCGAATGGTTCACAGCCTGTGCGGGCAGCACCGTAAATGTCTGAGTGAGAGGCGTGTCTGAGGTAGTACATAAAATGTGACCATTAGAGTTCATTCGACGAACGGCGTGGCAGAAAGCCACCTCTGTTCGGGAAGCGGCGTCCAAACGGCCGATTGCCTCTGCCACGCGCTGATTAAGAAGCGGGCCCAGGACGAAATGGTGTCCTGAAGCGGCAGCTTTCCAATCGCCAGATGCTCCGCTCGCGTATCGAGGCGGTTGGACGGCAGTTGGACAGCGGTTGGAAGGCAGTTGGACGATGGTTGGACGGTGGTTGGACGGCGGTTGGACGGCGGTTGGACGGCGGTTGGACGGCGATTGGACGGCGGTTGGACGGCGGTTGGACGGCGGTTGGACGGCGGTTGGACGGCGGTTGGACGGCGGTTGGACGGCGGTTGGACGGCGGTTGGACGGCGATTGGACGAAAAGCGGATTTGGACGGCAGTTGGACGGCAGTTGGACTGGCAGTTGGACGGCAGTTGGACGGCAGTTGGACAACAGTTGAACTGCCAGCAGTTGGACCTTGGTTGGACGGCAGTTAGACGGCAATTGGACAGCAGACAGACAGCAGTTGGACAGCTTGTTGGGCAACCCCAGTGACGCGGTTGGACAGCAGTTGGACGGCGGTGGACGGCAGTTGGACAGCAGTTGAACGGCAGCAGTTGAACGCAGTTGAACGGGTTCGGACGACGGTTGGACGCGAGATTTGGATGGCAGTTGGATGGCGGTTGGACGGCGTTTGGACAGCAGTTGGAGCAGCAGTTGAACGGCGGTGGACGGCGATTGGACGCACTGAGCGAATGCGAGCGTTCCTTCCGCGGCCAGGTCGAGTAACTGCCGCTTCTTTGAACGCGGCGACCTAGTTACAGGGCCAAAGGGCGCCTTGCCATTTCTCCTGAGGAAGGGTTGACAACGGAATGGCAGCCAAAACGTTGCTTTTATGTGCCTAGGACGCGGCGTCTCCCGGACGGCTAAAGTGTGTGTGAGTGTTTCCAGGCGCCAAATGCTTTGGTCGTCGGTACCGTGAGTGCAAAAACCTCTATTGAGCAGGAGATGGAATTCCTCTCCTGATGGACCTTGGGACTCAGGTCTATCTACTCATCGGCTTGTAGATTTTCTTCTTCCAGATATCTTGCTGTGGTGACGCGGCATCGATAGCTGAAGATGCAGTCGTTTTGTCCACATCGTAGTCTTTTCAGGATGTAATGCTCATTATTCGGCACCATCCCTAAGGAAAGAATACGAATCGTCACCTCAGTCTTTACGCTGCGATACGGACAGCTCAGATCATGAGTTTGACCGCGGAAGCGCTAGCATCACTTCTTCAGGTATCTCCCACAGAGGATCAATAACCACATCCGGCACAAGCTCCCAATACATCTCGTATTGAAACATATCCGACCTTGACTAGTGCCAATTTGAAACAAGACCCGTCTTTCTATTTAAAAACAAGCCTCCGTTTCAGTGTTTTATTATCATTATTTAATCGTAATTTGAGGACAGAAAATGTTACATGAAACCCTGGCAGTTCTCATAATTTAAATATCTCTCCTTCAAAAAATAATGTTGCTTACCTCAGTTAATTGGGGTTTCAGGGTCATAATTATTTGCTGCACTTATACTGCAACCAATTGTGAATCTGCCATCTATGCAGAGTGGCGAGAATCTAAAAATCTTATTAAAATTCTGGATTGCACCTAACGAACAATGAAATCAGCTTTCTTTCAACTTAACAAATTAGAATTTATTACAATGATAATCAAAAATGAATTAAGCTTTGGTCATGACCAGTTTTCTCTGTATTACAATAGTTATAAAACCTTGTTATTCGTTCGCGGGTCTTCGCGCACTCTCCACTTCTTCGTTTGATGGCACCCGTAGAACCCTTTCCGTTGAAGAGCAGCAGCAGAATATTGCTTCTGGATAAAGTTCTCACCTAATGTCCGTGTCTGGTTCCAGATTCTCCCGGCGTCACTATTATAATCCCGTGACTTTCCCCTCACTTCCGTCTCGGGTGGACGCCTAGACATGTATTTACTGCCTACAAGAACGCTCTATCCTAATATAAAAAACGATATTTAATTTTATACAAATGTCAATTACAGTCATTCCTGGTAAAATGGTAAAATATATAAGGAGCCGACCCGCTCATCACTGCGTCACTGAAGCGAATGAATGTTCCACTAAAAAATTTGAAAGCATCCGAATTTCATATCCTTTTCTTTTTGTCTCTCAAAACAATGCTTATTCCGCCTCTGCTCTTTCATTTCAACATTATTAAGCAGTCCTTTAACGTCGGTTATTTGTTGCCACTGCTTCCTGCGATCGTCTATTGACATCCCTATATTCTATGCCATATAAAATGACATTTCCATAATAAAAACTGTTCGTCATTTTGGTAGGAAGGAAATAACGCGCGCGGTTCGTTTCCGTTTGATTCGGACATTGATTCGACTTTCGCCAGGTGTTGATTACAAATAAACTACCGATCAGGGCAGCCAGCATGTGCACAATTGCTGAAACCGACTAGTTAAGTAGCTAGTGCCTATAATCCGCCACCGTTGGGAACCCTAGATCCTCTCGATCAAAAGATGCGCATAGGCAACAGTTGCGACGAGGGACAAAAATGGTATTAGTTGGGAAACGAGCGCTGATTTTGAGGAACGAGTGAGGATGTGTGGTAGTGTAGGAATTAATCAACGGAGCGAAGAGAGCAAGTTGGTAGCGAGTTGCACTCCGACACCACAGCCCCTATAGTATCCCGTGGAGTATACAGGGGGTGGGGAGAATGCAAGTTATCCCCAATCAGCGTTTCCTCGAACCTCGCTCGCCCCCAAGAGCATTCGAGGAGGCGGGAAGGACAAATGAGAGGTATCGGACTAATAGCGTCCAGGGGGGAGAATGCGCAAGTTCTCCTCAAACAGCGGCTCCACAGGACACGCTGCCCCAAAAACATTGAGGAGCTGTACGAGCGGTGGGGCTTAGCGGGCCCTTGCGGGCGCCCAGGCCGGGGAAGGCTCGGGGCGACTATATGGGAGCGGGAGAGTCCCCCTCCCACGTCGGAGACGGCTCAACTGGGGCAGCGGCCCTTGCGAGGCAGCCGGCGGTGACGGCTGAGGATTTCCGAAGCGGCGAGGATCTCCCCTGTCGGTGACCGGAGGAACCGCTCCGGTAACGCGAGAGACGAGTCGAGCAACTAAATCATCGGAGATTTATTGTTTTGGACAAATTTGATGATCTTCTTCTGAATTACCTAATAAATATCTTCTCTCTATTTATAATTCTAATGATAAATGTGCATTCTAATGATATTGAGAAATATGTTGTAACAACAACAAAATATTTCGCTTCAATATTAAGGTCTACAACAGTTTCAGAATACGAGCAAGTAAACGAAAATGAAGTTTTGCAATTTTAGACATATCAGAGGTTTCCGAATAGTTTTCGAATCGAATTTTGTTATCGAACGAAAACCAACAAATGACTCGAGCAAAAAGCATTGGGATATAGTATTTTCAAGTGATTTTGAATCAATGCTGGGGGTTTCATGTAAAGTGTTAATGGATCCATATTCACAAGGCTTAAAGTGCGATCAGATCGGGAAATAACTATTTTGTTGCTTTCTTTTAACACTAATACCCTATGAAGGATGTACGCTCTGGTATTGTCAACAGACAGACAATTTTTAAATAAACACTTTTTATAAAGATTCCGCGAAAACAAGTACACAACCGTCAAATATCCTCATTTCTTTGTAGCATGACAAAACTTTCCGTAAACAATTTATACGAGAAAGTAAAATGGGTATGAGCAAGGGGAAGTTGCGCGGGATTGCACACTAAGGGCGCCTGTTCCCATTTGGCGGGGTTGGGGTGGGGGCGGAGTGGGGGGTGGTGGGCGCTGCCAACCGCGCGGAGCAAGACAAATGGCCTCCGCCTGCGCTTTTGCAGGCGCCGCCAGCCGCCTGCGCCCGACGCCGCCCGACGCCTGCGCCCGACGCCTGCGCCGACGCCTGCGCCCGACGCCTGCGCCCGACGCCTGCGCCCGACGCCTGCGCCCGACGCCTGCGCCCGACGCCTGCGCCCGACGCCTGCGCCCGACGCCTGCGCCCGACGCCTACGCCCGGCGCCACCGCGACGCCTGCGCCCGACGCGCCTGCGCCCGACGCCTGCGCCCGACGCCTGCGCCGACGCCTGCGCCCGACGCCTGCGCCCGACGCCGCCTGCAGCGCGTGCGGGAACGCGGCGTCGCCCGCGGCATACCAACGCCCAAGGGGAGATTGGCGACTCTGGCAGAGCGCGAACACGCAGCGAACGCATGGTGCCAGAGTCAGGGAGGGCGGGCTCATCTCGAAATGGAGGGAGTCAAAGAGGTTTCCCTCCCAATGCACTTCATTCGAATTAAAATAACGGCCAGGGACTTTTGAACATTAATATCCGACTAGAACATTTCCTTGATGTGATACATGGAAATACGACTACGAAATCCATATAATGAATACTGTTAAGAGTGTGCCCAGTGTAGCAATTAGCACTTGCTATTTCGTGTTTTGCGTGCTCTACCTTCACGATAATCTAACAGTACCTAATAATAACCTAATACCCGACAAGGCTGTCTGTAATTGGGATATTTTATCACGACAGATTAGAAAATCAGTCATTTATCTTCAGATTCGAATATTCCTATTTTGTCTCGCTGGTTACAAGTCTTTTGAGCAGCGTAGCTTCCAACCCAAACCATCGTACGATATCTTCACTCTTGGTAACTCTGAGAGAAATGTGCAGCGTCGCGCTTGGTGCAAAATAATTTTATCAATTATTAATTTATTACGATTTATGAGAATTAATTATTAATACTTACAGTTAATACTCCACTTTAATAATCCTCTACAGGGCCTGCCTTCGAAATAGCCTGAGTGTGGAATGAAAAATACGACCAATAGAGGACACGAATAAAACTAGTCACAATTCGACACGGAGATGTTCCTACGCAATCCACTTTTTCAATCTACGCAATGTTTCAACAAAATGCTCCGGTTTCATACCTGAGGAATGAGGAGAACGTGAGGTCTTTGCCGAAGGAGTAATGTTTTGGGAGTAGGAATGGCTAAGCTTAGCGGCCAGATTTCTCATTTACACCAATATTTTTTTACAACAAATGATGTGAAATTGCTTTAAGAACTGTCAACTGACAGAGGGAAAAGTATGTCCATGCTGCATTCGTGTGATTTCCACTCTGGCTTTATGACGTCATGCATCGGGGCGAGCGCGACAAGCAAGTATAGTATCAGCAAGCACTCACGCGTCATGCACACAGTATAATATAAACTTATTCTTGAGAACTTTTCTTATTGTGTTTCGTTAAAATTTCTTCATATGTTTACAAGATCTACATGGTTTTCTATTTGTTCTTAACAGTACATGAGTAAAGTGGAGTAATTATTCTAATATTACATGACTTTTTTATACAGAAAAATAAGTCTTTTATGATAATACTTTTAAAAAAAAATCCCGTTTGAAAAATAATAAGAATTTTAAAATTTTTCCAGAGAGAAAGCACAGGAAAGAATTTAGTACACAAGTAATCAAGGAAATGAAATGGACATTTAAATTTTGAAAATTAAATAGACATACAAAATCTCAAGACGATTAGACACCCTTTTTGAAATATATTTGTATGCATCAACATCGGAATAATTATTTAATAAAATATTAAACTCACTTAGCCTCTCATTACTCAGTCTTGTAGGTGTATCTTCCATTGTTCAGACAACTGCTAACAATATTTACATACAATTAAACGCAAAAAACTAATTTTTATAACACATGCATTTCAAAGAAAAATTTACGTAATTGATGTATGGGTCTCTCGGACCAATGACACTACTAAAACTCAAAAATGAATAACGCAGTTATATACCCATTCCACGAGTTACAAAAGTCATTACAAAAATTCAGTTTCTAAAAAAGAAAGAATCAGGCTCAATCACGGTGTAGGGAAGTAGAATGATTTGTGGGTTTGACAGTCCCACGACAGAGGTTAAGGGTTCACAAATTGCTAAAACAACGTATCAATATCATCTTCATTGTGTGTAATTTAGGACCGATTGTCACTGCCCAAATTAATTTACTTATCACACTCTTACTTTCATTACAATTAAGCATTTTTTTGCCTACGAAAGTAGCATGGACTCCACTGGCAAACCAAACGAAGCGAGAACCTGAAACTGCAAGGAAGCGCGAGACGTTAGTCGTGCAGGCCAAGGAGCGTCGGCATTCCCGCGTGACGAGGAGGCCTTGCTCCGAGAGCACGCGGCATGTCGTTCTGCTGGCGACCGCGCATGTGGCGCGGGGACGCGGCGCGGCAGGATGACAAAGGTCGCATTCCGGAGCGAAGCGGGGCGGGGCGGGCGGGCGGGGCGGGGGGCGGGCGGGCGGGAGGGGCGGGCGAGCACAGCGAACCGGGCGGGCAGGGAGATGCCAGGCAGGCGGGGTGGAGCAGGCTGGAGCGGGGCAGAGCGGAAAGAGGCCCCTGCACAATGGTCCGAATGGGAGAAAGTGGACCCAAATATTTTCCTGACATGAAACGAATTGATTGATTTCATTTGCTGAAATTATAAGGAAGGATTAATAGAGTTTCTAGGCTCGAACCCCAACGAATCACGGATTTTTAATACCACCTAATAAGCAGGAATGAGGCCGACCAAAGGCTCACCATTATTGATATTTCTATAGGTCGGCTGGTCTGATAAGTCGTTTACGAAGTTCCAGGCGGATGCAGGAAAACGAAAATCAACAGGCGCTAGACGCCAAGCGGAATACTTTCTTCTCATTACATTCATCAAGAACTTTGCATTAAAAGTAAATTCGAAGTTGTACATAGTTCATGCGGGGAGAAAGAAAATATTCACGAACTTATTGTCGAACTTAATCGTTTATACAATAATAGTACAATTTAATAACTATATATTTTTGGGATACACTTTCATAAGTGAAGAAATGTAGATGTCACCTAATTCCTAGCAGCTCTCAGTGGACAACATTATATAAAACAAATATAAAAAGTACTTAATGGTTTGTGACGAGAGAACATTAATGGAAATATAGTATGAAAGATATTTGATTTTTTATGTCAGTATCAAAGAAATCTAAAAAAGTGACAATCTAAAAATGCCATTTCGCAAGAGAAATGTTTATTCCTACATTCGTTTCGCAGCTAAACACTTTGTAATTCAGCGTGCAGGTTATATATGTCAATTATTTTATAATATTAACTAGAAAAATCAGACTATTTTCTAAACATACTGTTCTAAAATTGACGATGTTTGATGTGTGTCACTTTCTCCAGTCCCGACGATTTGTGTTTGAATCAGGCAAATTAGATATCTTATTCCTCCCGCTTTAGCCTGTTTCAAACCACCACGCGTTAAGACGGCTGGCGCGGGCGGGGCGGGGAGAAGGTGGGCGTAGCGGCGCGACACGGTGTCTCAGGATTAGGAGGAGGAGAGCAGGGCCCTGTGGCTTGCGCGCGGACAGACCGCCTGCGAGGTCGCGGCTGAGCTGTCGCAGTCTACGCCTGGATGCGGCGTCCAATTTGTTCTTTTCCTTCCGTAACTACACACTCAGTCCTTTGCTAAACAACGTCTTAGGTTTCTGTGGTCTGCCGTGGAACTTTGCTCGTCGCGGCGCGACAAGTCGTATGCTGGTACACAAATCAATCGTGACCTATCCCCTGTCCGGGTTTGGGATTCACGGCATCGTTGCCCAGAAAATGCTCGGGCCCTCACCAAGGCCATTTTGCTACCTTCATCCTCCCGCTTTCCACCTGCAGGAGGTCCGCCGCGCTGACATCGCGATTCCGGTTGCCAGAGAAGGATTGCTCGGTGTTCCAGAGAACGCTGAAAGAGATTGCACTGAAAATTCTGTAAACAAATTAGGAGAAAGAGGAAAAAAGGTTTTGAAAGAAACATTTTTCCCTCTTGCGTACGTTAGCCGGTAATTAGTATTTACTTTATCTTCTAGTATTTTGCAGCTGAAGCTAGCTCCTGTACATTCCGGAGATTGATTTAATTGATTTTTCGTGTTTCCGGGCACGTCCGAACGTTTCGTGTTTCCGGTGCTGTGGTCATTAGTCCCGCTAGTGTAGTGCATGTTTTTTCACGGGATATTTCGGTGATCTTTCCCGCTGGATGGAGATCCGGCGCTGACCTACCGTCGGCTAGTGAGGTTTCTCAACCAGGACTCTCCCACCACCGGGCACTGCCCCAACCGGGACAAGCTCTAAGCTCCTGACCGGCCTCCCGGAATATGTGGGTTGTGTAGTGTATGTTAGTGAAGTGTGTGTGTGTGGTAAGGGGAGGATAAGACAAGGAAGAAGAAGGACAGATCGCGCGCGGTCCGTGGCCCGTTTGGTAGGGTACTGCTCCGGCATTTGCCTGGGGTCGATCGGAGAAACCACGGAAAACAGCAGCCGGCCGCTAGAATGCTCCTCCCGATAGCGACTGAATCGACCAGCTGAAAAGCCAGTGTCGAAAATCCTGCCGCCATCTGACTGAACCTAGGACCTCCCGGTCAAAGGCGCTGCAGTGACATCAGTTGATGCACTGAGCTACCGCTCCCGGTCATTCCGAAGAGAACGGACTATGTTAGCAGATACACTACACAGTAGCTCACTGCGAATTCCACGGATCGATGGTCAGCAGGAATACAAGACCTCGTGGCAATCGGCACGAAAGCAAAGGCAAAATTCCCTGGTCAGAGCGGATTTAAACTCACAACCCTTCGGTCGCAGGTGCTGATTCGGTACTTAACACCTCAACACTTCAGATGCGTCCCTATTTCTATGGAAATTCTTAACAAAATACAGAAAGCAACCATGCTCTTAATGTTTTTTCTCGAATAGGCGTATTTGCTTGAATTGGCGAATTGAATTATGTCAAAATCGCAAAATTTCATGAATGGACGCTGCAAGAATCGGTATCAATTCAATGTAACACTTTGTTTCTGCATTTAACCACCCAATAAAATTTCCACATACGATTAAATAGAACATGTAAGGTTATAAATAAATGTTACGAGACTAATTTTACATTTCGAATTGCTTTGATTTAACATGCCATCTGCAAAATTACTTGATAACTAGATTATCACACCTTCGGCATATTTCACGCTGAAAAGTTCTATATATGCTTTGTATGTTCATTATAAAATACATTTCTAACATATTATAGTTCGCCTCGACCATTTTCGGCATCAGAAAGTTCAATACAAAATATCGATTAAAATACGTATACATTTTTTTGTTTCATTTCAAAATTTGGTTTAATTATTGGCAATCTGCTGAATCAAGTGGTAACATTTCATGTAAATATCGGAAATAGACTAGTAATTACAGTGTTTCACCAACGTACTCGTGGGCAATACAACGTAGGTGCATTGAAATCCTCAAACACATGTGTTTTTCTAGAATCCTTCCAGAATACCCTAGAGGAACCTGCAAGAATCATGTCTGCCGATTTGTCGTATCGCATGAGTTTGTGCACGGCACAGCGGACGGCACTATCGATCTTCTGCGCATGCGCAGATGCACAAAAGTGAAACGAACTGCGCATGCGCAGAAGATCGACAGTGCTTTAACGTTCGAGGGTGCACAAACTCTCTATTGACCACCTCTCTACCACCACGATTTACTCGTTATTAAAATTTGCCTTGAAAAGGCCTTGTTATGCATGAAACTGCACTATTCCGATATAATTTCCGTGCGTTTCCCATGCTATAGTTTGTACACAAAATTAACTTTCCACTTAACTCCATCACTCACATCCTCATTTATTTCATTCTATCACTCGACGGCAATATGATCATGTTGTGTGCAATGTGTACTTAATGCATGGAAATTGACTTAACGTCTTGCACATTATAAATCACTGACTGTGTCACCCTCTACAATCAAGTTGCTGCTAATTTAGAGGAATCTAAATTGAATCCAGAATACTCACTTTACTATTAACACAAAACATTATACTGTATTTGATTGCACTTTGAGTAGAAATTTAGGTCTTATATTCTTCCATGAAATGAGAAATATCTTTAAAAGTTGTAAAAATGATAATATTGATCCAAATCAACAGCTGAAAACACAATAATTCATCATATTTTTATTTGATTTAAAAAAAACACTATAAAAAAACTGAAGGAAATATGGGCACCATATCATGGCGCTATAAGACCTTTGATAAGACTATTTCAACAATATTGAAAAAACATGCCCTGAACGTTTTGAGGTTCATTTATTGTGAAACTTCAAGGCCCAAAAATTCTCATAGTATCTCCTTTTTTCTTTATATTTTCCACATTTGGGAACTCATACGTCGTTCAGGGAGCGACAAACGATGTCACTTATTTCTTTAATTAAAAGCGATTTAACGTGTTTGAACAATTTTTAAGATCAGACAAGAGAGAGTAATAAGGAAATAATTTTAAAACTTTGATAAGTATACAAGTTCCAACGAAAGAAACCTTCAATTCTTTATAAGAAAGTTTCGATCTGACACCCATTCTCTTTTTCTAAGAGCTTTTTGTAGGCCGTGTCCCCGTCCACCCGCAAAAAGCGTCAAAAATGGGCCAAAGAGACGCGGAGTGGCTGCGAGCAGCAGACAGGAAGGATGAAGACGGCAGGCGGAAGCGGCAGGTGGGGCGGACAGGGGGAGGCCGGGGGGCGCGGCCACGGATGCGCGGGGGAGGTGGAGGTGGAATAACGGGACGGAACCACACAGACAATAGGGCAGAGAGGAGATGGAGTGAAGAGGGGCGGGTGACGCGGCGACGTGAGGCAAGTATGGGAGCAGGGATGGGCAGTAAGCGGAGGAGGAACACGATATCGGAGGTGTTGGCAAGAGGGATGGGTCGCGGGCGACTCCAGAAAGAGGACACGACGGGTTAGCGGGGGTAAAGGCGAGGTTTAGAGCGAACTTGGACAGAGGGTATATGACGAGTGTGGTGGCGAAAGTGGCAGAGTAAGAGGCGACGGATCACCGGGGCCTAAGAAGTGGTGGTGATTCGGAAGGTGAAAGGGGAGAAGGAGGGCGAGTGCTGGGCAGGCTTAAACTAAAGAGGTATAATTCTTATTCTATGGGCAGGGACAGGAGGTGGAAGCAAGGACGGAGACGAAGGATAAATGAGCGATGAGGTGCTGTAGGCGGGCAGGGGCTGGAGCGGTGGGAGATACCTGTCTGGCGGCGGAGTCGGAGGTGCGGGCGGAGATGGGTGACGAATGTGGGACCGGAGGCGGGGAGAGAGCAAGGTAATGATGGGGGCCACAGGGGGGTGAACGATGGCAAACGGGGGCCATCAGTCGTGCGGAGGGAATCGGGGGCGGTGATGGCGGGGGCGGTGGGAGGAGGGGCAAAGGAATGATGTGGGAGCCGCGTGGGTGGGCGTGAGGGAGTGGGCGGAGCGACGAGGGTGCCGGGGCTGGGCGTGGGCGGAGGCAGATACCGGTCGCGCACAAAGGGCGTCACGCAGTCGGCGCCGGCCGCCCCGCCCGCTCTCGCGCTCCCTTTCGGGGGCCGGCGCATGCGCAGCGGCGGCGCCCGTGACGCCCACACGCAGCGCCCCAGCAAGCGTCCGCCCAACAGCGGCCTTCGCATTCATCGCGCAGCCTCCGCACTGCCTTGTTAGCAGATCTGACGCAACCCAGGACACGCAACGTTAACCATTTGCCTTTACGGTACGCGCACGCTCACCGATTCAGGCTTAACGTGCCTCCCTTGGGCAGGGCCTTGGAGATACGTTTAAGAGTACAGAGCTGGTCGCTGCAGGTGCAAGTACCGAGAAAGGAACACGATTTCGACTGCCGGGAGAAACCACGTTGCGGGGTGGTTACTTTCACAGATCAACCAAGATGAAATTATAAGTAGCAGAGAGGTGTAGGTGTAGAGAAAGGTATAAGCAAACAAATACATGAAAATAAAATTTCAAGAGCGATAAAGTGTAGTAAATACAGTCGACTCGGGTTATAGTGAACTCAGATATAGTCAACCCTCGGTTACAGTGAACTTAAGTCTCTGGTCCACTTTTCACTCACACTACAAATAGACATAAGAAGATTCGGTTATAGTGAATCTGAACCTCAGCTATAGTGAACGTAGGAAATGAGTCGCTGGAATTTATGTTGATCTGTATGTTATTAGACGAGTTGAAGGGCCTCTGGAGAGTGGGACGGTGTTCCAACAGTGCAAGAGGCATTGAAAGGTGTCAAGACCGCATTTCGATACGAGACAAGAGGACAATGCAGAATCAAGTATGGAGAGAGCACGAACCCCGAGAAGGATCTAGAGAAATGACTAATGAAAAATGTACGAAGCAAACAATTGAAAATAATTGATTTTTTAAGGACAAATAAATATATTGAAATTTTCAATTCGTGTTGTTAATGAATTTTACTGTTTCTATCTATTAATAAAATCAATATTTGTAGAGAAATTCTTTATAAATTTCATATCATCGGATATAGTGAGCTTGATACAGTGAACCAAACCTGTTAGAGCCCAGACGTTCACTATAACCGGAATTGACTGTACAAAGAAGTCCGTTAACCGCGTGTTCTGTGCACTACACTGCATGCGAAGAGCAACAGCCAAGAAGAGGTGACACTTATTAAGACAGTTTGGTTTTAATATAGTTTGGCGTCATAAGATTAGACAAACTGTGCAAACGCAAAATTAGGTAATGACTTCACGAAGGAATTGTGCTTTTGACAATAACATCTCATTGTAAATCTGTAGATAACGTACAAAGCTTGCAGAACACGCAAGAAACGAAACATCTAACATGCGTTTTCCACAGAACCCGACAGCCTGACAACGCAGCACGGCCCATACACGCGTCCGCTGCCGCCCTCAATCCCCAAACGATCACTCTTGGGCGCGAGATGGCCCGAGACGATGCGAAGCGGCGCCGCACCCAACCGCGAGATCGACAAGGGAGCGCGCCTTATCTCCGGAGGCGACACATGCCCTAAGCTCGGCGTGGGTGGGTGTGCCGCAGGGGTCTCCAAAAGACCAAACACAGATTTGGCGCTGTTTCGGGTAGGGTATCTCCACACTGACTGCAGTAATTTTACTGATGAGTCGGGTGATCGACTCTCTCAATATATCACGTGTTACTAGTAAAGGATTTCGACAGCAGAGCAAGTGGGAAAAATTGATGCTTCTTTGGAATGGGGGGAAAGGGGGGTTTTACTTTGGGAAAAGAAAATCTAAAATACTAATACCCAAATTTAAAAAATCAGTGATTAAACATATTCGCTTTGTAATAGTCCTCAATTAACATTTAAAAAGTTTTAACACACCAAATACGTACCTAAAATTATTCGATTTAAATTCAAATCAATTCGCTTTTTCCTTATAATTGCAGGACTTAGCACTCACAATACAATCCCCTGTCTGAAAAAAGCTTTCTAAGAGTCTCAAAACTTGCTGAAGACAGAGCGGAACACAAGCCAAAATTTATTGTATACCCACCCCACAGAAATGGGCGATGCCTGTAGGCCAAATCTGGCTTTTCCACAGCTTGGACAACCATCGCTGGACACTTGACCAATCCTGGCGTCGAGGCGTATCCGCCTTACATTGGCTTTTGCCCAAGTTTCAGACATCGTCCCCTTCCTCCCTCGGAAGATTTTCCTCCAGTTATCTCAAAGGGGCGGAGCAATTTCTGAGGTCAGTGACGCTGCCTCGCTAACGTGAGCAGGGGGTAACAGGAGAGGGAGGTGAGGGGAAGAAGAGGAGGTAACGGGAAAGGGCACAGAAACGAAACGGATTAGGCGCGGGCCGGGATCATCCGCCAATTGCACTGGAGTTGGTTCTGAACCCCGTGGACGCTGACGAACCAAGGGGCAGGGTCACGGGATGGGTCTGTGACATTTTTTATCGAGTTCTTACCATGAAAATTAACTCTAATTTATGGTATCAAATATTGTGAGAAATTTGTGGAGATTAAATTAATAGTATTGAAAGTTTTGTTTTTAAAACTATTTTAAAATGCTAATGGTTCTAAAGAAAGGGAACACTAATTATTACATAATCATTTTGGAAACACACAATATAATACATTTACATAATATAGACATTTCCTATAAACAAATTGAAATTCATGTTCACGTATTTAAAAACTTGTATTTTGACATTATTAGCCTTTATTAAGGAAATGCAAGCAACACACACATTTTATTACGCATTATAAAAATGTAATCGCCCATTTTTCTATATGAGCAGGTGCATGCAAACAGTGATTTGTAATCAATTAAAATAACTGCTGTGTCCCAAATAGATTATCATTGAAAAATTGCTTTTTAAAATTGTTTAAAACTATTTGTAAAATTGATGCAATTTTATAGTGATAATCGGTGAAAAGGAACTAAGGAAACTCTCATTAGAAATATTTCGAAAATAAAATTGTCTTATTCTTCATATATTTTCAAAAGTTACTATTTTCTGTTACACTGTTGAGAAGATTATATCTATCCCTTCCAGTGATATTTTTATTTATTTATTTATTTATTTATTTATTTAAGGTAATACACAGGCAACAGTACAAATCTGATATGGCCTGAATAGGCGCTAACATAATTAATTATTTTCAACATATCACATTGCATATATTAATAGCAAAAATGTAATAATTGATTTTTTTAATAAATAGCAAATAATATAAACAGCAAATATTTAATTTTTTTAAATTTTGTGAAATCTACATGAAGTTAAATTTTTTTTAAATTTTTTTAATAACCACGTAGTAAAAAGAATAATTTTGAAAACCTTAAAATGTTACGAATCAATGAATTTTCTTAAAACAGCTGTTAAGAAAGAAACAAAACTTGTTTGAATAAACTTCAAGAGATTGAGTATTTAGTTAAAAAATTTAATTTCCCGGACAATTTTCCAATTAAAATATTTAAGGAAAACGTGTTTCCGAATCGTATTATCTTTCCAATTTATGTTAGGTTTTGTAGACCCCAGAAACAGTTTCGGGAGTGTTTAGTTCGATTAAGCTTCCGCAATTCAAACATCCGGAAACCTGACACGGTTATCGATTTGAAGTAAGAAACTGTTTTATTCACAGGAAACACACGTCCTTGTTTTCTAATGATTAATTGTGAAATAATTTTAGCCATTGTAAGATATACGCATGACAAATAATTTGTGCTCATAAGATCCCAATACTTGAATGCATATCAACCTGAAAATACATTTGGTTTTAGATCAACAGGGAAAAACACAAGAGATTCAAGATCACAAGTTCTCAAATCTGAAAACTAAACTACAGTCTTATTATTTTCACGAATAGAAACTTCAACCTTCTTTAATAATAAAAAAGAACTGTGATTGTGCTCAAATATCTTTTCAACTACATAGTAAATATTATTCGCAAAATTTTCTGAAAATTTGTATAAAAGTCATAAAATATTTTTATTAATTACAAGTTTAAAAAGAGAAAAAACAGTAAAAAGACTAATTTTAAAATGAAATAAATGACAAAGACAGTGTTACATCAAAACGCAAAATTAGTTATAAAGGTTTTAAAAATCATCCCTTCAGCATATTAGATTTATAAACCATAGCAAGAAAGTTTAAAGAGTTTGCAGGAGGACAGAGCAGCATCCTCTATAGTAAAAACTTGCCTTCTTGGCTCTTTCAATCACAGCAAGGGATGCTTTACAGTAAGGTCTGTTCTTCATTTCTGGGGATAGGGTGGGAACTGCACGAGATGCCCGTGGAGAAGTGGCAGTGCCCGATCCGAAGGTGAATAATATTTTCCTCGGCTTAGAGCCACGGGATGACCACGACAAGGGTCTTATGACCCTTTGTGAGTTTGAAAAGAGTTCTGCCACTCTGTTTGCACTCAAAATGCAACGTTGGATAAAATCTGGTAGTAAGAGTAGATATTACCATTAAGATGTCTTTCTGGTTTCCCTCGAGGCCAACTTTACTCCCTAGTCAGAGGTTTCATTTCACTTATCCCACGTGGCCAGGGACACGGAAAACAAGTCAAATGATGGAGAATTACGAATCTTCGATGTATTTGATGTTGGATATATGATGTCAGAGGTTTACGGGAGAAAAGAGGAAAGGGACGACCAGGCCGTAGCTTCCTGGCTTCAAAGGGGCCGCGGGTTCCGCCTCGACATAGATGTGTTTTCGTGATGTCCTTACGTATTCTCCCTACAGAAAACCCCAAACAAAAATCGCAGTGGTCGTTATGACCTAGTAGTTAAAAGAGACATTAAAAATATATAAAAAAACAACAACTTCCAATTGTCAAAGAAAATTTCACATATTTGAATTCGACTTCAATAATCGGCCTAATAAAACCTAGGACTTTATTTCCTGGGAAAAATAGTATTATAAAACGGAAATTTATTTAATCAAAATGAAATTTTTATATATGGTCAGCTAATTCGATTATTATTTATAACTTAATATTCATCTCTCTCGAGATTTCTACAATATTGCAATGATTTTCATTGTACCCAAATACATATTTTATTACATTTTCCCTATTTCGTTGGTAAATAAACATATTTATAAAACTGAGTACCACTGAATTTAATAATGTTCTTTCATTACAATATTTCCATATTTTTTTGCTGAGGAACAGTGACGGAAAAATTGGCCAATTTGAGTTAAGACTTCATTAAATATTTTACTTTTTTTACATTCCGAATGCCAGCACTACAGAAACAATGATATCAAGAAAAAATGGTATTTGGGGGTTTTGAAGGAAAATTGGCTTTTGAAATCACGAACCCCAAAAATATTTCAAAAGACTTCGAACATGTATTTTTTTTTAGACTCGTTGTAGGAAAAGGACCTGTGTACGCATGTACCAAAAAAAATTAAAACATTACTGACTTCTAAATCAACGTATTCTTTTCAAAATTGATATTATACTAGAAAGTTCATTGGGATTCTAATCCAATGAGAATCCAATTTTCTGGAGGGTATGTTACATTATGCTCAATTGCATTATTGAAATTTTCTAAAAACGAACCTTTCTTTTTACTTTACAATCTTCATTCAATACATATACCGTTATTACAAATACTGTAGTAAATGTCACCTTTGATTAATATCTCTGGGTTTTTTCAACGTTACAATTACTTAATCTCTTCAAATTTCTCATGAACTTTTACTTTCTTCCCTCGTATAACTAATTTACAAATGAAGTTAGAAAAAATTGTATAAATGTTTTCCAAATTTAGAAAATTGCTTTGCAGGAAAGCATAAAATTTTCCGTGAACGCATAATCTAAATCCTCTTAATTGATAAATTTGAACTTTCTTCTAGGAGAGAAAGCACGTAAGCTACGCGAAAAAACGCAAATTGTCTGCAGAAAACGCATATTAAAACGGCCCCTTTTGTGACAAAAAAAGGGATAAATCCACTTCTAAATTTAAAAAAAAATTCTCCAAATCGTGGTGTGCCAGAATCCATTTTTTGTGGGTGGTTGATAGCGAAAAATCGACTGACGGTAAAATGTCTGTCCGTCCGTCCGTGAACAACGCTAGCGCTAAACCGTTCAGCCGATTTTCACAAAATTGATACTCTAATCGATCTGGCTGATGTCAGGCCCCTTGAATTTGAAAACCGATATTCAATTAGGGGAGGGTATTTTCGAAGCCCTGGGACATATTTAGTGTTCAAACAATGGCTCCAAAATTTTTTTATTACATTTTAGGGTTTGGGATAGTGGAAGTGATTTAAGAGAATATTGCAGGTCTCATGTTCTTTGGGAAAACTGTTTTTTCGTAAGTATTCCTACAATAAAATATTGAAATTTGAGTTTTTTCCCTTGATGAAACTTTTCCCTTAAAGATAAGATTTTTAAAAGATCATGTAATTTTTTCGAAACTTTTAGTATTTTCAGCATTTTTCCCGTGAAAATAGGGTGAGAAAGTAGGGCTTTTTTAGCATCACTAGTATTTTTTAAAAACTGTCCTACTTCTAGACATTGGGTCTTCTCGAATAATTGCAAGTCCTTTCCAGTTTTATTATGACAATGTGGATGAAGTACGCAGAGGAAAAGTAAAAATTGTACTTTCTTCTGTAGAGAAAAGTTCGCATTCTATTAAAATATAATTATATTATATTAATAATTTAATATTCCTATATTATACATTTTTATATTATATTATATATCACAGTATATTAAACTTAAAAGGATTGACCTCTGAAAACGAAAAAATATATTGAAAGATTATTTCTATTTAGCTAGGTTTATTATATTTAACTACTTTTCTAAGTGGAATTGAAACAAAAACCCGCTTTACCCGAATGGTTAAGTCATAGGTACGCTGTCAGCTTGCTAACGTTGTGAGTTCGAATCAGAAGGTGTTTTTTTTCTTCTGTTGGTGTGATTTCAGTAGTAATATGTCCAATATTTTGTAATTAATATTTTTTGAAAAGACTAGGGTAAAAGGGCCAGTTTTTTTGTCCATCAGTAGACGACCAGAGTCCGTTCTGTACTATCTGACCGAGGGCTGGTCGTCCTTTTTTCGAGGAACTCTATATATTTTTGAAAATGGAAAAGTTAACTTTTCAAACCTACAAAATTAAAATAAAATTTTACTAGTGAAAACTTTTTTTCCCAATTCATGTAATAGATAATATTGCGGAGCAGTGACATAGAAAAAGAGTTGCTGTTGTAGTACAACTACTTGTTGTTTACATTATAAGCATTATAATTTTTTTGAAAATCAATAAACTATTTGCAGATAATAAAATATTGTTAGCATTATATCATTCAAGTTTAGGTTAGTTTTCATGAATAACGAATGCAAATTTGCCCGGGAAAATTTTAGTTGTGTTAATTGTTTTAAAAATCACATAGTTACTTCCTTAATACTACGCGGTTCTGTATTTCAGACTGGTGTTTCACGACGAGTTACAGTTCAGTCTTATCGCGTAATGTGAGATCACCTTGAAGATAGGGGAGGGGGCAAGATAGCAGTTCGCAGGATAGAAGTTTATTTCATGAGCCTACACAAAAAGACATTGAATCGAAATATTTCTAACTAGAATCAACTATAGAATAGTATCGCGTGATGATTCCACATTCTTATCAAGAATGTAGTTTGCTGTAACCTGAAGTAAATGTTGTACATCATAAGAACAATAAATTTCAAGATAGAATTCATTCTACAACCCCCCTCATCGGGCTGTAAGGAATTCGTGATAGCTCCGTGGATTAAACGGAGTAGATAGAGGAATGGACGCCAGATCAAACCTCCCGAATATGTATTTTTTTACCTGATGCCTAAAAACACATTAATCCCCATCATCACAAGAGAGACTTTCCAAAATTCTTGCAAGGAGAACAAACTTGTTTTTAAGGATAATGTGATTATATTAAGATTGTGTCTGGTATCTTGTATTCCAAGCAAGGGACGAAACGAAATTTAAAGAGATAGCAAAAATTTTAAACAGTGTCTAAATTGTATATCATTATCATATTTTTATGTAATCGTTAGAAATAATATGAAAAGTCTGTACCAAAGTTGTATAATCACTAGTAATTTAATATTTAACAGTTCTAGAGATAATCAGAATCCTTGCAATTGTGGTTTATTATAAAATTTAATAAAGGTAATTTCTTCGTTCTTTATTAATTGAGAAAGAAAATGTTTTTTTACACGCTTAACAAAGTTCCTGAAACTATTGAACTCATTAAATTACCATTTTGTGTTGTCCCTTTTGTGAAAAAATGCTAACAGAACGCATCCCAATTATTTGAATAATTGATAATTTTATTTTTATGGTCTTCTTAAAATTTTTAATGTAAGTCTTTGTAGGTGAGCCACATTTCAAAATGTATGAACCCCAAAACATAAAAAAGTACGACTTGACGGGTCATGAAAGAAATCAATATTTTTTTATTATCATCTCCTTTTTTAGAAAGAATGTTTTGATATGGCTTATCTTTAGTGGGTGACAGACTAAGTGGAGATTCAATCAGCCCCAAATTTTCACAAAGAAAATAAGGAATTTTAATTATTTAGTTATATCCAATGATTATTCGCTTGTGTGGGTGATCCAATGCACAAATCACCTGTCATTTAGTCTCAATATAGGAAAAACAAGGAACGAATTGGATCTCAAAATGTCTGGATAAAGTCGTTCTTTTAAATCTAAATATTAAATTTATTATAAAATCTATAAATATGAAAAGGAGTTAGATAAATAAATATATTATATGATTGTTAAAACATCATGCTTAATATTGCATTTTCCAGAAATTGTACTGCTTGAGAACGAATATGTTTTAGAATATGATTTCTATTAGTCTTAAATGTTACTCAAGAAAATGGAGAAATTAAGAACAAATATTTCGTTTTCGTAGATACATTAAGGCTTGAGATTACTGAAAGACCAATAATTTCTCTGTAGCTGAAATCGTTTGACCCCGGTTTTAAATCGGAGGTATTGAGGATCGAGTTCTGCGATGCCTTTTTTCTTCTGTTCCGTTCTGTTTTACCAAGTCTGAGAATTAAAGAATGTTTAGTGGAAAATACGTGTATTTATTTATCTTATAAGATCTTGTGAACTTTTATACTATATAATGTGTAATTAGTTTGACCCCGCTTTATTACAAATATTTATACAAATATGTATTTATTTATATTTAGTTAGTAAGAATTTAAACCCTAACCCTCGCTTGGAATTAAGATAGTGAATTTGGGAAACATTTTGCATTCACTTCAAAAAGTTTGTCACAACTCTGTCACTTTTATGGGAAATGAAATATGAGGAAATGTTTATCCGTTCGTTAGTGATATCCAATTGTGACCTGATAACCGTATTAATTGAGTATAAGATGAAATTTCCCCTTCGGACGGGAATCAAACCCGCATCGTTCGATTTACGACCAGTTGCTCTGACCACTGAGCTTGCGAAAATGCGTTTTACATTTGGGGTTCTTGGGCCGTGTATTCCCACGCATTATATTTCACCCGTCATCCATTAGTAAGTCAATATGAGAAGGTTGGAGTAAGTAATTTTATCAAATTTAAGTATTTATTATCCTTTAAGTAATTGATATCAAAGTTGTGACTTTACACAACGTCGTGCCCAGATTGTGAAAATTACTGTTTTTTTGATTAGATAAATACATTCATATTTTGCAATATGAATCATTTATGTAAAATAAACTCACTTTGAAATGACAATCAGTAATGCAGAAAATTCTCAGTACTGTTTTGTATCTCACTTTGGAACTGCTGTAATACGTTTAGATGGATTTTTAACTATGATAATTCGTTATCTCAGCACAAAACAAAACTTGTACTTCCTTTGTTTTGCTTTCTGTATACGCAGAATATACGAAGTATAAGTAGTATATTCGTATGTGACGTATATCGTAGGATATTCCTGCGTATACGGGATACAGAAAGTTATGTAATACAGGAAAATCGATTTCGCATTAAACGGAAACACGTTTTGGGGTCGAGAAGTGGTTTTATCCAAAAACCCTCCGTCCATGTCTGTGATCACTACTAGCGCCTAAACCAACGTACGATCCTTTTCCAAAAATTAAAAAAACCCCTGTTTTTTGGCTTGAAGAAGCTTAAATTTTGAAAATCTTGAAATTTGGGGTACTTTAATGAAGCCTTCGGGCATTTTCAAATTTTTTCAAAACGGCTCCAATTTTCTGGTAAGAATAGAGTAAAAAACACTTAGAAGGATGACATAGTTCCAATTTTCATGGTTAACTCTGAATTTCGAAAAATTTAAAAGTTTAACATTTTGGGGTCTTCCTACAAACTACAAAATTGAAAACAGATTTGTCTTTCAAATGAAGTTTGTTGTCCATAATTCTTCTTTCATAACAATCATGTAGGCTTTCTTGAAAAGATGGCATTTTTCTTGCAAAAGTGCCAAAAATTTACAATTTTTAAAAAATGAGTTTTAAATGCAAAACTGCAATGAAACCGTTTTTCTTTTCTTACTATTAAAACGTTTCAAAAACCCAATTTGCGAAATCGTACTTTTACTGTTTTTCTGAAGCAACATTCCTGTCTTCAGCTGCAAAAATCAACAAGTATCACTCGTCAACACATCCTAATATGTAAAACATTGTATGGACTGGGGGGACGTCATGTAGTTCAGGTGCTTGTTTGAAGAACTGAAGACTCGAGTTCACGTCCCGGCCTTTCTGCAACTTTTATTTTTGACTATGTGTGGGTTTAATTAATCTTTTCCTTTTCAATAATTTAAGGTATGCATTTAGTTGTCTTGAGAGTTTTCAAAAAAGAATGAAGTGGTAATAGGGAACATTTGTTATATTAAGAAACATTACCCAAAAACTTGAGAAAATAAGATTTATTTTTATATAAATGTGAGTAGATGAACAAAAGATAATAACTGGGAATGATAGGTGATTTTTCTTGAAGTCAATAAATGTTTTAGATTCTGTAAATTTGCAGCAAATGGATTTGAATGTCGGGCCGTGTCGAAACTTGTCCGCTAGCCCAACGTTATCACGTCTAATAATCTCACCTTGGGCAGAGGCGATAAGGGTTGAGCGTCAGGCTAGGGCCAGCGCCTGCTAGCAAAATTAAAAGTACTGAACTGAAACATTCTTAAGTAGAATTAACTATTTTAGAGTGCCGGTAGATTTCTTTGCTTTCTTATTGTCTCTTAGAGGAATTTATTTAATATTTTAAAATGCAAAATGCAAAAACAATGAGTTGAAGACAAAATTCGTAAGATTCTTAATTGAGTAAGTTCACGGAAAGCAGTACGTCTGTGTGGTAGCGCAATTGTTTTGGTGCTGGTTTTACAAAGAGGAACGCGTGTTCAAATCCCGTACGATATCAGCGGTTTTACTTGACGAGCAATGAAAAAAAAATTCCTAATAACGATGTCGAGAATGTTCTAAACATTCCTTTCTTTGCAAGAAGATACCGTTACAAAACTGCGAAGAATTTGAGTACTTGATTACTGGTCGTTTACCAGATCATTCACTACTCCATATTTTCCTGTTCTATAGCCGTTTTGGTTTTACATTGGTACGTTCGTTTCTTCCCAATCCCTAATACGAGTATTACGTCCTTTGTAATTAACTTTATTTATTTGTTCTCACTGTTCTTTTTTCAGTTTTCTAGCTGAAATTTTTTCTTTGCTTAAAATTAAGAAATGCTTACACTTCCTACACCAAAATAGAAGAACTAGAGGTGCACAGAATGGGACAGACTTTCTTAGCAAATGTTTATAATTTCCTTTGTGTGGACTGGTTTTAGGTTCTGCCAGCTCACATAAGGTTGTTCGTTCTCTGCCAGCTGACATCTATCGCCGCACAAAATACATTTTTACAATTTTCAACTTTTTGGTTCAAAATAGCTTCTTTTCACAGGAATCTATTGAGTTTTGAAAACTTCCCCTAAAGTCATTTGAAGCACTTCTACCAAGTTAAATAAACTATACAAATCTATTCAAAAGCTCTATTAACAGCCTCGAGAGGTATTTCAAAAAATTAATTTTGTAATTTTAAAAACAAAGAATAGAGCAATATCTCGTTTATGTCATCGGATATGCTGATTTGCATTACCTCAACCAAAAATTTAAAGAAAAAATTTGGGGCCGTTTTGAGAAAATCTTGTTTATGTAAATTTTAAAATTGCAAATATTGCACGCCATATGTGCGAAATCAACTAAAAATTTAAAAAAATTGCATGACCTTATTAAAGATCTAATTATAAAAACACATTTCATTTGAAGAAAAATTCTATCTTTAATTTTGAGTTGTAGTAAGACGCCGCAAAATATTCAAATTTTGGATTTTTCAAAATTCGGAGTTATCCGTGAAAATTGACATATTCTACCTTTATAAGCGTATTTTACTATAGAGTAAACAGTCCTTACAAGAAATTTACAGGAAAAATTGGGGCCGTTTTTGAAAAAAATTTTAAAAAGTCCGGGAAAGGGTACAATAGTCCCCAAAAATTAATGAATGTTTTCAAAATCGCATAGCTTCAGCTCAGGCGAAAACGACAGGGGTTTCTTCAATTTGGAAAAATCGTATGCATGGTTTAGGCGCTAGAGTTGTATCAGACGGACAGACGGACGTTTTGCTTCCAATTGGTTTTTGGCATCACGGATCAACAAACTGGAATTATGGCTACACCGCGTGTTAGAGGTCTTTTCTCTTAATTTAGTAATTTTATTTTGGTTTTCGTCACCAGAGCGCTGCAATGATTTTTTCGCAGAAAAAGCCAGTTTTTTTGCGCAGCATTATATAACATTCTCATACTACGTATACTCTGTATATACGTAAGTATAGAGAATGTATATGAAGTGTTTGTTAACTGCGTCACGCAGATAAATTTTTAAAGGAAAAATTAGTGATGAAGTTGAAAAAATAATTTGGTTTTTTAAAAATATGTATTTATATAATAAATATTGATTATTAGTTGAAGTAAATATGTTTATCATGCCATTTCTAACATTCTGAAAGGCTACATTGTTGTGAATGATCAGATTAATAAACAAGTCCATTATTAAATATTCTTCTCAATCATTCATTCAAGAGTATGCTACAATTATTTTAATAAAACCCTCCCAACTCGGATCCAAAATAAAAGACTCAGGGTCACGTGCCCTCTCTTCATCCTAGAAAATATTCATTTCCTTTTCATAATGAACTAGTGGTAAACTAGTAATGAAGATGAAGATGAAGATCTTTTATTTATATAATATTATTTCACGAAACAGCTCTTACCCCCCAACTTGACGTTGAAATACTTGTTACATTATTTTAGGAGACACCCAATAAGTTATGCAAGACTGGTAAAACAAAAGTTGTAAGGTTTGATTAGTTATAATCCAAATAACAAAAAATGTTGGTGGGTATCGTTTAAGACTTCGAGAACGGCTGCAAAACCTTTTTAATTCATACATAAGCGATTTCGCTTTTTGGGGTCAGTATCACTTGAAAATAGGTAAGAAATACTTTTTTTGTATCTGTAACATTTAATCCAGAAATTAATAAAAAAATAAAAATGGAGACTCAAAATAAATAATGTAAAGTCAAGACACATGGTTGTAGGGGAAAACTCGATATTATCTAGAAAGAAATAGGTATATTTCCAGTAGGAAAAGGGAAATTTTAAAAATATCGGAGTGATTATTAGAGCAGGAGGATCTAATAATATTGACTTTATTAAAAATAAGCTAGGGAAGCCAATTATTAGTAGACTTATAATATTTTATAAAACAAAATTTTCGAAAGAAAACTGAGACAATACACAAGAAATGGTGGAGAGCTGTGTTACGTATCAATCGGAAATTAGAATTAAAAAAGATGCAATAAACTCTGGGTTTAAAAGCTATGAAAAAGGAATTTTTTGGGGACGATGTTGTCGTATACTGTTTGATAGAATACTAAACGAAGAGATTAGACAGATAATAATGATTGAGAGACAAGTGATCGAAAATAGAATCAAACAACCTCAATGGTATGCTGCAGAATGCATGCTGACAGAATATCAAAATTATCTTAGTGAATCCTTTCGAAAGAAGAAAACGGGGGAAGGCTAAGGAAATCTTGTGTACGTTATCGATTTGACAATGAAGGCACAAGAATAGAGGAAGATGTCTGACGAAATAAAAACATTGGTGTAGATTGCGAAAAACGGTCATTAGAACTGTAAAATACTCGCTTAAGAATGAATATAATTACTTAAACCCCAAGGAAGATACCGGATAAAGAAGCCTTGTATTATGTGCTGGCACAGTAGGGGCAAGATCTGTTAAGATCTTTCGAGTACTAAACCCAAAAACCAAAGTTACGTTCTTATTTGAAAAGATTAAATGAAAACAAAGAAAATTTGATTATTTTCAGAGGGAGTCCTTTAGATAACAAATATCGATATTACTCTATTTGGTATTTATGATATTTAAACTTTGTCCATTTATCAGCATGATCGCTTTTTCAATGGGAACAACTATTCTTCCGAATTGACAGTCGAAAAGTAAATTTTTATTTAGGTAAAAAAGATGATTGAATTATGTTTGAAAATTGACGGACAAATGAAAAGAGAAAACTAGCACAAATAGTAAATTCACATTTCTTGTATGTTGCACCAATGAATAAATTAATCCACAATTAAAATCTATTTTCGATCCACCAATAAAAATGGGGTCTCTTTAACCTGAAACTTTCGTTTAGAGATAACATAATTCACCGGAAAGTGTTGGCAGTTTATCGACGAATGACAGAAAATGTAATTAAATAGCCAGTAGGACTTCTGATGCAGTATTCCAAAACAGATTTTAAAACTCCAGACATTTGTTCATTTCCCCTTTCATGGTATGCAACATGTATTCTCGTTAATGTTGAAATATCTAGTATCACTTCGAATCCCAAGACTTAAGTAAAGGAACGCAATGGTGACCTCAAGATTTGGTTACGAACCCAACAAATAGCGCACATTTCTCCCTTCTTCCGACTACATTAAAGTGGTCGACGAAGTGTTAAAATACAATGAATTATAAATTTGAGGTTATTTCGTTAATTTAGATTTTCTTTGTAAAATCGTCTCATGAGATATACTATATCGAACACAAACTATCAATCAATGGGCAGTACATTTTAAAACGTTACATTGTAATATAGTAGCAATGCGTTTCAACAATAATAAATATTGTAGTTATAGTTTTAAAATTCAACCTTAATTCATATTATAGTACTTTAATTAAATTACTTTATAAATATTTATAACTTAAAAAGAAATGTTTCCAAATAAAAAAATTAATTGCTTATTTTGTTTAAATATTTATTAACAACCATTAAAAATTGTAAATATGCAGTGCAATATTACTGAAGATACGTTAGTGAACACATATCCAATAAATTGGCAAATTTGTATGAAATGTAAAAAATGTATGAAAATAGAGAAAATTTTATTTTGCAACAATATTTTATGAAGAGGATCCCTATTCATTTTCTAACTTTATTTTGCAACAATATTTTATGAAGAGGATCCCTATTCATTTTCTAACGATTATCGTGACACAGATTTGAAATAATTTATGACAGGAGAATCTTAGTGATTCTTAATGGATTAGCAAAAAAAGTGTTTGCATAGGTCTGCTTATCTAGAAGAAATGGGGTAAAATTCCTGACGTGTAAAACTTTGGTGTATTGCTCGTCTCTGAAAATAAAAATATCGTAATGTAAAATATACTTGCTTAATAATATAAATATATTAATTTATTTGTTGATTGAAATCATACATAAATTACATGTAAGGTATAAGAATATATTGATATGAGTGTGTGTGTATGTGTGTATGTGTGTGTGTGTGTGTGTGTGTGTGTGTTTTGTTTTTCCCCCAATGTTCACGCAATAGACAAAAAACTGTGTTTCTACCTTTGCAAACATTAAGATATTAAAATGTTATATAAGAGTCATATGTCGTTTTTTATTCTCACGCAAAACCCCAAAAACTAGGTATCACATATGATTTTTAATATTTGCGGGAAAGAACTCCATGTAAAATGCAATCACCCTAACGTTAGATTGAAGAGGTAATTAATTTGATCCCAAACAAAAGATCAATAATCATTCATTTGCTTACAGCTGCACTTCCAATCATAATGTCCAGAAGAAACTTTCATTGTGACTAAATGAACTTTAAATACTTTTAAATTTATTTAGTATTTTTCATATCAAAACTATTTTATTACAATATTAATGTTCGCACCATATAGTATATTTTAATTGGGCATCTGAGAAATTGATGATGAAGTATTTCACAACTGAAAGCTTCTATTTCGAGACGTGTTTGAAACTGACTCTTTAAAAGTATTTTTAAGTTATTTAATTTTTTTAATAAAAACTAGGTTAGAAATGCATACAATGCAAATTATTTGATTTTATATTAAATATTACAATAATAAACGACGAAATATAGACATGGAGCTTAATAGTCGTTGTCCAGTGTTATGTTTTGCAAAAACCCGTTTTATAACAGTTTTAAAATATGTTTTACTGGGAAATTGCATGCCCTTTTTTTATGTAATTAAATGTATATACAAAAATTTATGTAAAACTGTTGGTTGATTTAATATTTTTATTCAAATATTTACTAAATATAACTCCATCACCGCCATTTTGTAATGTTCAGATGAATAGTCCCGCCTCCCTGAAATGAAGCTAAAGGGATTGTTAGCTGATTCGCAGGCGGGCAGGGTCGGAAACCTGAAAGTTCGGCTCAGGACATCGCCCATTTTTTGTGCAAGCGAGGGTACATTATACTCGTTTACTATTTTTATTACTATTTTTTTAAAATTTTGGAGCAACTTTCGCTCTCCTTTAGGACCACCATGATTTTGAACATGGTCGATCCAGCTTTCTAGTAGTTAGCGTTGAATTCAATCTCGGTCGGGGGGGAATTCAAGCAACCGGCTACTCTGATCTATATTTTTTTCGATCAATACGAGGCGAATTCCGGAGCAACGCCCTAACAAACGGGCTACAGATCGCAAGCCATGTTTGCCTACTTATCCTTCCTCCTGTTGACCACTAAAATGTTATCACCGACCATCAGCGGTCCGCGGAGTACTAGGTGGGACAGTCAAACTTGAGGTCGGAGGCTGGCGCCCGGGCTACGATATTCTGGGAGGAGGGCGTGGCCAGGAGTCGGCTCGTCCTCATCAACCCAGAGACGACGGGAGGCGACGCGACGGGCGCCGTTCCGCACGTCGCGCGACGGCAACAAAACGACCTTCCGTAGCACTCGGTGTGGTCGGTCCGCGAGCCACTCTGGGGAAACCGTCCATCTGGCAGGAAAGTGGGGCGGGGAGGTCAGAGAAATGCGGACGCCCCCATCACTTTCCTCAACATACGGATAGCTCAACGACACGCGAACTCATGCTCTTAGCCCCAAGGGCTTTGAGCACCAATTGAGACCCACGTCAAGGTGGAGAAGAACTTAGTCTAACATGAATATGAGTTAGGCAAACTGACCCACAATATGTTCAAATTTTGAAGAATCATTGACACATATCAATGAAGTATTTGATATTCTAATAAAATTGAAGTCTTTAAATAATGAAAAAACGCCAAGATAAATTCGCAAATATTACAACATAAAAAAATGGCATGCATTAGCTACAGGTTTGAGGACAGTCTTTATCAGGCAGTCAAGGTCGCGGGCGAAGTAACTAGCTTACTACAGATCGTGGACACTGCGTCCGAGCAACTGGCGCGAGATTAAAAAGTAAAGGTTGGACAAATGGCTCCGAGATGTCGGTACATCACTGGCTATTTGATCCATGAAAGTCTTTTCGAGGAGTCAGTTGACAGTTATTGCTCCAAATTTAATTACGTGAATTCCCATTTTCTCAACTAAAGCAAAGATATGATCCATTAAAATGTATTAATACATCAGTCAAGTTTTAAATTGTCAATTGAAAGTGAAATGAAACAATTTAACTCTAAAGTATCTTCATTTCGATTATATTTACTTAAGAGGGCATAGATTGCATTCACTTCCTACGTTCAGGTTTGGATCTTTAAAAAAGGTTCCTGTCTGTTGAAAGAGCTGCCCTTGAGTTAAGTATTTCCGTAGTATAGTTAGGAATATAACCATCATTCAAATCTCGGATGTTTGATAAGACAAATCTGGCAAACATCTTTTCGTTTGTAGACCCTATTCCATGCCTCGCGCCGCTTCGGCTTGCTCGTGTTCAGCCCTTTCTGAATTTCGAGGGGAAATGAGAGAGGATTAGGGGGAAGTTGCCTGTCCTCTTAGGAGCGCTGGGTTCCCTAGGCGGGTAAGTAGCTTATGCGGGCGTGGTTTGACACGGCTGGTCTATTTTGTCAATGAGCACAGGGTTAATGACGGAGGGGAAAGGGAACTACATTCCTGGAATTCGGACCTGGTGAGAAGGATCATGCACCAGCGCTCGAGCCAAAGGCGTTGCGATGAGGAATAGACGTGTGCCACAGCAAAGGAAAGAGAATATTGGGAAACTCATTTCTATCCAAATTATTCAATTTTCTTATGTGATTTTATTTCGTTCCATTACACAATGTTGGGCGACTACAACAAATTCTAATTATTGAATGACTTGAACTTTGCTTTTACCCTTCAGATTCGGGATGGAGAGTTTAAAATATTCTGCAAATATTCAATTAGATAGTATAGTCACATTTCTTTATAAATAAATACGTCTCACATTTCTCCAATTTTATAAAACATGAGTGGTAGGTCAGAATCTGACGGACCTAATTTAAATATCACACAAATCTGACATCGTTTGTGTCTTTGCAAGAAATATTTTAAAATAGGGAAACAGTTTTAAACAAAGAATAAAGAGAGATTAGATTCGTGAGCCTACTTTTTAATCATTAACTGATAATAATAGTAACTACGTCCTTTAATAATAATAATAACAATAATAATAATAACAATAATAATAATAATAATAATAATAATAATAATAATAACAACGCGGTCCGGATAGCTGAGACCGCTAAGGCAGTAGGCGTGGATCTCGGACGAAGGATCGCGGTTCGAGTCCCGCCTCGGGCATGGTGTGCTTGTGAATGTCTGTTTGTGTGTGCCGTCCATTCATCCTTCATTATCATCATCATTTCATCTTCCATCCCCCCAGGCCTAACAATCCCTGGGGTATAAAAATCGGATTAAGCCTAATGCTGATCCTCTAATTAGTTACATGCAAGACTTGCAACGTGATAAAATGATACTGAGCCCGTGCAAGTGCATGTCCTGCGTGGTCCAAGATGGCCTATTCGAGAGCAAAAAAAAATAATAATAATAACAATAATAATAATAATAATGATAATAATTTTCCATCAAGACTTTTTAATCTGACTCTGATAATGTTGTTCTTACTTGAAATCTCTGCTGTTATGTCCTTTAAACGAAAGCTGACGATATTTTGTGGTTTTCGCCCAATCTAACGTTATCCACCACCCGTTCACGAACCCGTTGAGTGGAAGCAACGAGAGGCGTGCATTGGGAGCCCCGCGCAGTAGCCAGCCGTGACGGACCCGCCCCTCCCGCCCTTCAAAGGTCGCGGGCGACGGGCCCCGCCGCTCAAGGTGAAGGTCGCGGGCGACGCCTGCCCCATCAGCGGGAAAGGGCGTCCGCGCGCACCGCAGCGGATTGGCGCTGCTGCATTCACGGTCCTCCCATCGTCACCACCAGCCCGAAACCAGGTTCACCACTCGCAAAATCAGCACTGGAACCAACAAAGCTGGTAATATCATCCCAAATACAAGCAGCAGCAAGAGCAACCACCCTCCCTGCGAATAGCAGCAGATCCGCAGCGAAAGCAGCACTATCACCAACAGTACCAGTAGCACCACTACAAAACAGAAAACCATCACCATGAAAATTAGTAACAATACCACCGCCGCCACCACCATACCACCATCACGGAAATCAGCGCCATTACTAAAAAACGAAAATAAGCGCAACAATTTGAAAACCAACACCATAAAATAATCATCATAAAAAATAACAGCAAAACACAAAACCTCCTTGAAAACCAGTAACCACTAAAACTATCACCACCACCCCATCACCATGACACTCAGCGCTGGCATTCCCTCATGAACATTTGCACAATCACAAGGACCATAAACGACACATTCTTCGGCCTCCACTCGCAACCACGGCAAGAATTCTGTCGCTCCTGCTTGACAAGAGATCGCGGCAAGTCACTCGTGTTTAGCAGAGTGCGCCGCGACTCCTCCTGAACGATCGCAGAAGTAGCACTCGCGGGGGGCATTAGCGAAAAATGAGTTTTGGGGACATTTGAAAAAGTTCAGCGCTGCGCCACGACCCCGTTCGTGCGGCGAGGCGGGCGAGCAGGCGGGGCCCTTTTACGCGAACGCAGCGCCCTTACGAATATCCCCTTTAACGGCGGCGGAACGCGCGCCCCCGGGGGGCCCCGATTTGTTCGGGAAACGGCAGGTTGTTCGGGGAAGCGCACGGGGGGAGAGTGTTTCCCAGGTCAACTATGGAAGGCATTACAGCCGTATATGAAAAAGTGGGAGAGGCGAAACAGGTTTTTTGGGGAGGTAATAAAAACAGACCCCAGCGAACTTAAATTTTCTTAGAAGGAATTTTACCCCGGGAATATAAAATTTTTTTTTATTTATTTTTTTTATAGTCGCAGGTGACACGTTCTTCACGGCAGGTCAACGTGCTACCAAAAGAGACGAGGGCAATTCACCGAGCTGATCTGAAGATATATTTATGAATACTGTTTCCAATTTAGAAATCGAAATAAAGCAAGGTAAGTAATTGAGAAAAATTGATCACGAGGTTTTTTTGGTAAATCCATGGTTTCCCCATATCAAAAAAGTGATTTTCCCACTTTCCATAATTTTTCCCCGTCTCATTTCAAACTACTTTTCAAAAGACTTTTTAAGATATTGCAAGGTGGGATGATTGGAAGAAGTCCCCTTGTTCCGATTTTCGGGAGTGGGGAACTGCATTAGCCAATTATAGACGGGTAAAGTCCACGTCACCCTGTGGGGTTTTTTAAAGGAAAATTTATAACTGGGCTATATTAGACAAGAAGGGGAAATGAAAAGAATGGCTTTTTTCCCAGGGAAAGATGGTTTTGGGAATGTTTTCTTGCGGGGTTGATAGTATCATTGTTTAAATATAGAGATGAAGGATTGAGTGGGGGGTGAACCCCCGTAATAGTGGGTTTTTGGGAAAGGATTTGATGTTTGTTCCACAAACAAACTGATTCAAAATTAATGCAATGGGGTAAACCAGAGTTGTGGCGTGGATTGATGAGCTTTTTGAGATAGGAAACAGAAAGTCCGAGGGATAAAAATTTTTCACCGAAAAGATGGTTTCCCCAAGGAAGCGTTATTGGACTTCTTTCTGTTTCGCCAGGGAAAGACCTGCCAGAAAAATTTTTATTCAAATTTCGGCTATTTGCAGATAACTTAATTTCTTTTTTCTTTTTTCTTCTTTCTTCTTTCTTTTTCTTTTCTTCTTCTTTCTTCTTCTTTTTAAGCATTAGGGAAATTTCTTCCGTTGCGTCTCAATTTTTTCCATCCATCTTCTCTTTGGTCTTTTCCCATGTTTTTTTTTCTTGGGCTTGTATTTTTCAGAATTTTGTTTTGGCATTCGCGTGGGTTTACTATTCTGTCTGCCCTTCTCTCCCTGCTTTCCCCATATTCGTTAATTTTTTTTATTTAGATTATAAATTCCTTGGGGAGGTTTTTGGGATTTTCAATTTAATCCTGTCTTTCCTTGTGAAAAAATACGGACAATCTTTGAAAAAATTATTTTGGCACTCAACCTTGCCAATTTTTTTGTCCATAGTCCAAATTTCACATCTATATAGCCTCAAGGAACTGCTTAAAGGGTTTTTTTAAAAAATTTAAGGGGTGTATCATTCCCGACTTTACTTTTTAGTGT
The DNA here is from genome assembly GCA_964035755.1 of Teleogryllus oceanicus. Taxonomy (NCBI): domain Eukaryota; kingdom Metazoa; phylum Arthropoda; class Insecta; order Orthoptera; family Gryllidae; genus Teleogryllus; species Teleogryllus oceanicus. Next base: position 54,103,580 of record CAXIVR010000008.1, read on the forward strand.
CCTCCAATAGTTCCAAACATTCCGTTAAATTTTTCAATTTTCTTATCAGCATCTATTTCTCCTTTGAAAAAAAAGGGTCACAACCTAAGAACTTTAATGAACTTTCTTGTCTGATGTTTTTTGTTAACCACCAACTTGCATCTAATTGGGTATTTCCCCGGAATGCCATTGACTTAGTTTTTTTAACAGACATATCTAAAATTTTATTTCTTTTTACAATTATCTCAAGTTCAACGGGGCTCTTTGTAGAGTGTCCCCCCATTATCAGATATCAAAACTTGATCATCTGGAAGATACTTCATCTGGGAAAATACTTAAGAACCTATTGATATTCCATATCGAGTCCGGGGGTTTTCTTATTTTTAGTACTGACTGTATAATATATCGGGGTTATTCAATCAAAAATAGACGATATTTTTAGGGTGATCTAGATAGATTTTTTAAATTTTTGGCGGGAAAAAAGGCATGGCAATAAATTTTTCGAAAGCAAACCCCTCACGTTTGGGAGGGGGGAAATACAACGAAACTCAATACTGTTTAGGAACGAAAATATTCCAAGAGTCTTTAAGGACCCGGGGGTAATTTTTTATAGCAAATTGAGTTGGGAAAATCAGGTAAAAAGGGCGTAGGGAAAGCCTTGGGGGTCCTTTGATTTTACTACGCGAATATTTTTAAAAAGAGTACTGTGAAAAAGAGAGAATGTTTTATTTATCTCTAGTTCGTCAATTAATGGAATACAGGGTGGTTTTTTGGGAACCCCCTTTGGGGAAATTTCCAAAAGGAATATTTGAATAATACAGAGAAAAAGTGATAAATTTTATTTTAAGCAATAGGGAAAAAAAAGAATGGGGGTTCAAAAAATTTTAAAATGCCAATTTCTATTATTGTTATATATTGTTTTTTTTATTATTATTATTATTATTATTATTATTATTATTATTATTATTATTATTATTATTATTATGCTTAAAATAATTTAAAAATTACATTATGTTAATATTCCTAATTGTAAATGTAAATAGTAGTGTTCTGCCACCAGGTTTTAATAAACCTACCTGCAGAAATAATATCTATCTATCTAAATATAAGTATAAGCTAAGTTCGGGGCATTAGTTCGTGAGGTACATATAGGCCAATATGAAAACTCACGCTGTCGGGGGAGAGGGCTCACAGAGCAATATCCTTCCAAATTATCAAATTTAAAAAAAGATTTTTTTAAATTCTATAGTTCAGGGAATGAAAAAAATGACATCACTGAAATCATAATCACACTTATCCAAGTTTTAAAATGTTTTAATCTTCCAATTATTAAGAAACGAATGCAAAGAGGATTCTTTTGGTTATTTACCCTTTTAAAATTTCTAGAATGCATTTTTTAAGATTGAATAATATTATTATTATTCATAAATGCAAACCGAAGCTCTTTTCAATGAGAGTTTAAATTCCAATAATTTTTAAGTTGTATGTTTATTAAACCTCATAAATTATTAATATAATTTCAAAAGATGAAGAAAGAAAAATGGGAATTTGATATGAGAAATAAAATTTAAAGTTTGTGGATAAATTACCTGTTTTACACCAGTGTTGAAATATTTTTTAAATAATCTGATAACGTAAAATAACACAAAATAATAAAATTCAGAACAAAAAAATGAAATCTTCTCACTTTGCAAATATTTTAGTTTTTTAAAAAATAAATAGATAATAGTAGATAAAGTGATATTACGAGTTATTGATATACCAACCAAAACAAGAATTCCCCCAGCAAGTTTGGCTTTATCTCTGAACCCTTATAATCATTTCAACATTTTCAATGAAGGATTTTTCCAAAGTAGTTTTTTAAAGTAAGGGAAAAATCCCAATTTGATTCAAAAAAATGGAAGGGGGAATTGTCGATTGTACTTTCCGAGTAAACTATTTGGAACGATTTTGAAAAATTAATATCAGATAAAAGAACTTAAACCGATAACTATTTTTTAGACCTTTTTTATTCTATTTTTTCGTACTCTAGAAAATATGAGAAATGTGTCAAAGATTCCCTGGTTATAAATTTAACCCCAAAAGTTAGTGTTGGGGCATTTCCTTAAGTTTGTTCATTTCTACAGAGGTTTCCGGGCGTAACGGGTTTTTAAAGGGGTCTCGACTCGGGGGTTTTTTGACAGAAACGTCTTGATATCGAAAAGAAGGTAGCATTTTTTAAAGAGAAAAAATTTCGGGAAAGATAAACTGATCATCCGTTTGAGAGGACACATTTGGGGGTTAGTGTATCATCCCTTTTTATGTGAACCTTTTGAACTGGAAGGATTTGGGGGCTTTAGAACCGGTTTTAATCAATCCTCCTTATCTGCTCTAGCTTCCTTTTTTCCATTTAAAATAGTATAGAATTGACATTATCATTAAAATACATATCAATTTTACTTCATGGTAGATTCCACGGCTTTTTGAACACAGTGAGCGACCTTTATATGGAAAACGCGAGAAGACTCACGGGGTCAAGAGATACTTATACATATTACATATGTATGAAAGACAGGCGTCAGCATTTGATGTGTATACCCTCACCCCCGTTCGTGAACCCCCTTGACAGCTCACGGAGCACCTATTCTAACCCTCGTCGTTCGCCACGTAATGCACCATGCATACACATCGTTCGCCAAGAAAGTGCGTACCTTCGCGTAAAGGCGCGAGTCAATTCCAGGAGGCCTGCGTAACGCAACGGGGTCCGGCGGCGTCCCATTGGGAGCGCTGGTTTCGCAAACGGCGCGGGCGCGTGAACGAGGTGTTTAGAAACCGAGCGCCCCGTGTCAACGCGCCCGACCCACAGAGGGAGCGAGCGAGGCAGCAAATGCTCTGCCCGCGCCTTGGCCTGAGCTACACGGCCTGGCGTGGGGACGCCGGCCGCAGCGGCCAGCGAGGGGACGGCGTCGTTCGCCCCACCTGCCGCGCGGCTCGACCTTCCCCCAGCGCCGCCGCCGCCGCCTCCCCGGCACTCTGGGTTTACGCGCCGCCGCAGACGAGCCTGCACGACGCGCGGCCGCACATTCCGGGTGCGGCGGCGGTGCAGGAGGCAGCGGCGGCGGTGGCAGCAGGGATGGTGGCGGTGGCGCTGGCGCCAGCGGCGAGGTAGTTTTGAAGGGCGGGGGCGTTGGGGGGCAGCGTGGTGGCGGGCGCGTCGGCGGAGGCAGCGGCGGCGGGTGGCGGAGGCGGGTGGAGGCGGCAGTGGCGTTGGTGCGGCGGCGGCGGCCAGGTCGATAGCGCCAAAGAGGGGGGCACACGACGGTGGGGAGGAGCCGGCTCTAGTCTGGTGGCCATGCAGCGGAAAATCGTCCTGCTGACCACTTGCGGCAGAAACTGCGGAGCGGTTTTCTAAGAATTGGCTTTGGTCGCTCGGAGAGCGTCTCTCCTAGCTAGTGTTTCACCGCTCCCAGCTTGAGTGGGCCAAATGAAACCACTCTGCCTTTTGCTTTACACATGTTCATTCGCCACGAATCAGAATATTCTGCAGTGGCTTTTAAAGAGGAAATAGCACGTAAGTCATTTCACAATAATTAATTAAAGTTCAGGTTTTCAAAAACGGTACTTTTTTTGAAAATGCTTGTTTTTACAAGTGAAAT
>CAXIVR010000008.1:54117987-54139619 GCA_964035755.1 Teleogryllus oceanicus
TTCCCCTCACTGACGTCACGGGGGCCGATCCACGACTTTTGGTGTGGTGGACCCCCCCAAAACCTGATCAGCAAATTTTTCTGAACAAACTGATTCTCCTTTTCATTGAACGGTCATGGCAGAATAAGAGCTCCACCATATTCAATTTTATTTTTAACTTTCATACAGCTCATGGAGGAGGTAGCATCTCCGTCATGTGTCTAATTACTTTTAATTTTGATGTAGTTACATATTTGTTATCTATAATTTTATGTATGTTATACTCGTTCACTCAGTTGCGGAGGTGATGATCGCCTCCACGTTTGCATTGATTGCATTTTAATAATGCAATGCATTTCGTAAGTCTGTTCAGTAACTTCAGTAAGTCTGTTAAGTTAATGCAGTATATTTAAAAGCTATGTGATTTCATCTATACTAATAAAGTTAATTCAATGACATGTAATCGACAACGATTCTACAAAAGGAGTGTATGAATAGATACGAAAAATGTTCAGGCTCTTCTTCAGGATTTGACGTAGTGTCCTTGGAAAGTTTGGTAATAATTCAACACTAAATGCGATCATTATTTTGGCCTGTCAGAAACGAGACAGGTTTCTAATATCTTCCGCCAGAGGCGAGCAGCGATGCAATAGAACCGCAGTGTACACACTGCCGTACCGTTCACTGATTGCGATAAAACTTTGTCAACTTATTGCTTCAAATTGTAAGAAGGATATATGAATAGTCAATAACTTCGCTAGATGGCGCTGCAGCTTTATAATGTCGTTTATTTAAATGCAATTTCCAATAAACCTTAACTTTATTGTTGCTCAGCGTTGCTGTGTGACGTGGGGCAAGGTCGAGGAAGGACAGGAGGAGCGAGCGACACAAAGAAGGGAGAGGAGAGGGAAAGGAAAGAGAAGGAAAGAGGAAAAGAGAAAAAGGAAGGGACAAGAAAGATGGAAAGAGAGTGAGAACAAACGAGAGAGATGGAGTAGAGAGGGAGGAAGAGAGAGGTAAAAGGGAGAAAAATAGAGTGAAGGGAGAGAAAATAAAAGAGAAGGAAGAGAGAGTGAAAGAGAGAGGCAAAAGAGGGCGAGAGGGAAATAGATAGAGGGAATGAGAGAGTCAAGGGAAAAAGAGGAGAGAGAAAATGAGGGAGAAAGGAGAGGAAGAGAGAGAAAGAGAGGAAGGAGCGAGAGAAAGAGGGAAAAGAGAGGGAAAGAGGAAAAGAAAGGGGTGAAAAAAGGAGAGAAAAGAAAGGAGAGAGGCTAAAGAGGAGGGCAAAGAAGGAGAGGGAGGGCAAAGAAGGAGAGGAGGGCAAAGAAGGAGAGGGAGGGCAAAGAAGGAGAGGGAGGGCAAAGAAGAAGGAGAGGGAGGGCAAAAGAAGGAGAGGAGGGCAAAAGAAGGAGAGGAGGGCAAAGAGGGAAAAGAAAAGACAGGGTAAAGGGAGAGAAAGGGCAGAGAGGGTGAATGTGATGGAATAAGAGAGGAAGAGAATGAACGAAGGACTGTGGAAAGAGAGAGGGAAAGAGAGAAAGTTGGAGGAAGTAGAGAGGAAAGAGAGAAATATATATATATATATATAGAGAGAAAAAAGAGATAAAGGAAGTTTTAAATAGAATAAGGAACAAGATAACTCTTTCAAATTTCAAATTACTTTTCAATTTCCACAATTACTTTTTCTGCGACAGAGACGTGCCGGGTGACCTGAATCTTATACAGATTTTTTTTAATTTTCTTCCTGTTCAACATACATACATGTTTTTCAGGATTGTGAATAGAAACATACATAACGTTTGGTTTATTTCCTAACTGTAGGTGCCCTGAATGGGTGCGTTCAATGTTTTTAGTTTATGTTGAAAACTTTTAATTATTTTTGAAAGAAAATTGAAATGACAGAGAATGATCGTTGATATGATTATTCGATGGAGGATATATCATGAGAAATAATCTTACGAGATGGGTATTTTGGTCGAAATATCTGTAGACTCTTGTGAAGAACGAAGAGTTAAACAGGTCAAAGATTTTCAGACAACAAGATTGTTAAATAAAAATACTGGGTGTGTATATGAAACAAGAGTTCCTGAGTAAATGGAAGTAAAGTTTGAAAATGTTCTTATTCCACTTATTGTTGACCATAAGATGTTCTTTTGGAACTAGACTGACTATTCATTGCACTAGCTTGTTAATGATGGCATGTAGATGCAAACTTATCGTACAGGTTAGTATAACAGAATTTAAAATACATGTATATTATTTTTGTATCAAATAAGATAAATTATGATAGGCAAGATGAAACGTTAAGCTTTGCCCAGTGGAGATCATTTCCTAATTCAAATATTATGGAACGATTTAGTTAGAGGATCGAGGACTTAGCAGAACACAGATCTGACTTCAGGAAAAAGATCCCAAAATTTTAGTTCAATCTATTTCGGTTTACTTTTAAAATACTGGTATTTTATACTTTTTGTATGGGATTTTCAATCTGTTGTTCATTCTTACGTTCTTTAACCTCATTTATTAGAATCATGACTTTTGATTCTCCAAACGAAGCATTCATTAAATCTCGTTTATTCTTTTATCTTTCTTCTTCATAGTCTGCGCGTCTCACTCTGTCGTCTCTCGGCTCCTTCATCTATAATTAAAAACGTTTCCTACGTTCTAATAACTTTATATTTCATCCGCTTCTTTTCCCCTTTAGTCTCACGATTTCGAGTCTTTTCTACTGCTCTCTTTCATTTAGCGTTATATGGCTTCTCACTTCTCATAAGCAATCTTTTACAGTCTTGGTTCAACGTTTTGCTGTGAAATTTCTCCGTAACTCTCTACAATTAAAATTGTATGAATTTAGACTCCTTTTCCTACCGTTCCTTTATTCACAATTTTTTCACATTTTCCATATTCATTTTGTCAATTTTTTTCATTCCGCACTTTTATCCCATCGTCGAGATCCACTTACTCATCTTCATTCGCTTGCCTTCCTTGTGGCACCAACCCCTGCGTGGCGAACCTCATTCCGCTTGAAAATTCCGTCGCGCAGGCCTGCGGTTGCCATGGCGACGTTAAGTGCAGTCAGCTGTTCTGCTGCAATTTCCGTCTTCAGATTTTTCGTGGACGGACGGGCGGCGACGTGCGACGGCCCGTTTCACGCTCCCCGGCGAATAAATTCGCTGCTCCGGGAGAGCGTGCGGAGGATGGTTCCCAGAAGAATGGGAGAGTAGAGACGACGAAAAACGGAGAAAGGGAGAGAGAGGGGCAGGAGAAAAGTCACCAGAGAGGGAGAAGAAGTTTGTTGGATAAACTGGCAGGCTGAAACACAAACCGGTAGGCAGGTGGACATACATATACGCAGGTAAAAGAAGTTGGAAGAAGGTGGAGGCAAAGTGAAGTAATCAGGAGATAGAGAAAAGCAAATAATGTAATGTAATGTAAGGTAGACAGAAGGAATGAAGAGATGAAATTACAAATAGTGTTGAGTCGTAAGAATCAGACAAATGGGAAGTTGACAGGAAACTAATAAAAGTAAAAACCTTGAAGAGGAAAACAATCTCTAGTGAATAAGAAACACAAAGGTCGAAGAATAAACATGAAGACAAAACTAAGGCAAAAATGGAAGTAAAGAGAAGCAGAAAATAAAAGAAGAACAGTGTAACTCGAGGACTGAGATGCGGTCTGACGCCTGGGACTGAAAGATGAAGAGACAAGGGCTTATGAATGCTAAAGCACAAGAGAAAGGTAGTACTGAAGAGTTAAAAAAGTTTGAATTTAAGAAACGTAATTGAAGGCTCAGTAGAAAAAAATAAGAATACAGAAGGAAAAACAAAAGGGGATGATGAACAAGGAGAAAAGAGGAAGTGGAAATTGACATAGTAGAAGATACAATGACATTAAAGAATAAGATGAGGAAAATGACGTAGAAGAAGAAGGAGAGGAGACAGGTGATGCAAAAGAGTGTAGTGGTTTGACAGATCGTGAGTAGCAGCAGAAGCAGGGAACTGAAAGAATTGGATGGAGAACATACAAGAAAACGATAGTACCAAGAAAATAGGCTCGAACTCTGAGGTGGTATCAGATAGGTCAGGCTGCGGAGGAACAGGTCACTGGGTCGGAAAAGGTAAGTGCTCTCTTTTGTAACATCTCGACGCCCTCGGCCGCCCCGTCATTTCGCACAAAATTCTCCTTCAGGTCGCCAGAACCAACGATTTCATCGACTCGCCTCGCCTCTGACCTCCCCTCTCACCCCACTTCTGGCCTCTCCTCTGGTCTCGCCTCTGGCCTCGCCTCTCGCCTCGCATCGCACTCGCCTTTCCACTCGCCTTTCCACTCGCCTCTCCACTCGCCTCTCCACTCGCCTCGCCTCTCGCCTCGTCTCTCACCTCGACTATCGCCTCTACAAACGTCCCGTGTCCCCCCTCCTGTCTCGCCTCGCTCTCGCCTTGTCTCTCCGCCATGCCTCCGCCTCACCTCACCTCATGCCACGCCACTCCCTCCTTCGCTCCTCGCTCCTCGCCTGCTTCGCTCCTCGCCTCTCGCATCCTCTCTCGTCTCGCATCACGTCGGGCCTCTCGCCTCGCCTGTCGCCTCGTCTGTCGCCTCGCCTCGCTTCTCGCCTCTCCTCTCCTACGCCTGTCCCTCGCCTCGTCTCTCATCCCATCTCTCGCCTCGCCTGTCCACCCATCGTCTGACATCTGCCTCTCATCTCGCCTCTCGCCACACCTTTCGCCTCGCCTCACGCCTCACCTTCGCCACGTCTCTCCTTTGCCACGCTTCTCGCCTCGCCACTCGTCTCACCTCTCTTCTTGCATCTCGCCTGGCCTCTCCCTCGCCTCTCAGTTGCCTCTTGCCTCGCTTCTCTCCTCGCTTCTTACCTCACCACTCGCCTCGCCACTCCTTCATCTCTCGCCTCGCCTCTTGGCCCGCCTCTCCTTCGCCTGTCGCCTCGCCTATCGCCTCATCCCTCACCTCGCCTCCCGCCTCGATTCTCACCTCATCTCTCGTCTCGCCTGTCGCCTCGCCTGTCGCCTCGCGTCCTTCCTCGCCTGTCGCCTTGCCTGTCGCGTCCCTCGCCTGTTTCCTTGCCTGTCGCCTCGCCTATTGCCTCACTTGTCGCCTCCACCTGTCGCCTCGTCCCTCGTCTCGTCTCCTCTTCCTATCATATCCTATCCCTATTATATCTGGCCTGGCTGGCCTGGCCTCGCTCTCGCCTTGCCTCCTCACCCTCTGCGCCGCCGCCATTCACCAGTCTTTCAAGAGGAAAATTCTCGAGACGAATACAGGAGCGGCGCACCAGCATAAATTAATTTTTGCCACATTCCTCGCTAGATGGCGTGGAAACTGGAATTTGATTAGCGCCTCGCTTACACACTTCGGAGGAGATACGGAAGCCAACTGAGTCAGTTTGTTGTTTGCAGTATCATGGATTTTAGCTTCACTGAATAAAAATTGTGATCTTCACCAAGTAATTTTCTGGGTACACAGATAACTTCTCGATGTTTCGTAGCAACAGTTAATCAACTGTAACGCTTCGAGAGGTATTGGAATTGAAAAGATAATTAAGTAATTTAATATATTGTTTCACAGTACTCATAGACTAATCTGCAGTATGTCTCTTGTAGCGATAATTAACTTTCTGAGCGAGTGAGGATCAAATATCAATGAATTAGCACCAAAGATAAATTGTATTATTAATGTATTTTTAATTTAATTTTTCTCACTGAATGCGCAATTTATTCTGTGTATTATAATGAATATAGTAATACATAATTGTAACTTCATGAAATGTATGCTAGTATACTCATCAGTATTAATAGTACTTCATTAGTAAAACTCTATAAAATTATTTATTCGAACCGATCATGTGACGTTAATTTAAACAAAACGGATTATATACACTGCACATGGTCAAATGCTTCTAAAGCTTTGTAGTTCCATTAGTATTGTGCAACTTTTATGTTATTCAGGTCAGTGGAATTTCCATTTCATTTAGGTTTGAATATTTAGCAAATACTTTTTTCAGAGGTGCTAAAATAACACATCTACGCATATACAAAATTATAATCACACATGTAGTCTAAAACAAACTCATATACCTTCACTTTTCACTCTTTACTACCTTTAAAAACGTTGGAATTGTTCCCGCCAGAGTCACAAGCGTCTGGGAAGACTAGCGCATCAGTTTTTCAAGCGGACATTTACTATTTCCCCCAGTTTGTGGTCTGTTTTTTATCGCTAGCAGAAAATGCACTCTTTTGAAAGTCTCTCTGAGATCTAAACTAATACCCAATATCGGAAGAAGAGGGGTCTGAGTCGTCCTTGCCACAGCCCAGCAATTTACATATCTTAGGGCTCTTGTGATTCCAGAGAGCGCCTTTAGAGAATTTTTGAGAATCCTTTGAGGAATTTCTCGTTAGTATTCCGTTCATTCCACGAGCTCTGTGATGCACGAATAAAACACTTTTGGAGTTCTTCGAATCAAGAAATCTTTTACCTATTTTCGAGCTATACATTCTCGTAGTTTTCGTTTAATTTATTTTGTAAATATTTGAAAAGCTTTCAGACTTCCTTTCGTCTTCTGTAAATCTTCAGGAGTAGACTAGAGTGTGATGCGTGTTATGGTCGATACCGCAGCGTCGAGACGAAGTTGCATTTTATTTATTCTCTCACCAACCCTAGGCCGGTGATGAAGGTGATGGTTTGCCATTGCCCTTCCCCGGATGGTAGTGAATGAATGGATGATGTGTGGTTATGATATTCAAACGGAATATATGGTGGCATAGTGAACACCACAACCACTTGATAAGAACATTCAGGCCTGTTACATTAGTCGAACCCGCTTCGGCTCCGAGTATAGTAAAACTCTTTGCCGAGAGTCTCGGAAATATAAGACGATGTTGTATAATAATAATAATAATAATAATAATAATAATAATAATAATAATAATAATAATAATAATAATAATATAATTGATTTTTAAGACGTAATAACAACAAAATTATTAAAAACGTAAAATAAACATTTGGATAAAACTCTTGAATATGAATAAAATTATTATTCCATAAGAATTATTATTTGCCCATGCTTCAGTTATTCCTATGACTCTGGCATCTGTCACTGACGCTCATATTGTTCTTGCTGACATATTTGATGCCGATGACATTGTTGTCTTCAATTGTTTTCTCATTTTGTTTACATGTGAATTTGTCAACCTTCTTCGTAGTTGATTTAGCGGGAGAGGTGGCTAAGGGCATTAACTGATGTCTCTGCAGTGCCTCTGACTGGGAGGTCTTAGGTTCGAGTCCTGATGGTGGCAGGATTTTCGACACTACCTAGATACCTAGGTCGAGTTCAGTTGCTGCCTGGAGGAGAATTCTCGCTACCGACTGCTCTCGTCGGTAGTTTTCCGTAGTGTCTCCGATCAACACCAGGCGAATCCCGGAGCACAAACGGGTCACGAATCGCGCGCGACCTTTCCTTCCTTTTCCTTGTTCTATCTCTCCTCACAAACACTTACCTTACATGCTCTATACTATCAAACATGCCGGGAGACCAGTCAGGAGCTTAGAGCTTGTCCCGACGGACGGTGTGCTACTTGTGAAGGTTAGGGGAACTCCGATTTCCGACGGGCAGATCGGCACCGAATCTTTCCATCCATTCGGGGATGAACACCGCCACCTTCCGAGGAGAAACTACACTTACACTTACGGGACCAACCTAAGCAGTTGACGCGCCCAGAATCACCAATCAATCAATCAAAAAATGCGTACTTAATTTCAGTACAATTGTTTAATAGGAAATACTGTAGTTCCGCATTATCTTATTTACTTTCATTTACTTTTTTATCTATTATAAATCCTTATTAACATTTCAATTATTTTCATTCTAATAACATATAGTAACAGAGAAGATTGCAATAAATCTAATCCGAAGAAATACAAGTATTACATGTATGAGCAAAGAAAATATATTCCAGGAGAACATAACATTACAGAATGTTTTCATTGAATACACAGCCAATACGTACAGTAATTCACAGCCGAAATGAAGGACACAGATGGTAGACGTACGGCAGTTTCCCGGTTGACCGACTACCCTCACCTTCCGTCCAGCCGATCGATCTTGTGCTGGCCAGTGCACATGCACGTCAAGTAATGGAATTTAAGTGGGACGGATGATGGCGAGTTGTACACATCGTATGTCAGTCTCTTCGTATCTGGGAAACGAGGAAGGAAAAACAGGGCGGAGCAAAATTCGCAAATTAAGAGGCAGCACGAGATAAAGCAGTGATGTATCGATAACGAAACATACGTGTTACGATGCACTGATGATAAAAATTAAAACATCGATGTTAATTATACATTGATAAAAAACATTAAAGATTTCAAATATCCATGTCTTAAAACTGGTGTAGGTAACCTCTGCATTAAATGCCCCCGCAATACAATACAATTTGACAGTGGCTATGTGTATTAATCCATAGTTAAGATTTAACTGAAAGGAAAGCTAAAATAAAAGAACAATGGACAGAACTGAATATGAAAGACAGTGTGGCCAGGGTCATCTCAAATGATAATGTGAATTTATCATTCACAAATAAAGCATCGTAATAGTAAAACATCTAGCATTATATATTGATGTTACAGAAAACAAAGTTTTAATATATCGATGTTTAAAAAAATATGGATGTTTCTGTAATATCATCGATGATTTAAGAACATCGTCTTCGATGACGCACCCCTAATTCAAAGCGTTCAGGGCTAGAGGATGGGACCGATTTGCATTTCCCGCTTGCATGAGTCAGTATATGTCTTGAAAAAGGTATTTTAGATGCCGAACGATGGCAGTGGAGAAATGGATAGGGGCATAACCGAAAAGTTTGCACCAACTCGAAAGAGGAAAAACGTGTGGAGAAAGTGTGGAGCCTATTTGAGCGCTACTAGTTTGAATGTTGTACCATCTGCACGTATTCACATTATGTTCTTGTTACTAGTGACCTTAGAGGGTGACATTCCAAATCTTACTTGTTTAAAAATGTTTACCCGCGCTCTCTGTCACGCAAAAGGCCACAGGTTTACACCCAGATCTGAGGAAGGACGTTAGCCTTCGATATAACGTGTCCCCAATCGATGATTCGAGATCTCCGGGCGGGTAACTTTATCTTGAAAAAATAGAAAACCAGTCTAAGGAAAGTCACAATAGGGTGCTGAAACGTGGAATAAATTGTCTGAGACACGGAGGCGAGAAGCAGGGAGGCGGGATGAGCCCAGAATGCAGATAAGAAGGGCGGATGGAGAGAGCGCTGAGAGACAAGCCTACAACTTTTGTACCAATTTCTGCCATATTTGAACGTTATTTTGTTTCTCACAAAATAAAGGATAGATCTGTTAATCACAAATTTTAAATAAAGACCCGAAGTAACAAGCAAGAACAAATTTAAATTAAATGATTCAAGGCGTTGTCATTGCCAACAATATTGTGTATTTAAAAAAGACAGCTTTTGATGGCTTACCCATCATCATCATTTTCCCTGATGCAACTTTACTAATTGAAACAAAACAATTGTTGTTAATGACAACGCCTTGAATCATTTTAATTATGTAAAAACGACATTCACCGTTAAACCAAGAACAAATTAAATAATTTAAGCAACCAAATAATGAAAAGAAAAAGAAACTACAATGCATTAATAATTAAATCCGGGATAATGTGGCTTACCATTATCTATCCTAAACTCATTTTGAACGACTTTTTTCAAAGTGTTCTCTTTTTTAACAGCTCATGGAGGCATCTTCCAGTATGTTCTTGCCCTAATAACCTTTGCCAAAAAGGGCGTGTCTCCTTCTACATTGGGTGTGGTTGGTCGTGGTATGGAGACCGCCGGTCGCTCTGCGTCCATTCATTGCAATTCCACAGATCAGCGACTAAGTTCGAAGTTTCTCCGCTGCCACGCCTGGCGCTTGTGCCGTCAAAAAAGCTTTTTGGGAAAACATTACTAGGAAAAAACCTGTCCATCTGTCCCGGCAAAGGTTTCCCAGGAAAATAAAGAGTAGCTGTTATGCAATGCGGTCTCGTAAAAGAAAAATGACTGTTTTTGTTAAAAAGTTTTCTGAACAAAATGATGGCTTAAAGGAAATGTTTATAAAACATCTTAAAATGGATTCCTTTTCGAAATTTCATTTCAAACTTTGAGAATCTTTATTTAGTATACTTTTTATTGATTTCTCACAGTTTTTATTACTTTTATTTTATTACATTCATCGTCATATAATCTACTGGATTTGTTAGAGATTGTTGCATTTGTCGTTACTGCGATACCTGATGATACTGAACGAATTGTGAACTGAATCACAATTCCTTTTTGTATACTAAAGCTGCAAAGCATGATTTTCTTTGTACATTTTATTTTACAGAGAAGCTTTTAGACAAAATAAACTTAAGAATATGGTACTATATTGGTCACATTAATACGATGTTATACTTATCCATCTATTTTAAGTTCTTCTCCCAAGAATGATACATTCAATAATTGACGTTCTTCCAATAATATATTACATTGTGAATGTGTCTCTCTTCCCCTTATTTCTCTAGTGACGATAAGAATTTTTTGTTTAGTTTACTTTAAAGTTATTTTCACAACGGTCGATTGAAGAAACCAATTTCGATGGAAGGGAAGGGTGGGACGGAAAGGGAGGGTGAGATGCTGGAAGAAATGGGAGAAACGGGCTGAATGGGATAGGATGGAAGGAGATGAATGGGATGGGAGGAAGCGGGCTGGATGGAATGGGAGGTGTAACGTTTCGCATGCAATTACATGCTTACCTCTATGCTTATTAACGTTTGGTAAACAAATAATGAATACTCCTCATATTTTGAATACTCCTTTTCCTATATTTTTTAAATGATAGCAACGTTGAAGTTGATAACAACGTGAGACAGAGAGTTTTGTGTGAAAGATAACGAATTGTAATAAAGTGTTGAAAGAATCTACGTGATGTCATTTTGAAGGAATTACAGAAATATATGAAATGCACTGAAACGTTACAACGTAGAAAATTGGGGGTAGCGACGAAAATTTACAGGGGGAAAGGGTTGGATGGAATGGGTATTGATGGAATGGGGGCTGGATGGAGAGGGAGGGAAGGGCTGGATTGAAGGGGAAAGGGAAACAGGATGGATGAAATGGGAGGAAAGGGCTGGATGGAATGGGGGGGAAAGGGGCGTGGATGGAATGGGGGGGAAGGGGATTGGATGGAGTGGGCGGGATTGGGAATAATTGTTGGAATGTAAGAAAAGGGTCTGGATGGAATGGGATGGAAGGGGCTGGATGGAATGGGAGGGCAGGATGAAATGAAAAGGGAAAAGAGAGGACGGAAAGGGATGGACAAAACGGAATGAGTGACACGGTGTTTTGGAAAGAGGCGAAACGGAAGCAGAGTCGGTGGTTGTAAATGTTAGAATGTTGCAGGCATGTTCAAAGACGGCTCTGAATTAACTGATCCAAAATTGCTGCAACTGTGATGAAATTTGACATATTTTGGTCTTTTTGGAATCATTGTATTTCCTCTTATTTACTTTTGGTTATACATTCTAAATACAGTAAAAATTGCCCCAAGCGGAATATAAAAAGGACTTTTGCATTAGACCAGATTTTGAATTATACAATGAAGTGGTTTAGAATTTTCCGGAGTGGTTTATGTCCACATTAGACAAATTTCCGCATTATACACGTTTAGCATTCAGCAAGTTTTATAATATTAATATAAATATAATATTTAATATTTCTGGCCTCTCGTCTCTCATGAAATGCATCGGATGGGTTTGCATATACGCTCTTTGAAATAGAAAAAACAATTAACTTTCATTCAACTTTATTATGATAAAATAAGTAATTTAACTTCAAACAATACTCATTGCAATGAAAATTCCTTCCGTAAACTCTATGACTGAAGTAACTGATTATTTGCTTTAATATATGTAGTATGTATGTATGTATAATACGTATGGATAAACATTCAAACTGCTCACAATATTCTAATTAATCTTTGCCGTGATTGCATTCAGACATTCAAATTCATCTTAATTTTTTTCCCTTTTCCTAATAAACCTATGACCATAACATTTTACCGCAATGATTATGTTTGAGTAAAAATGGCTTAGACCATCCTAGAGTTCTTGACATTTACCTTTTTAAGAATAACGCCCATGAAGCATGACTTGCCCCCCAATTTCTATACTTCCAGAAATTATGATGTTATATCTTCCATGACCCGTTAATTTATAGGCTCTGGAAGTGGAAACTAATACCAAAATGGCTAATGTACAGGAACTAACGTCTTGTATCCATAAGCAGTTTTTCCCTGTAGTACAAAACTATAAAGGATAAATAGTAAAAAAGAAATATTTGCTTATTCCTGATATTAAATAACCTTCCATACATGAACCAAAACGATAATGGTCGTGAATATTCATTATAGATGGTTTGGTCTCATTTCCTACAGATCGATGCTTCTTTGCATTCTTTGCTTCATTAAATGATTCACTGCAAACGTTGCTTCCAAATGTCTATAAACATGTTCTATGTATGTTCCAGTATCTTCGATTAACAGCTGTTATTGGTACGAGTTTGGTATGAGTTTTCATTTAAAGGGACGATAATCAGGTAACATGGGCTTTACCCAAATTCCTAGATTTTTAAATTCTAAATTTTAAAAACTAGATGTTCTAACAGTACCTCTTTCTCGTATTGTAATATAAAGGTTACGTAATATAATACTACTTGAACACACATTTGTGTAATTTTGAAAAATTAAAGGTTACATGAAAATAACTTTTGAATTTAAACAGTTCATTTGGATCTAACCATTCAAAACGTTTAAAAAAAAATATTGGAGCCCTTGAAAAGCATTCTTTTCAAGTTGCCTTTTTCACGAAAAATTAGATGAACATTTCAGATTTTGAAAAAATATACAGCTCGTTATATAAATATTTAATTTACAAGAATAGATTTCATTAAAAAAAATCCATATTAAATATGTAGGCTTATTTATAGAAATATACTAGAAAAAACTTAATTTTTCCAATCTTGAAAATTTAGAAAATTCAAGGAAAATTAGACTTATGCGATTTTTCTTGTAATATCTGAAAAATCTCAAGAAAAATGAAAATATTTGGAGCTTTTCAAGAAAAATCAAAATGCCCTTGACCCTTCATGTAAAATCTCTTCCAAAATTATAATATGTTTCAAATTAAAGGTTCTGCTGCATCAGTCAGATTGAACGGGAATGTAAATTTTTGAAAATCTTGTGTACAGTTTAGATGCTAGCATTGTTCGAGAGACATTTATCAAATCTATTTTGAAGAAGCCAAAAAATGTTGATTCTAATTTCCCATAGCATGTTAGAGAAAGTTATTTACATAAAAGGAACAATTAATATCTACATTTTAAATCAGGAACCTGCAATAGATCTTTTCTGTCAAAAGTCCGTTTTTTGCTGCAACATTATAAAATCTCCCTGCACTACATGAAGTGTATGAAAGCGCAAATGAATGTAATGTTTCAGCAGAAGAAAGCATTACACTTTTTCCCGGTTTGAAATAGTCTTCAATTTAAACCGAACTCTTTCATTGCCATTGAGCCATTTTCAACATAAAACATACTGGGGTTTTTATTTACATGAAAATTGTTCAATAAATTAAATTTAAAAGGAATTATATACTACAGTTGTAGGGGCTTGAAATAATATTAAAGTCTTATTGTTTTAAGCAATATCGTTTGTTTAAAATGTGCATATTTGAAAATCAGCGAAGTTCTCTGCGTTTATGAATATAGTGGATAGAAATGGATAAAAGTGGATATAGTAATCTTTCATTTTGAATTATCGGACTACGTCAACCAAAAACACACGCACGTAAAGTTTGTAAGCTTCAAGTAATCTCGCACATTTTGGATGTCACTCACTGTAATTCACAATTTCAGTTTTCCATTGTACGAGCTCCAAAATACTCCAACAACCATTTAGCAGGTTTTTCTGGACATAGGTACATTTTTATAGTATAGAAAATGCAAAATTTTTCCACTAAAAAAATTCTCTTAAACACATTTCCCCTCCAACGAGCAAACACGCCACTACCTGTACAATCAATAGCAGCTGAAATGGCCAGACATTTGTGTCATTTCGAGGCTGTGGATCTTTCGCTTCCGCTCAAAGCAAACACCAGACAGTCTTCGGTAAGAAGATATTAATCAATGGTTGAAGCCAGCTTGACAATGTGCAACACAAATCAGTTGAATACATGGTATTTTCGCATATTCTTTTCACGGAAAACACAGATGCCCCGGGGGATTCACACTGCGGTACTAAACGGAGTATTCTACGCCGTGCTCACTCAAGACTTCGCTTCCGGCACGAATCAAATATTAATTTCGACATCAAGTATCCATCTTCACCATTTTTCACAATGTCTTTTAACCTAGTCTCCGTTTCTGCGGGTGTTTCCCGGGAAAAAATTTTTATCCCGCTTGTAAACACGTCGCTAGCATCAGGATCTCGAAAAGTTGGTGCACGTTAGCGTAGGGGAAAACAAGTTGCGAATGACGCGTTCTTTCTTCTTCCAGTGTTTGAGGTTCTGCGTGACGCGGGGTGACTAAAACCCCAACAATTGCCCGTGTAGGCGTTGCTCAACACTAAGAGGGAAAAGCAGCAACGCGATGAGCACGAAACGTTGAGACGAATGTCGGCTGGTCTCGAGCAGCTGCTGGCGAGCACTACTTGGATGATGTCTAGCACTGCGCGACCAAATCCTTGTGAATTCCAAAAGGAAGCTTCGTTTCTGATGAGCGACGAATGCTGTGTGTCAGATGCCACAACGTGCTCGTAACAATCATTGTAGTCAGAATCCGAACCCCACTCTTGCACTATACGGTAGAAGCAGAACCACATTGAAAGAAACTGTTTGGCTTTACGAACTACTATACAAGATGGTGACTGACCAACCTTGCTGTGTAGTCCATGATTTTATCTTCCTGGTGTCATGTACAGACGAGTGAAAGAAAAATCAGCGGTTCCATTTTGCCCAATTAGCATTGTAGTGTAACGTAATATTGAAGGGCCCACCAATTTCAATTTAAGACCTGTGACACGTTGAAACTCCAGCATTGTGTTGTAGTCAGCTCCATGGAATTCTTTTCCGCCATTTTTGTTTTCCCAAAAAGTTGTAAATGGTAACGTTGCAGTAGAATGCGTCATGGAGTTGTCATAATGTCCTTTATACAACGAATCTTCCATCTTTTTATACTCTTGATCACAATTTTTAAATAGATCAAAACATGTTAGAATTTTACAAACGTCTCATCACCATTCACAACACCAGATTTAGATAAGGTTACGTTTCCGAGAAGTAATACTCTTTGCATTAACGTTCATTGAAAATACGATTACTATAGCGAATGAAGTATATCACGAAACATAGCACACAAAATTTATAAAACGAATTTATTTAACATTGTAAGTTAATCACGTAATATAACTCCACCATCATAAAAAACCGGACTACCATTTTACTGCCTTCATTGTGGCATACAGTGGTGATGCAGGGGCTATCATGCCGAGCTCCAGACTAACTCTGATGGCGGTATGAGAAATGCTCGACCACCAATCATTTTGTGTTTGCAGAAACTCTTTTTCCTCATGTAATGAATTGCAAGATAGCGTGCAGGCTTGTAGGCGACATGTGTTGATCACGTGTTGAGTTTTCTTAGTGTATCACACTATGTAATCGTTTTTTCTGGACACTCTGTTTTGAGTATTCAAGATGAGTTCATGTATTATGCATTTGAATTTTCATAGAGAGTGTTTGTAAATTTATTATTAATTTTCTGAAGAAACAGATTAGAAGAACAAATATCTATTTTAAAAACAAATATTATATTTGGTCTATGAAACTAAATTAAAAACTAAAAGTTTAGCTTTTTATTGAAGTACTTATCTAAATGACTATATTGAAAAATGACGGTGTCGTTTATTATAAACTCAATAAAAATTAATAATCCAAAAGGTAAAAGGGATTACTGTGAAAATGAAGTATCCAGCTCCATTACTTGCTTCATGGGAAAATCCCAAACCTCATAAACCACTATCTGAACAATTCTGAAGAAATGCCGCATTTTCTGTGTGAAGGGGTCACATATATGAAGCCAAAACCAGTGATACTACAGATCCTACGAAATAGAGCCAATCACTTGTCTCAATACGTCTTCTCAAGTTGTTTATCTATGGTTATCGAGAACCATTGTGTAGCAAACTCTATATTAGCCAAAGCTCATAAGGGGTCAGAAAGGGCTCCGTGGATGCAAGAGCAACTTATCATCGATAGTTGGTCATGTCGCCAGCATGTAAGAAGAAACGTAATTTATTCACCTGTTTCATTGATTATAGAAAGACCTTTGCTTATTAATGTAACTCAATAATTTTCTATTGATACGAACAGTAATTGTGAAATAGATGTAAATGCTTCAATTTGCTTATCATTTTTCAAAAACGGAATGTATTGCACGCACCCCTCTGAAACGGTAATTTTTCACAAATGTTAAAACTACGACAATTTTGTTTTATAACAATGCATTAACTTTGTTTATAAATCAAAATTTTAATTTCCTTGATGAAGATAGGTTATATCAACATTAAACACTTTCTTTAACATCAATGATGGTTATCTGCTCTGTAGTTGGTAACCGTGTTTGCTTCGCGCGTCGGAGAAATGACTTCAAAGAAGATAAGCATTATCCGTTTTATCATGCCGTGTTGTGTGTCTCTCCCAATATCATAACTCGTTAGGAATTTGTAGACCAATAAGTTCCTATTTACAACGTCTGTGTCGTGGTTACGGATTGCGAAATTGCGTGCACCAGTTTCAGTGCGAATGTGAGTGACAACATAAGAGCTTGATTATATCACTATGTTCGTATTTTTAAAACGTAAATCATGTTTTCTAGGTAAAAATATATTGGTGAACAGAATCCGTCTATCAGAAACAATGTATTATCGTACTGAGCATTTCTATATTTAATAAAATTTCAAAATTTTAAAGCACTCGTGAATGTCAAAATATTATCGATTTCCTATTATCAATTTTCCCATTTCCCTCTCTACACCTCATGACGTTATTAGTATGATGTATATAAATTTAGCATTTTGGGGTGGATTAATCCGACTTTTGTCAGCGCCCAGTTCCCAGCATATTCCTAGGCGTGCCCCGTTTTCAATCATTATGAATGTTTAGGGTAAGGAGATATGGGGGCATGACGCATTTTCATCACCGTATCTATCTTATTTGGATTGTCTGAGCTTTTCATTCGTCCTATAACTACAAAAACTGAGACGATTTGTTTAAAAAACTATAGTTTCATTTTGCTCCGCAGAGACTCGATCCTGGGACAACCATAGAAAGCTAGTATGCTGGTCTGAGTCACCCAAAGGTAATTTACTACCCGTTACAAAATTATTTTCCGATTCATTATAAATTCATTTAAATACTCCAACACTAAAGACAAATGCAGGAAATTTTTAGCAATTTTATAAATTTACTTATTATATCTAAAATATTTGAAAAAATATTTCATACTGTATTCAAAAATTTACTTATCATAATGAAATTCTTCTCACAGCTCAATTTATATTTCGGAAAAATCATTCTATAATGCAACTGCTAAGGTTTACAGATTCGTTGTTTCTATTTTCCAAAATTACAAACATACATATATTTACATTTTTTTAAAAATGGAAAGAGCCTTCTATCAAGTTTGACATAAAGGGTTTTATATAAATTAGAAAAATATCAGAATTCTCAGTATCTTTAAAATGTAGTTCAAAGTTTTCTACTCGTCCTTCTTTTAAAATTAAAATATATTCTGAACTTTCTGCAGAATTTCCAATTAATACAGGAGGGTGTAAAGGTAGTCAGGGTCTCTCCTCTTTCTCCTTTACTTTTTTAAAATTTATATTTATAATTTTCATTCTTTTCTAGATTCTGAACTAGCTTAAACTACTCACTTTATTTCTTCGTTACACAATGATGTATTAACTTTTAAAATAATATAGAAGAAGATTTACAAGTATTAGTAAAATGATTAAAAATTAAAATTTAAAATTCATTCGTAGAACTGTGGAGCTAAAAAATTATTGATGAGGTTTCTAAATAAAAAACCTGTAATAATGACAATTCATCTATTCAACGGGTTCCATTAAATATCCCTCTAAAAAATCTTAGACTACATTTATACGAAGTAGTAACATGGAGAGACCATTTAAATATCATAGCCAATGAATCAAACATTAAAATGATTTCCGTGCCTAATGAAATATCTTTTAAACAATTATCTAAATATTTAAATCGATTCTCCCTAATCTTTACTTATTCATTTCAATCTGAGGCTGGTCACTGTCAAAATCAATTTTCATAAGATAGAAAGAGTACAAAATAATTTGAGACGTATTCTCATCATTTCTTGATTTACCGGAAAAAATCAAATTCAAAAAGAACCCTCGGTCGATGCTCTTAAAACGTAGATAACAAAATTATCAACAAAAAATTATTCTACGTTAAATTCTTCCCCTGCTTCACAAACATTTAGTCTTGGCCTTACTAAATCTTTACCAAGAATAAGATTCATCTACTTCAAAAAATATGGTGTTTACTTAGTAAATTCTGTCATCAGGATTATTATTTTTGTTTACTCTCAAAGGTTTTGGTTTCACATGGATACCACACAGATACAATATCAAAACATGGTACACGACATATTTAAAATCTACAAAACAAATTAAGGCATTCTAACACAAACATAAAATAAGTTTTCAGATGTAATATCAAATACAATTTCAAAAAATGAACTTTCAAAACCCAACATGTCCTCCCATGAATCTCCTGACTAGTGAGCAGGTACTGATTGTAACCGACTTCTGGAGGCCGATGATAATGCTCTTCTTCCACCGATCTGCAGAGAGTTTTTTGGGATAACACCAGTTGCTGACAGTACAATTGGGGTAGTTTTCTTCTGACACTCGCCATTGTTCTTTTACGGCAAATGTTAGTTCTCTATCTTGTCGATTTTACTCTGGTATGTTGCCATCATGTTGGTATTGACGACTGCAAGATCAATAAACCAAACTTTTTGCAGATTTGTCCCAGAGAGTAATATCATGTCCGTTGTGCTGAATTGTCGTGCTGTCAGAATACTGCGGTCCCAGTATAACTTATGTGTCTCATTTTCTAGTACAGCTTGTGGATGATACTGGTAATATGGTGCATCCACTTTCTGAGGTAGCCTGTATTTCTTGGCTAGTTTGGAATGGATGATGTGCCCCTTGATTGTGTCTCACTTTATAGTCAGTGGGGCTAGACAACAGCCTGAGATAATATGCTGAATGGTTTCATGATCTCGACCACACATACGACATTCATCAGTTAGTACTCCTGGGTCTTTGATAATATATTTAGGTTATTCTTTGTAGGAATCACCTGATCTTTATTGCTATTATGAAACCTTCGCTCTCAGGGTACAAATATCCTATACTGAGCCATTTGTAGACATTTCCCGGGCGACATTTGGATTGGCTACTGCAGCAGGATATGCACCGTGGAGTCTTCTTTTCAGGAATCGATCTTTGCTGCAAAGAGAGCTGATGAACTTGCATATCTTGTTTAGATTGAGGTCTGAATTGTCATCTGCCTGCACAAAATACCTTGTGGGGTCCAGAAGTCATGCCTTTTCTGCGATATACTTCCTCATGGCTATTTTATGTTTGGAATGGAGATTCCTGAACTTCACAATACCCCGCCTCCCATTTGTTGAGGCAGTGTGACCCTTTGGATCGTACATTTAGAATGGTGACAACCGAAGCGCGTCATTTGAACTCTAACAAGTCTCTGCAATTCCTCTAGATCGGTTGTGGACCATTTAAGAATACCCATCGAGAAGGTGATAATGGGCAAGCATACGAGTTAATGGCGTCGTGAGGTTTTTAGAGTTTGAAGTTTCCAACACTGACTTGAGTCGGTTGGCAAACTCTGTTTTTAAACATACCCTTCAGTTGATGATGTGCAATCATATTTCCATGCTGTATCCCAAGGTATTTGTAGAACTCGTCAGCTTCAGAGCAGTGATTGTTTCTCCATTTACAGTCTCGTATGTGGCTCACTAATGAGCTTACCCTTCTGTATTTGTTGTATTTTGCATTTATCAATGCCCAGTTATATTTATGTCCCTGGAGACGTATTCAGTAACTTTCATCAATGTTTAACCCAGCATCGTACCAGAGTAGAGTTTGATGTCGTCCATATACGCTAAGTGGGCTATTTTCAATCTTTCAGTGCCTCTCAGTTTCGAAACCTAATTTCAAGTCTTCTAAGATTGTCGACAACGGGTCCATTGACAAGCAGAACCTGTAAGGGGTCAGGCTATCGCCTTGGAAGATTCCGCGCTTTATATTTATTTCTTGGGAACCATTGTTTCATTTCTCAAATGACACGAACAGTGGTCTTCCATTTCCCATGATGGATTTCAGAATTTCACGATTGTCGAGTTCACGATATAGTGACAGCGCAAAAGGGGCCAATCGTGCGGAACCATGTCATAGGTCTTTCTATAATCAATGAAACAGGTGAATAAATTGCGTTTCTTCTTACATGCTTGACATGACCACACTATCGATGATAAGTTGCTCCACATCCAAAGGGGGGGCCCCTTCTGCATCCCTTTGAGCTTTGGCTAATATAGAGTTTTCTACACAATGGCTCTCGATAACCATTGATAAACAACTTGTGATGACTTATTGAGACAAGTGGTTGGTCTATATTTCGTAGGATCTGTAGTATCACTGTGTTTGGCTTCATATATGTGACACCTTCACACAGAAAGTGCGACATTTCTTCAGGATTGTTCAGATAGTGGTTTATGAGATTTAGAATTTTCCCATGGAGGGGGGTGAAGATTTTGAACCAGTAGTTATGAAAACCATCTGATCCAGGGCATTTCCAATTTTGAAGTTTCTGTACAACTTCATGTAGAATATCTAGGTGATTTGACCGGTTTTTCATTTCGGTGATGTGTGCTGCACATTCCCGATCTGTTCTAGCCAAGGTGCGTTGGCGTTGAAGTGATTTCCGTCGACCATATTTTTTCTCAGGTGTTTCAAAGTAGTTTTCTCTGGTAAGCTGTTCACTTCTGTATTCCTTTCAGTCATCTTCTGTAGAAATCCTTTTGGCTCTAAAAAAACCTCTGTTCTCAACTTTCCGCTTTAGATTTTGGTGTAACGTCTCATGCGTTGGCTGTAAACGCTTAGTTTCTGTGTTAGAGTATCTACAAATTCAAGCAGATGACTGTTATCAGGATTATGGTGTGTGTGTTTGATGTTTCTTCTTAATGGCTTTTACTTTGTTTTCAGATATTTACTTCTGTCTCCTCTTTGGAAAGGGTTCGAGTGTAACGATGTCTGATCGGAGGTGTTCCATTGTCTTCTGTAGTATGATTTTCCCTGGAGGGTCTTTTGATGTGGCTGGGAGTTCCGTTGTGGGTGAATTTCAATGCTTTTACCACCATTTGCCCCACAATTGCCACTGCCATAAAATATATCGCCAATCAAGACTATCATGGAGT
>CAXIVR010000008.1:54739819-54924819 GCA_964035755.1 Teleogryllus oceanicus
ACACTTGATGCTGAAGCTCGACTTCAGCAGTACAATTTCCATCCAATTTTTGGGTCAAAATGAACCCTAAAATGACATTGGATTATTTACATTATTCAGTTTCCGTAAAGATAGAGTAGAAAGCTGTCGCACGGATACCATCCGTTGTTTAAGACACAGTTCCAAATTTGGTTTGGAATTGATTGAAGGAGACCACGGGAAAGACCTATGGAAGCAGCCAACGTCTTGAATTCTCATCCAGGAATTCCAAAGGACACTGAAATTGATTAGAATTTAACACATTAATTCACACATCGCACATTAATAACTATATGAAAATAACCGAACAAAAGAACAACAAGAATGTGCTCTAGCCATACCTTACGGAGGTGGTAGTGATAGTCATGGTCAAGTTCATCACTTCGCCAGTTCCCTTATTCTTGGGCTGGTTTTTCCTCTCACGATCGGTACGCTCCATTGACTCGGGAGCCGCCAACCGGCAAGGCTGACCACTCCAAGGATAAGTGTACTCGTATCAAAGATAAAAAGTATTATGTCGATGGCGTAGTACACAAATGTGGTGAGAGCAAAAACGAAACATCTGCTCATGGCTCTCGGACTTCTTCCCCTAAAGACCAAGCAGTAATTGGTACAGTCCAAGGAGGCGGGACATTTTTAGGAGACGGCGCGTTTAGGCTCTTCTCGCTTGTTTCTTTCTCTTCTCATCCTCCTCCTCCTCTCTTCGTCTTCTTTCTCTTCTTCTCTTCTCTCTTCTCTTCTCTTCCTACCTATAATTATCATTGGTTTCTTCTGCTTGTTGGCAACCAAATAGCACCGAACTTGTGCTTATCTTTACAGGGCAAATAGAAATGAAGTATGATGATGAATATTTTCAGCTATGATTTAATTGATATCAGAGGAGAAACTTGAAGGATTCGAATTTAAAATCGAAGATTTTTAAGATATTTCCAAACAATTTTTCTGGGAAATGGAAAACACTATCTCATATTTTCCCTCTTCATACTCACGTTTCTCTGTAGTTTTAACGCTCGTAAGGTTAAAATATTTCATACAATATTCTAGCGATACAGTAATTCACTCTCAAAATTTGAGATTAAAAGATTACATCTTCTAGGGTTCTTAACCTATGAAACTTTACCTATGAAATCTCAATAACAATTCTTAAGAAATCCTTGATATTTTATTTTTCATTCATCGTTCATTCTGGAAAAACGATGTTTGATAACTCGAAACCGTCGATAACTCGAAACCGTCGATAACTCGAAACCGTCGATAACTCGAAACCGCCGTAACTCGAAACCGCCGTTAACTCGAAACCGTCGTTAACTCGAAACCGTCGATAACTCGAAACCGTCGATAACTCGAAACCGTCGATAACTCGAAACCGTCGATAACTCGAAACCGTCGATAACTCGAAACCGTCGATAACTCGAAACCGTCGATAACTCGAAACCGTCGATAACAAACCTCGATACTCGAAACCGTCGATAACTCGAAACCGTCGATAACTCGAAACCGTCGATAACTCGAAACCTCAAACTCGAAAGTCATAACTCGAAGTCATAACTCGACCGTCGATAACTCGAACCGTCGATAAATGGAAACCGTCCGGAACTTGAAACCGTCGATAACTCAAACTTTTTTCCAGTTCAAATTGTAATCTGTCAACGCGCCTGCACATTGCGACCTTCAAAATCTTATTTCTACGGGGGGGACAATGCACCCTTTTCTCTCTGGCCACGCCCAAGGCCTTCTAAAGGCACTTCGCTGGAACCGCGCGCACCTGTCAGATGCTGCGCCGTCCGCGAGGATCCGCCGCTCGGGCGCCGACGCGTCGTCGTCAGGGGGAGCAACGCCTGGACGCCGCAGCGCGCCACGCACCTGCCCACGCGCGGGGCGAGGTGCGGCGGGCGGGGGCGGGCCGGACCTGGCCGGCGACAGGTGCCCGCCCTCGCCCCGCCCTCCCGCTCGCGAACCTGCCGCAACCTGCAGCGGCGTGCGAGCAGCAGCTGGCCGCAATCGCTGCCCCGGCGCCCCGGGCAGAGCACGCCCCGCGCAACAGCTGCGATTTCGCGTGCGCGGCGCGGCCGGCTGGAGGAGGAGGCTGCGGATGGACCATCTCCCGCCCGGGCCCTCGATTCTAACATCGATTCGTAATAGGATGGGGGCGTTAAATGGGACAAGCCATAGTGGATACGAAACAAGGAGGGTATAAGTCTGGCATCGCCGATGAAGCCACAAAACCTAGTGATGGTGAATTGAAAATCGGTTAGTCTTTTAAATTGAAGGGGTTGTTGGAGTAACACAATGAAATACAACAGCCATAACAAGCCTTCCGAAATTCGTAAATGTCAGTCTCTCCATCTTGCTATTATATAATATATGCCTTATCAATATTTATGAAAGGTTTGTAGCAGTCACACGATGACTCACTTCGACAAAAACTGTAACATTTACGAATGGCGGAACGACTAATGTGACTTGTCTTGTTATTACCCCAAGCCCGTCAATTGTAATCTATTATAATTCCTATAACGCGGAATATTGGGATATGATATTAAAATCTCCATGCGATCCTTGCACAGGTTGAAGGAGGAAGCGGGCAGACCATCACCGGAACGGGTCCTCGATTTGCATGCGCTCATAGTTTACATAGAATGCTTAATACGATTTAGGCGCTGTTTGCGACAAGGCGTAGCGGACAAACGAGAACGGCATGAGATTGGCATTGTCGATGCAGCCGAGAAACCTGAGCGAGAGTGAATAGAAAAATGGCGAGGCTCTTAAATTGTATTCTATATGGCAATACCGTGAAAATGTTGACAACACTTCATTTTAAATTGTTGATGCGATCTCGGCGCAGGACGACTGAGGCCGATAGGCAAACTCTCGCGTATACTCTTGATACTGTGGCCATTCGCACACGTTCAGTACTGTACAAGGAGAATACTTCGCGAGATAGGGACCCTATACGCGATAAGCGAAAGCAGACATGAAACAAGGAAAAGGGCATCTATCAGCGTACAAGTGCGGCTACTAAATACTCAGGGATAAGCATCAGGTGTTGCGATAACTGAGCGGAAAAGTAATCAACTTGCGCTAGGGAACTTGATTATACCCTAATTGCAATAAGCTGCAAATATGTGTTGGTACTTTTGATTTGAGAAAATATGTTGTCTAGTATCAATATTTTTAATTCTTAAGATCTTTTCGATCGCGTAGCGGTCATCAGCAGAGCTAATCTTGCAGCGTCTGGGCAGAAAACGAAGTTCGAAATTAAAAATATTGATACTAAACATCTTTTTCTCAAATTATTACATGGTATTAACCTCACCAGCAATATTATTAATGCATTAGTAAATTATTTTGAATCTTGGTTTCCGTAGGGGATCCTGATTTTAAATAGGTTATAATACTGCAAGATCAAACAAATTTCTTTCACTAAATTACATTACACTGAAACTATTTCGTTCGATCAATTCATTAATTTATTACGTGGCGAGATTTGTAATCTCGTGTGAATTAGGCAAAAATGTATATCCTAAATTACAATACTCCTTCATTTTTGTATCGTGTTAATAGACCAGTCAGAGGGACTCGTTTTACTAGTGGATACAACAGCAGATACAATGAATGTACAGTCGAGAATCTCCAGTGACGTGAAAGTAGCGGAATAAATCTAGATAGCAGTACAACCACAGACGATATGCTGTGTGAGCACCCAAAAGATTCTGTGTGGAAAGTTAAAGGTTTGTTAAAGAATCATTTTTGGAGCTTGTGCGGTGGTTCATTTTTATCTTTGATTCGTGTACCGTACGTACTTATGCTTGGAGTGCTCAACCTTGCCGGCCGCCCGTTTCTGAGTTAGTCAACCGTACCGATCATGAGCGCGTGAAAAATCAATGCAAGAGCAAAAGAACAGCCGGTGTAATGAACTTGACCATGACAATCATTGCTACTTCCGCAGGATCTTTTGTTTCGGAACTTTATTTGTACGGATTGTGTACTTTATTTGTATATCGACCTTTGTTTGCTTTAGACTCTCATTCCCAAGTCGAACGCCGTGAATAGTAATGTAGAAATTACAACACGAAAAGATGTACAGATATGTACAGTGTGCACATAGCAAGTATTATTTTCAGAGAATTTATACACTCGTTCTAAATATTGCTCGTTGTTACTGATACGTTCTTTCACAAAGACTCCTTGCTCAACGGTATCTTTTGGATTGTTTTGTTTATGTTCTATGTGTATACCGGCATGTCACAAAATATAGTCTTAAAGAAAGACTTGCATTTTAATTGTATTTTCCTCCCTATGTGTCAACCTACGTATAATTTTAGTGCCTGAAGTTTTGATTGGTCTGACACTGTTTCAGTTTGTGATTGTCTTATACATGCTACATGTCTTATACATCCTTCGAATGTTTCTCTATTTATAGAATCGTGTTAAGATGTTCTAAAGTAATAAGGTGTTAGAGTTTTTCAGTCAGAAGTAAATAACCCACGTAAATAAGTCTTCCACATTCGCATGGAACGTTCACAAGTCTGTTTACATTTCCATCCTGAATTTTATTTGAGATTTTGAAATTATTTTTCTTTTCGCGTGTCCATTCACACTTCCCAAGATGCAAGCATAACGAAACCAATGGTTCTAAATAAAGATTGATCGAGCGAGGTCAAAAATCTACGTCGTAAATTTCCGAAGCCAGCATAACAAAATATAAGATATGATGTTTTCAAAATCGGGACGTGTTTCTTTCCGGAGACAGATCGGTTGCGCGCGGCTTGTGACCGTTGGAGAACTGTGCCAGTTCCGTAGGTCCAAGGTTGCGCGTTGGCTCCGATGAGGAAGGGAGACAAAGACGACGGAAATACTTAGCTAAGTTTCCGCAGCATGAGATTCAGGATCTACGGCGAATGATTAACGCGTATAACAGTATAACAGCGTTTAACAGTATAAACGCAATCGCTGCATCAAATCCCAGCGTGAATGATTGTCTCTGGTCTTACGAGGAGTTGTACCGGCGAGGACTTCGCGTTGAACTGACATTACAGCAGAGGTTATTGCTTCACTGTTCAATATTATATCTACTCTATTATAACTTTACTGATCACGAATTTCCACAGATCACGTTATTCAATTGAGGCCGGTCAGACGGCGTGACTCTTATCAGTTATTAGCCATGATAAGACTCCTCCGTTGTGAGCGGACAGAGTTCATATGATATATTTTCTACTATTGAATCTTCTTAATATTGTTAAATAATAATAATAATAATAATAAAAATAAAAATAAAATCCTGAGAGACTTTGGCAACACTTCTTTTAGATTTCCACAGAATTGGGATCCTAATTCCGTGGAACCACAAGGGGGTGAGTTAAGTAGCAGCCCCAACAAATAAGCTTTTGATTTAGTCTGATTTAAAATGCATCCGTTTTTTTTGGATATTTGAGCTACGAGGCAGGTTTTAAAGATTTAATAAGAAAGGTAGAAGAATCACCTACGACACGAACCGAACGTTATCCAATGTCTAATATATCACTCCTAGCACTTGAGTGCAATACCGTAGAGTAAAGATGTAGTCTCTTTAGTCTATGGCAATACCCAATGTTATAGGAAGAAGAAGAAGAAGAAGAAGAAGGACGACGAGAAATAGGAGGAGGAAGAAGAGAAAGAGTAAAAGGAGGAAGAGGAAGAGAAAGGAAAAGGAGGAAGAGGAAGAGAAAGGAAAAGGAAGAAGAGGAGAAAGAGAGAAAGGAGGAAGAGGA
The DNA here is from genome assembly GCA_964035755.1 of Teleogryllus oceanicus. Classification (NCBI taxonomy): domain Eukaryota; kingdom Metazoa; phylum Arthropoda; class Insecta; order Orthoptera; family Gryllidae; genus Teleogryllus; species Teleogryllus oceanicus. Next base: position 54,745,591 of record CAXIVR010000008.1, read on the forward strand.
AGAGAAAAAAAGGAAGAGGAGTAGAAAGAAATTAGACAGGGAAAGAGAGGAGGACGAGAAAAAAAAAAAAAGGAAGGAAAAGGGGGAAAAACAGAACCACGAAGCTCAAGAAGAAACGAAAAAAAAAGAAAAGAGACTTGGAAGGAAAAGTTCACAGCAGGTACGGGCCGTGCGACCACGCTCCCCGTCCCCGGCCGCTCGCGCCGGAAGCGGGCATGGGCGGGCGGGCGGCGGGGCGGCGCGCGTGCTCCTGGAGGCTTACGCAAGTCGCCGCGGCGCGGGACGCGAGACGCGGGACGCCGCCGCCGCGGCAGCAGCAGCGGTCCGCCTTGACACGGCCACAATTCAGGTCGGAGGCGGCGGCGGCGGAGCTTTGCGCAACACGCGCTGCGGGGCGGCGCGGCGGGCCTGCACTCAGAACGCGGCCGCGCACTTCCGAGACTTGTCGCTGCCCCTCTCCCACCCCACCCCGCCCCGCCCCCTCAGTGTGTGTGACCCGGGCCCGTACACCTGTTACATTGCACGCCGGCCGCGTCCACTTCGGCGCCAGAGACCGCCTTCACGGGGTGATGATGAAGAAGAGAGCTTAACGTTAGAAGAATAGCTGAACATAACTTGGCGGTAAATAGCATACAGCCTCGTGTTAACCTCCTTGAACATCTTGGGTTGACAACCTGCGATCAGTGTGGGTACGTTTTAGACCTAACATTAGTCAATTCACATGCTTCGCTCCAGTCGTTTCATATATTGCAGCGTTTAATGTCAGTTTGCTTCTCCTTCTCCGTCTCTCTTCTCTTCTTCTCTCCTCTCCTTCTCTTTTCCATCTCCTTCACTGTCCTCTCCATCTCCTTCTCTGTCCTTCTCCATCTCCTTCTCTGCCTTCTCCATCTCCTTCTCTGCCTTCTCCATCTCCTTCTCTGCCTTCTCCATCTCCTTCTCTGTCTTCTCCATCTCCTTCTCTGCCTTCTCCATCTCCTTCTCTGTCTTCTCCATCTCCTTCTCTGCCTTCTCCATCTCCTTCTCTGCTTCTCCATCTCCTTTCTTGTGTCTCCTTCGTCTTCATTTTTACCTGGTTTTGTCATGTAGGCATCGATGCTACGGTGTGACCGCAGACTAAGGAGATGGTTCGTTTTTCTATGGTGTGGCAGTCGTTCAACGGTGCAACACACAGGGCTCCGATACGCAGTTTCATCGTTAGCGCAGAACTAAATACGCCCCCTATCACGAAAAATGAGCGGTTGTAAGAAATTAAGCTGTTTAATGAACAACAATTAAGGCAATGAAATCAAGGAGCATAACGGTTCGTGTGCGTAACTGCGAATATTCCATTTCGGAACCTGTATTCGAAATAATTGAATTTCTATATTACATTTTGCGTGTAGTCAGAAACCGTTGCTGATCGCGTTTAAAATTCGCGTGGTTTGCGTTAATTTCCCGTCGAATGTATTTTGCGAGCCTATAACAACACTGAGGAAATGTACTCAAAAAGCTGCTTTTTCTTTTGCCATCCTTAAGATGTTAAAAAATGCCATTTTTATATTTGAACATTCCATGATTTCTTTTTAATATTAACCGTTTCAGTGATTTCAGTCAAGATGAAGCGGTCCGTATCATAGGTAAGGGAAAGCTGACAATAGAATTTTCATACAAACAACACACGGAAAACTTTGTTCTTGTAAAACCTAATGGGCGTTATCTTCTTAGGACAAACTTAAAGACATCATTTCTTCAAATATTGAATCTTCCAAGTATAATGACTGTCAATTGCTGAGAGGTTGTTTCCTTTTCTATATTTTTTGTGAAATATATGAGAATTCTATAAAACCTTTCTATCGTTATTGTACAAAACAAATTCGAAGCAACTGTTTCCCAGATCTATGTAGGAAATTGCATCGCCAGGTCTATGCAGGAAATGCATCTATGCAGGAAATTGCCGCAATATAGGCCAACTCACAAGAAAAACAATTTCGAGGAAAATGGTACTATCTTCGTGAACGTGAAGTGAACATTGATTAATTGCAAGGCTACATAAATAAGCGTAGCAGTCCATCTTTCCCATCTCGTTCGATGCACTAAATACGAAACCCACGTGACGGTTTCGTACACACCGGGGACCTTCACCCACACCGGTCGCTAGTCGGCAACAAGGAAAAGAATTATCACGATAATCGATTGGTGCTATCTGGGGCACGCGCACACTTATCTAGCGGGTTGCTTTCCCCCTTCCCCGGTAGGGCCAGACGGGTCGATTCCCGGCGTCTAATGGACTTCAATCCTGCGAATGGAGTTATTTGTTCATTCTATGGGTTTGCAACTTACCGATCCATTAGAAACTAATGCCAGTAGACCCTCGTTATCTCTTATGAGAGAAGGGAAAATAAGTTATACAAAATAACAAAAATTCCTTCTTCATATTAGACTCTAATGAAATAATGTTTTATTACAACCTAAATTCATACAGTGGTACATACCTCTAAATCTCGAAAAGATAAAAGAAAACGTTCAACTTATGAGTTCAGACACATCACGGTAAGGTTAAACGTATTAAAAGAATAACAAAAGAAAAACAGTTATCAAGAAAAATTGAGTTATGAGGGCCTCTTCACGTATAGAGCGCCTAACGATTTTTGGATACTGAAGTAATTTAGAATTCAATAAGGAAACAAAGAAACAGAACTACTATTCTAATAAAAAATTTAAAAATAATCTAAAAAAAAAAATAAAAATATCGCTCTCGAGGATGTAAATAGCAAAAGCAACAAGTACGCTACATATCTAAATAAAAAAACTTGTCAAATATTGCCAAGTGAAATATTTCAAGAAACAATTCCCATCAGTTTATTTATAGGTAATATGTCACGTACGTAAAACTTCGTCACGCCATGTCAAGTACGTAAAACTTCCTCACAGATGTTGATTGAGTGTGTAGGATCCTGCGCTCGTTTTCCTCTTACCCTTTGTGATAAATGTTGCGCTGTATAAGCTTTTGACACCTCATTTCTCACCCATCTGGAAACGATAGTTTTCAATGATAGACTTACATCACATAAATTGCCTTTCTACATAAGTGGGCGTTACAGCTATTTCGAAGGTAACCTAAAACGATTAGTCATAGAAATTATATTATGCCGTGTATCCGTTATTGTTTTTTTTACTTCGTTTATCGGATAACCTGGGCTCTCTCTTACTGGTTTCATGAGTTTACCACCTACACCCGTTCCTTAAAAAAATTCCGTGAAAGTGTTGAGCAGAGAGGAGCATTATAATGAGGTAAGACGGAAAGGTCAAAACGATTCCGGGAGAGAGCGGGGGCGGTGTGGGTCGACGCGAATGGTGGCGCGGGCGGGATGGGATAGGGGCCTGCGAGGGCGGGTGCAGGTGCGGGGATGTGAACGGGACGGGATGCGGGGACCGGGAGGTGCGGGACGGGTGCGGGGAGGGTGCGGGGACGGGTGCGGGACGGGTGCGGGACGGGTGCGGGACGGGTGCGGGACGGGTGCGGGACGGGTGCGGGACGGGTGCGGGGACGGGAAAATTCCATCTGGGACAAACTCTAAGCTCCTCCTTGTTCTTCCGACAAGTGTGGTAGAGTAGTGTGTGTAAGTTTCAGAGGAGAACAAGGGGAAGGAGGAGACAAGGACGAGGAAGAAAAGATTGCGCGCGGTCCGTGGCTCATTTGTTAAGGGAATTCTCTGCAATTCACCTGGTTTGATGGGAAAAACAACTGAAAACTTTCGATCAGAGCAACAATCCGAAAAAGTTCTCCTGCAGACAGTGGCTCTGCAGCCAGTATCGAGAATCCGCGACCGCGGGGACTCGAACCTTAGGACCTCCGGACTAGGGTTACGACATCGATGTCAATGTTTTCAAAACATCGATATTTCTATAAAAATATCAATGTTTTAAACATAGATATATTGAAGCCGACGTCTTTTATTTAACATAGATGTTTTGGGTTCGATGTTTTTACGTTTTCAATGTTTTGTTCGTGGATGAAAGATGCCCATAATCACAATTTTGTAATAGTTAAAATAACAAACAGTAACTGATGGTACCAATATCTGTTTGTATTGAATCGAAACGAACGCTGTTTGTTCAATCTTCATCGAGCAGACTACCATCCCTTGCTCGAGATAAACCCGATGGCCTGGCATTTCCTTCCTCTTTCCTGTATTTCGTACATGAAGAGACGTTGTTTTCAGCTGAATTTTGATTCTAATTAATGATCACGGACATTGTCAAATTAAATTATGTTGCGCCCGAATTTAATGTTAGGGGTTACTAAACTTATATTAAAACATCGATGTTAAATTACTTTGGTCGATATATTATTAACATGGATATTTTGATTTTGAACACCAATGTTTGGCAACATCCATGATTTCTTGACGATGTAGCATCACTACTCCGGACGGTGCAGCAACAGCAGATGTTGTCACTGAGCCACCGTAGCCGAAACAGGGAAGAAACGACGAGAGAGACGGAAGGGCGGGAAAGACAGGGCTTGTAAACAATCTAAGGCGATCACTGGGAGAACTCGTTCTGTCTCGATCTTCTGAAACTCCTCGGTGTGTGACCCAAGCCACGCTCTTCTGCGAGCTCGAGTTGCGACGGCTGTCGCTTCCCGATGTGTGCGCAACCGTCGTCGCTCTGATGAGCTCCAGAACAATGTAGAGCTGCAGGGGTGGGGCATGCAAGCTCTAATGAAACTCAAGGAAATGTCTTCACTTATTTCAAGAACAATGTAACAGGTACGTTGACGTATAGAAGACGACGCGATTTTCTCTGGTTGTGATGCACAAATAAGAGATCAATAGTTTATTTAAAAATTATGTGATGCTAAGTAACATTACCCTGGAATTTAACACAAAATAAATAAAACATAATTCACGAACTTTATGAAAATTACAAGATAATTCTGAACCTCTCGCTTTTCATGCTAGTATTACTACAAAGGTTTTACAACGCTCTCCTATACTTTCAATGTAACGTATAAACACGGTTGATCTAAAAAATCTATGTTTAAAAGACGTGGCTACATATTTGCAAGTTGTAAAGCACTGACAAACATTTCCATTTGCTGAAGTACTATTCATTTAGCCATTCAATAATAGTTAGTATTATTGTTTGCTATGTACAGATTATTATTATTATTATTATTATTATTATTATTATTATTATTATTATTATTATTATAAATATTATACTATTTACAGTTTCTTCCCCAGGTACCGCACATTCTCGATGTTTGATTTCTACAGCGTCCACACAAACAATTTTAAAACTCTCAATACCCTTGAATGTCTCTTTCCCTGTTGCAACGCCATCTTCATGTGTATCTTCTTTGTCATCACAGTTTTTCTTCTGTTCTGGCAGACCCTGTGAGAGCACTGGCGGCGTCCTAGGCAGACGGGCTTTCACTAGTTTTCATCTCGCAGCTCGTGTCGCTTAAGTCTTCACGCTCGACAAAATTGCTACCGACGAGCTGCAACAATTTTCTCAGAAGTGCGTTTCCTCATACCGCTTATTTCGCTAAAAATTCTACAAAAATAACTCACGAAATCCTCCGCTTGCAACCTTTTTGGTTATTGGAATTCGCGGTCCTGTGTTCACTACAGCCGAAGTAGAAATTTTTCTATAATAGAATCCGATAGTACTTAATTGTAAAGTGTATGAATCGCGACCACCCACTTTGCTACTATAACCGAAAGTTCACATTATCCGAGTTATTTATAACTAAGAGTCGACAGTACAATGGTTTTACGGGACTCTCTTGTTCTCTCAATGTAACAGAATCACGAACAGTGATTCAATTTTGGTTTAAACAACAGGAAAACAGAACAACCATTCTCACGTATAAAAGCGCTGACAAATATTTCAATTAGCTGAAATTCTACTTCGTTTTATGAGATCTCTGGGAATCCTTCATAATCTTTACCTCTGCCATTGTGGGGCTGGGGCTGGGGGCTGGGGCTGGGGCTGGGGCTGGGGCTGGGGCTGGGGCTGGGGCTGGGGCTGGGGCTGGGGCTGGGGCTGGGGTTGGGCTGGGGCTGGGGCTGGGGCTGGGGCTGGGGCGGTGGGTTGTGGAGGGGACGTGGTCGAGGAGGCGAGGGCGAGAAGGCAGGGAAAGGGACGGGTCAGGATGAGGGGGGTGGGAGCCGGGATGCAGGGGGTGAAGGGGGGGAGGGAACGGGCGGGGCGGAGGGGATGCAAGGTGCGGGGGCGGGGCGGGGCGGGGCGGGGCGGGGGGGGCAGGGCGGGGCGGGGCGGGGCGGGCGGGGCGGGGGGCGGGGCGGGGGGCTTGCGCACTTGCTCACCGCTGCAGCACTTCGCGGTAGCCGATGGCCGAGACCCCATTGCGGCGGCGGCAAGCGGAAGGCCTCCGCGCCAAGCAGGCCCTCCCGCCTGCGTCACGCGCTCCGCGATGACGCGCCGGGCGCTGCGAGAATCTTGGAGTCGATTCCACGCTGGCTCATTTGCGACGTTTGCTTTTCTGACAGGAAGCCGGTCCTAATCGCGGCAACGTGCCTGAGGTTTATCTGGGTGAACTCAGTCGCTTAAGACGTACGATAGGTTTGTCGCCGGTTTGTATAGTTTGCACTCCTATCTTTAAGAGTTTCATTTCGAATGAATGTGTTTTCACTGAAATAATCTCCTCTGTAACTGAGAATTTTAGAGTGCCTCCTGCCTGTGCCTCCAAGAGGTAATTTCCTCCAATCACATTCATGCTTTTGAGACATGAACTAAGCACCACCCTTCCTTCTCCGTTCCTAAAGTCCACCCGAAATACATTTAAATTTGTTGTACAAAAAACATTTTATAATCGCGCATATAATTAAGATAATTAAAACTTTTAAGGTTCCAAGAGCAATAATAACAATTGACTTTTACCAATATTTGGGAAATATCAACACAATGTTACTAGCAAATAGGACCAGGAAGTGTTGCAATTGCTCGTGGGTTGTGCGAGCAGAAATAACAAGACGGTGAGAGCACCCAAGGGATTCCGCTGAATTTGCAAAGTGCCAGTGAACTACTTCGCTCGAAGGGGCTGTTTGTATTTCGCCGCAGAGTGAATCCACCAACAACCTGCAATAATTACTGCCAACTATTTCGATCGCCACCGGCTCGTCTTGGCAACTGCTCGGCGCAGCGCGGCCAACACTCCGTAGTATTACTACCATTGCTCTAATACTGCGAGTATAAGCACCAATTACAAGAACCTGGCTGCGACAGAGCCCGAGAAGAGGTGTGGGAAGTGTTGACATCAAAACTCAGTGCAGTGCCCAGACGCCCTCACTGTTCCACCTCGACTTTAAGCCGTAAAAAATGAAATATCTTAAATTTAGTTCCAACATTGCTTTGTAATGACATATATTCTTCGCCCGTATTGCCACCATCTTCAATGCTACGATAAATAAATAAATACATAACAAGGAAATTAAAAATAACAAAAATGTTACACAAAAACTATGATGAAACTGCGTCTAAGATTTCATTTTCTAAGACTAAAATCATCATAAACCCTAAACTATTTCCTACAATTTATTCCATAAACGAAGGAAAATTAATAGCTAAAACTGCAAAGGAAGAACCACGCATGAAAAAGTATTCACTTTTTTAAAAGAAGAGAGAGAAACGGTTTTATAGGCAAAAAAAGTAATATGTTGCAGGATACACTTTGTGAGCTAACAAGTTGCTGAGTTAGAAATCCGTTGTTGCGTAAACAAAGTTCAGGCGGTCACTGTCAGTATTTTACCATAAGAAGAATAACTGTTTCGGCTGGGACTTTTCAACATTAGTTACACCAATTCCACTAAAACAGAAGGTAAATCGAATTATTCAACAATTCGAATTTTTCCTATTTTCCTTCACATTCCACATTTAAATGTCCTATTAATATAATATTTTTCTACATAAATTATTAGAACGTGTAAAAGCAAAGAATGTAATTTATATTATGCCATAGCTCCTGAGTGCAGAACACTTGTCTCGGCCGTGATTTTCGTCCTCCCTGCAAAACCGACAAGAAAGGCTCACGGTTGGATGACATCGAGATCGAAATTAAACTACACACAAAATGCTCTTCAGAAGGCAGCCTATGTAAATCGGAGCGTTATAAATCGGCAGCGTGTATAAATCGTCAATGTTATAAATCGGCAACATTATAAATCGGTAGCGTTATAAATCGGTAGCGTTATAAATCGGCGGCGTTACGAATCGGGACTCCGCCACCGGACCCGCCAGGAGAGCGGCGGATGGGACGAGGCGAGAGGCGGCGCGGGTGGGGGCCGATGAGGTAACGCTGCAGCAGCCGCCTCCCCCCCTTGAGGGCCCGATCGTTGGGCAACGGCTCCAGGAACGTCTTCCTCACGCGCCGCGCCCGGAGGCTGCCATCGGGCGGGCAGGCGGGCGCCCACGGATGAGCCCGTGCGGCGGGCGAAGATATTTTTGACAAACAGCTCAAGGAAATTGAAAGACGGGACATGCGTGATTGATTCATTGATTGATCTATGTTCCTGGGCGAGTCGACTGCTATGGCAGTCATCTCTCAATGAATGGAGAGTTATGGGGCCAACCTACCTACCGTATCAGTTGGCGGGGATTTTCTCATTCAGGTATCTTCCACCAGTAGGGCACCGCCCCAGCCCGGGACGCTCTAAGCTCCCGAATGGTCTCCCGGCATATGTGGGAGTATAGTGCGTGTAAGTGTAAAGGCGCGTATGGGTGAGGATAGGACACTCAAGAGGAAGGAAAGATCGCGCGCAGCCGGTCACCCGTTTGTTAGGGCACTGCTCTGGCAGTCACCTAATGTTGATCGGAGAAACCACAGAAAACGCGAAGAAAACAGCCGGCCGCTAAATTCTTCTCCAGACAGTGGCTGTATTGAATCAAGCTATGTACTGTAGATAGGTCGAAAACTTCTATCGTCGGGACTCGAACACCAAGACCTCCCGGTCAGAGCCGCTGCAGTGGGCGACAACGCTAAATCTCGAAAACGCGGTCTGGCACAAGCCAGGTGAGAGTTCAAAGCGGCACTTGTAATTTAATTTTTAATTAGAATAAGTTTAGCTAGTAAATTTAAGATATCAAAGTCGCACCAGCCTAATCGGCTGCAAAAATGTGTACCCCCATGTACTGAATAAATTTGCGCCCTCCAGGGTTACTCGGGACGGAAAGACACACACACCAAATACACACACATAGACACCAAATACACACTCACAAACACACAACACCAACACACCACAACACCAAATACACACTCACAGACACCAAATACACACTCACAGACACCAAATACACACACACACAGACACCAAATACACACACACACAGACACCAAATACACACACACACACACACCAAATACACACACACAGACACCAAATACACACTCACAGACACCAAATACACACTCACAGACACCAAATACACACACACACAGACACCAAATACACACCACATAGACACCAAATACACACACACAGACACCAAATACATACACACGCGCGGACCAAAAAAGGCCTGCGCCTCCACAGACGCCACGCACGGGGCGCGGCGGGCGCTCGCGCGCTGTCCTCGCGGGCGGGTGGCGCCGCACGCGCGAATGTGGCGCTGCAGACGCCGCGCCAAACGGGGGCACCCATCAGGGGCAAGGATAGGGGGCACTGAGAGGCAATAAAAGTAAATATACAATTATCTTTATATCAAAAATCAATATATCTTTCCATTAAAAACGTTACTGCTTTTTCGTAGCCTTCCTCAGGGCAAGTAATTAAAAAGCTCTTTTGTGTTACACGGAATTGCTCCAAAGACTTAATACAAACCGAAGCGTGGGCGGTTTAAAGAAACGCTGCTTTCGTGGCGTAACCACAAGATAATTTCTAAAAGAATGTTGGAATCGAGGTCAGGAATGATAGCACATATATAAAATATATGAAATATACAAACATCAAAAAGATAAAACAAAACTGATACATTTGTAGATCCCGAATATACAACACTGGATCATGTTAAAAGGACACTTTTTTCTCGATTTTGATCTCCGTTATTCATTTCGTAATCCTGTAAGACGCTATAATCTTTTATTTTCCTCTTTCTTTGTAATCAGTGAATTCTTTGCATTTTTGAGGCGACGGTAGTAGCGCAACCTGCGCGGAGTAAAACATAAGTACATAAATGGAATTCAATATTTTGGCTTTGACGACAAACTACTTAGGTTTTCAAATTCTGAACCGAGGCAGTTACTATGAATCTGTGACGTGGAAAATCAATCTATTAGTGAAACATACGAAAAGTGAAATTTGTATTTGCGAATCTATTTTTGACACCGCCTTTACCTTAGGTATACATATAGATGAAAACATTTCTTCCAAAAAAAAAAAAAAATCATAAACAATTATTTGACATAAAACTCACTGAATATCCCCAAACGTGCACTAAGTGCTTTGCTTCCGCACTTCCCTGTGGATCCACCTGCCCCAGATGCTTCCCGTCTCCAACGGGAGAGCCGTATCTCGCATCGGCCCGGGTGCGGTCGGGCGACAGGTGCGCCGATTCGGAAGCAAACGGGGACACAGTGGGGCGGGGCGGGGTGAGGCGAGCGGTGTCGCAGACGGCGAGGTCGCGAGTACTCGCACGCCGTGGGTCCGCCCCCGCCCCCGCCCTCACCGCCGCCACCGCCACCGCCGTGCGTGTCGCACTTCCTTCAGCGCCGCCGTCGTTGGTGGCGGTGGCGGCGGTGGAGGCGGTGCGGTGCGGTGGTGGTGCTGTCGGGGTATCGGGCACAAGGCTGCGGCAGTTTCCATCGCTCACTGGCGCGCAGACCTGCTCTCACTGCCGCGAGCGCCGCGCACGTTGCGCCACGCGCGCCCGCGCGGGAATTCCAGCGAGCGGCAAACGGACCCCAGCCCCCCCTGCCCCCCGGGCCAAACGGGTTCGCGGGGTGCGCTGGGGTCCCTTTCAGAGAATACTGATCTCTAGGATCATTTGCCGCGTAAATGTGGTGTACGTTAATCCCAGGAGCTGGAGCTGTTCCTCACTTCCCCGCTTGAACGAGAGTCTCGGCGCCAACCTACACGTCGGCTTACGGAGCTTTCTCCTCCAAGTGTCGTCCCCAGTGAAACACCGCCCCAGCCGGGGCAAGTTCTTAGCTCCCGACTGGCCCCAGACGTGAGTGGTAGCGTAGTGCATCTGGGGGTGTATCTAAGGGGTGAGGATAGGACACGGAAGAGGAAGGAAAGATCGCGCGCGGTCCGTGGCCCGTTTGTTAAGATGATTCTCCGGCATTCGCTTGGTATTGATCGGAGAAACTACGGAAAAGCGGTTGAGAGCAGCTAACTGCAGCAAACAGTGGATGAATTAGATCTAGTTATATAGTAGGTAGTTTCGATAATCCGCCACTGCCGACACTTTAGCCTGGGACTTCCTGATAAACTATGCTGTAGAACTAACGTCGTTTCTGCTGAATTACGAAGCCGATGGAGACCCTCGAACTAGAAACCTTTGGAAACTTCACACCTACTTGTAGTTTTAGGCCAAGAGAACTATTCCTAAGAGAGCGGTGACGGTGTATGAAGGAAAAAGTGAATGTCCGCTATGACGCACGTGAAGGGAACAATTAAAGAGAGTCAGCGCTTACTTCGATTTATAGAAACCTGAGTTATCGAGCATATTATACACAAACACACACACACACACACACACACACACACACACACCACTTTATTTCATTTTTACTCGTACAAAGATAGATTAAACTGTAAACGCAAACAAGGTGTAAAATAAAATATTTGGCGAAAATGCGCATTTTTTTCTCATTGAGATCAAGGATGACTCTACCGATTTCCGTAACACCGACGTAACAATTGTGAGAAATGAGAGCACAGAAGGCACAAAGCAACGAAAAGCGTCGTGCCGGCAACGGACGGAACATCCACACATCGGCAGACCCTCCAAGAGCCAGGGCTGTCGCTATCAATAAAACCCCACGCGCATTAAGCATTCCCCACTCCCTCGCGGGCGCGCATTCTGTCCACGAGCGCCGCCGCGACTGAGGCCGCCCTTCCCGCGGGCGAAGGCAAGTGCCCACACATTTTTTACCGCGCTTCCGTGGACCCTTCCATACTTTCTGTAACCCCATTAGGCGGAGCCGGTGGACTTTCCCGCGCCCGGTGCCTCCGCCCGCCGCGCCGTGGCGTATGAATGGTCGTGGGGCTCTTACGTGTCCCCGTTTCTCCGTTTCCTTCCCTATTTAGTTTCTTTCTTTTTTTGTTGTGGTGGCCGTCGGACGGAGCCCCTTTCTCCGCGCTTCCGGTGCCGGCGGGCGCCGCTCCTCTTCCTTCTCCCTCCTCCTCCCCCTCCTCCCTCCTCCCGCCCACGAGGTGGCCCTTCGGCCTCTCCATCCCAGCAGAGGCGAGGACGCAGCGCACCTGGTGCGGCTCCGTGGTCCTCTGCGTGGAAAGTGCTCTTCACATTAGAGATCGTTCTCTTTTTGTTTTTTTCATTTCATTTGTTACTTGTATTAATTTTATGAAGAGTACTTTACGACCATAAATTATTATTTGAAAGCAGGTTAACAGGGTTGGTCAGAAAAATTTTCACTAGCTGTTTGCCAACGTTTCAGAAACTTTTATTTCCATCCTCAGGGCTTGCAACATCAAGAACAACTCAACCCATTCACTGCACCATCCTCCATCTCCGGCACCTCACATGCAATGAGGGACACAACATCACCCTCACCACACCAACACACAGCATGACTGATACTAGCGAGGCTAGTATACTGAGGCTAGTTTCGATTCCCGCTTCGGATATGAATAAAATAATATGTGTGCTGCGGTGTGGTAGAGTTCCTCCGCCCTACATGTAACTCTTCATCTAATCCCATCATTTCATCCCAGGAATATGAAAAAGTTCGTCTAATACGGGCCTAAGAGCTGCAACGGAATGGCGCAATGAAGGAGCCCTTCCTGACTTCCAAAAGGGCGAATGCACCGATATGGGACCAGGGACTATCTCAGAAAATATGATAAAATGGCAGACCGAGAAGAGCCTAAGGGCTACCTCAGCCAGGGGAAGAGGGAGAAAGCATCATTTGTGGAATGAGTACTCCAGAGCAATACAGCAGAGTGCTCCAGTGTAGTTCCCTTCGGTAACCAAGCCAAAACCCAACCCTCACAAGTAGAGTAATGGATAATAATTAAAACGGACTGTACGAAGGCCACGATGGACGTCGCAAACATCGATGCGACATTTAAAAAATGAATTAATAATTATGCGAGATAAGTTACCAAATTTCGCTTATAATGTACAGAAATATTATGTGTTTTGAAACATGCACAATAATACAAAAATTCACGTAAATTAGATTTTTCTTCATACAATGTAACTCCGTATGTTACGCCTCACATTTAACATTTATTTGAATTTTTACTTTCTTTTAATTATTGTGAAACATTCTAAATAGACTAATAATGAAGTATTTTAGTTCTAAAACGTGAAGAGATAGTATAAACAAAAAATCAATTTCGGAGAATGTATCTAGCCTAGTATTACGAGAGAGGACAATATACACGTTTTGTTCCGTTCATTGTCCTCTTCGAATTCCGTTTGCATGTCTGTCACCTGATTGATTCCAATAGGAGAAACATATCAGAAACGTCACTAAAGTGAACAAGCACTTTGCTCTGTTGTCATCCAAACCGCGAAACTGCAATGGAATGAGTGCCATTGTCTTTTAACCCCCTTGAAGTTCCAAATAAAATTCTTCTCTAGCAAACGCCCGAAATCTCCAGAAAAAATATGATCCTATCTCGACACAACCCAAGGACGAATATTTACATTAACAGATAAGACATTGGAATATCTGGGCATCTGTTTCTTAGGTGTTGCTATCTTAAGTGTTTGTATGAGGTCCTGATATTTGGGTACATATGCTAGAGTACGATTAAATTACTTTATTTCGCATTAAAAGAGGGGGAAATTCTCAGCAAAAATATTGGAAATATTATTTTAAGAGTAAATTACTAACACTATAGATACACTGCCAAATCACTGATGAAATAAACTTTTTTAAAAAAATGAAAAAGTGTTGTCTTACGAAACATTCCTAGTTGGAAAATAAATAGAAGAAAATTGAACCATCAGTCTTTGTCACATAGTTCTGCATATATCAATATTAGTCTACAACGTGTCTTAACTGAATAAGAAATTCACGATTTGCCCTCATAATCAATTACTCGTTAACCTTCATTTTTTATGCCTCTTTTTACTGATTTATGGGTGTGGCATGAACCTTTGAACTGATTCTCTGGTCTTGCCTCCTGTACAGACTTAATGCGTTCGTGTGGTGAAGAATACAGTGAAAGAGGAAGGATAATGAAGGGGTGGAGTTTTAACGGATGACACACCACGGACACGCCAGGTACAAAGCTGCAGAAATAAATGTAGAAAAGGAAGAAAAGAATGAAAACAAAACGTACGGGCAATGCGGACGTAATGTGGGCACATTGTGTGCCCCATTGTACTGATGCCAAGAGTAAGGAAACAGGCCGACATTCTCAGAGGATTCGTCAGAGAGACTCTGGCACCACGTGGCCGTGAGCGGAAGGATCGTAGAGCGAAAGGTATGTAGTTTTTGAATTTTTTTATGATTCTTGATCCGATACGGAATTCGTACCAACGATTTCCTCGTTCGTCTTCAATATTTCCCTCTCTCCTTTCCTTTCGCTATTTCTCTATCATTATTCTTGCATCTTAATCCTTTCTATTACTCATCAATTCATTGAATTTTCCCGGCACGACCTCGAGTAAAACATTGACATCTTAAACATGAAACACCGGCTGAGGTGTTTTGGCATCAATTGATGTAATTGCAGTGCCTTGTATCTGACTGGGAGGTCCTAGGGTCCTAGGGTTCGAGTCCCAAAGATGGCAGAATTTTCGATACTAGTTAGATACCTATTATAGATCGGTCGAATTTAGCCGTGGTCTGGACAAGTAATCCTGCGGACGTCTCATCTGATCGATACTTGTCTGCGGTTTCGCCAAACAATACCGGCTGTATGCCGGAGTAATACCTCAACAAATAGCCCACGGACCGCGCGCATGCTTTCCTTCCGCTTCCTTGTCTAATCTCCAGCTCTTATTTACACACACAGACACTTATATGCACTTCACTACCACACATTTCCGGACCTTAAAGCTTGTCCCGGCAGGAGTTGTGAGAGATACTTGGATGGACAAAGCCATGCATCAGGGCGTTTATGTCTGCTGCAGATCTCGCTATACAATGGGAACACCGCCTCCTCTTCTAATGAAAACATGGAGAACCTTTTCGGGACTTATGATCATAGCAGTTGGAGCGCGGGGAACCAGGATACAATCAATCAATAAATGTGAAAGGAAAATTTAAAGAAGATCAATTTATTGGATATTTCGATGTATTGAAGATTCAGCTATCGAACACCAAGTGTACAGGTACAAATAAAAATCAAAGCATTCGAGGTAACAGAATACCAGTCATTGAGTTTCCTCTATGTAAGTCAAATTAAAGGCACAGGAAATGAGTAGAAATAATACGCAATGAATATCATTCATCTCTAATGGTTTGCAAGTGGGAAAAACAAGGAAGAGAAGTCACTTAAAATTTACATAAATAGTTATATAATTTTACCTCTTGAATAGCTATAAATTTTGCATTATTATCGACTTAACCTCTATTTAAATAGTTTCTGTCTTTTCAAAAAACTTAGAATGTAAGGAAAGTATGTAAAAGAATTCAAGATAAAAACCTATAGGTATGATGATGGTATTCCGAAATCTACAATTTAAAGCAGAATAGAATAAGCCCGAGCCATCAAATATTTCGTCTTAAAATATTTGGAGGCTCATGTTAACAAATTTCAAATGATGCCAGAAATCTGAAGGTGAAATAAAAATAGAGAAATTAAGAAATATGAATTAATAATTTCTGAATTGCTGAGTAAGAAATCGTATAAAATCGTGTAGGTTCAGCTCTTTCGGTCATCCCCATGGAATTAAAGAAGACAAAATTAGATCTTATAACTAGTTCCGATCCACAACGAGAAAAAGGAAAACGTAGGGATTTACGGATTTGTTGTGCACATGTAAGGAAAGAAATATTAGAAGGCTGTGACAACAGGACGAAAGTTGAAGTATGCTGCTAGAAAAGGAGGAAAAGGAAAAGAAGAAGAAAAATGAAGAAAAAAGGGGGGGAAGATAAGGAAAGTAAAAACAAAAAGGAAGAAAAAAAGAAGGGAGAAAGTGAAGAAGATTAAGAAAAAGAAGAAGAGTGATCGCGTTCCTACTATAAAGTCGAATGCGGAAAAGTCGCAAGCGCGCACTCGCGAATGGGTTCGCCGTGTGTTCCTGCCGCCCCCGCAGCACCCTTATCGCGGGCCGCGCTATCACGTGTTATGAGGCGAGCAGCGGTAAACAACGCGCGTGCGTGCCCGGCCGCGGAAGGTCGCGGAGCGGCCCTCGGGTGATGCCGGCCTGCTCCCCCCCCCCACTTCCTCAACGTTTCGCAACGATCACCCGCGCGTGGCTCAGCCCGTAAGGTTTGGAATGCACGCAACCATTATCAGCTCCCACACCGGCCACTTGTGCATTTAACGATTCGGAACGAAAACGCTTAGCACATCTGGACCTCCAAACATTTGTTTGAGCTCTTAACATTGATATTTACCAATATTAAAATACTTAAATATTCATAAGTTTGTCGTCATCAGTCATTTGGACCCCGAAAAGATCTCCATGTCCAAAAGTATCACTTCGTAGATGCTATCCTGGAAGGCACGATATCATTTTTCAACTCTCAGAATTTATTGACTTTTTTTCTCCAAGTAACAATTCACAACGAAAACGTTTAGTACCTCAAAATCTGATGATATACATCTCCATTTACCAATGTCTAAAATTTAAAATAACGTTAGATTTAATGTGAAGTGTTGCTTATACCGCAACGAAATATCTGCGTAAAATCAAACGAAACGGTTGGCACTCTACCGAATTTTTTGTTCTTAAAATAAAATGCAAATTTTCGTGATGAAAATATGTACCCTAGCAACCCATTCCATTTTCCCTAGCAACCTTCTGGAGCATTCTCAAGTCTTTGTCTCATGAATCTCCCAAGGGTTTGATGGTAAACAAAAAATGATCAGACGGAAATGCTTTTCTACAGATTTACCAAAACATATTTGTGAAGAACAAGCAACACAGGATTAATATCCGAATCATGTGGCAATAGGAGTGTCAATATAGAAAATAAAATGGAACAGTGGATAGAGCGAAAACTCTAACAAAGCCCTCGAGAATGGTTATTCGCAGTAAATGTGAGTGAGTGTTTCCGGTCTCGGGCGCAGCATATCAACATTCACATTCCGTATTAAAACATCCTCAGTTAAAATAATAATATTAACGATCAAAAGTAATAACAAAGTAAGTACAATACTAACGTATGATTCTTATTGGGGTGGTTCTTCATACTGTACAACGGACGACGTTTCACCTCAAAGATGGAAGTTTCTTCAGGTTTTCGTACAAGCAAGTAGGTTTCAAACATAAAACTTGCATCTGGAAACTAGAGAAGATTGAAATTTGATTCGTGTAACAATATACAATTCGTAGAATTAGTGAAATGCACAAATGTACGATGGAATGTACTTCATTATTGTACTTACGTCGTTTAATACTTTTTGCCTTGAAAATTGCTATCGTGAAATAATGCAGACTTTAAATACCGTACTTAATTTTATTAACCCCTTTCAACTTCGGCATCTTTACAGTAGATTCACTCATATATCCAAAAAAATCTGCCTTCTTTTGTAGACTTCCATCTGTCCCAAATACACTAGTGGTAAAAATCTTCTGACCCTTCCAGAGAATCCGCAAAAACTTTCCACGGAGACTACGTGACCAGTGAAGAATTCCCTTCTTTAACTCTTATTTCCAAAACTTGCTTCGGCGCGTATCTGCTTACTAAATAACTCCATCTCAACCCTAGAACGAATCTCCAATCCACTCTATCACAACGCTACACGAAAAGTACTGAACGACTCGCGGACAATGGCACAAATAACAAACGTAATTAGTTCTAAACCTCAGCAATAGCTTCTGTTTACAAACTTCAGCCTCATCTGTTATTTGCTGTTTATCGGCCTCATGACGTTAATAACTTACAAAACCCCCCTCTTCTTTGTAAGTGTCGCGTCGACCTTGGCAGCGGAGTCGAAGGGCCCTCGTGCATACGACGACGCATCTTCGCCGCGGCCGAGCCCCCAAGATTCCTCCCCAACCCCGCCTTCGCCCATCTGCTCGCCGCATCGCCGGCGCCGCCGCCGCAGATATTAATAACGCGCTATCAGCGATGGTATCTCATCTCGCGCGCGCAGGCATCGACGCAACGCACGTGCACAGGCTATCGGTCCCCCCCCCCCCCCCCCCCCCCCCCACTTACAGCCGATCCGCGACGCTGTATCGCATTGCACAACCGTTTTACATGCGCTGATACGCAAAGTGGTGTAGGTGTACAGCTCGTATCACGTTCACAAAACATCAACCCAAGAGGAGAGAAGAAAAAAGAAGAGAAAAATAAATAAGTAACGAGAACTGAAAAAAAAGAGATATAAGAAAGATAGGATAAAAAAGTGAAGGAAAAAATGAAAAGGAAACGAGGCAAGGAAGGAAAAACTTGAAGGAAAAGTAGTAGAATTATTGTCATTTCTATCAAAGATGCAACAAGGTTTTTTCGAGGGGGAGAGGAGGGGTAACATGTGTATTGTCCACTCGACTTGATGTTGTCTTTGAAATAATTTTCATTTATGCTAAATACGAAATTTATATTTATTTGTCGACTTATAGATAATATAATTTTTTAACGTAAACAATTGATATATTGAATATTGGAAGTTTACTAATGAACAGAGAAGTGATGAAATAGAAGACGAAATAAAAAAAATAATGGAAGGCTTAGAACAATTCAAGAAATGACCACAGTCAAAGAGTATTACTAAATTATTTCCGCAAAATCATGCATTGGTTCCCAAATCTAAAAGAAAAAAATGTTAAATTTGAAGAGAACATATATATGTTCTTCTGTAGGTAAAATTTGGCGATCTTGGATAATATATCGAATTTGATATTTTGGAAAACATATCTTCGTCCACACCTCTCTGTACGTGGAGCATTTAAGCGAAACATAACATGAATGGATTCAATTCGTAAGCCTATTTTTAAAAAAAGCATCCACATTGTTCGATAATCAAGAATGATGTGCAACAAAATGATGAAATCTGCTTCACTATTGCATCAATGTCTGCCAACATTATCACCTGAACAAGTAATGCTATCGTATAGCTATCTTAAGCATTTAACAGTGCCCATGGGAGTGAATTAATGCATAAGCAATCTTACAACACTTTCCCTTTTTTACATTTAAACAAATATTTAAAAAATTTAAATATTTTTTAATTCATAATTATAGGTTTTATGGTATTTTGAAAACAATTTACAATTATTGAATGGATATTTTTGATTCAATAAACTGAATCGCACCCTGGTCTTCCTAAAGACGCACAAAGAAATCTGCAGACCCGTCTGCCCGAAACGGCCGCCAGGGAGCGCCCGTGGCGGCAGGCGCCGCGGTGCGTAAACAAGTGGCGGATTTTTTGCGCGCGACCGAGCGCCGGCCCTCTCCCCATCCCTCTACCCGTCTCCGCCCGCGCCGCCCGTTCCACGGAATAAACAAGTTCCCCCTCGGCGCTTTCCGCGAACTTCCAAACGACTGAGCGAGCGAGTGAACGAGCGCGCGCGAGCCGCCGCAGATGGCGATTGCAGGCGCGGGGACAGCTTGGCTTACGGGGTCTGATGTGGTCGGCACTTGCAGAACACTTGGGAGAGACCACTGAGTTGGTACTCAGAGGATTGGAATGATTGAAGGCGTTGTCATTGTCAACAATAGTATTTATTTCACAAATAGCAGCTTTCGATGGCTTAGCCATCATCATCAGTTTTCTGCTGTCTGGGAGCCACAAAAACGGACTGCGTGGCTCCCAGACAGCAGAAAACTGATGATGATGGCTAAGCCATCGAAAGCTGCTATTTGTGAAATAAATACTATTGTTGACAATGACAACGCCTTCAATCATTCCAATTATGTAAATGTCAACTACACCTCACCACTGAATCAATAAACTCAGAGGATTCCCTGCGTCGGCTACCACTCCACACAATACTCATGTTCTGCCAGGGGCCACGAGTCTCCGGTGTGGGCAGTGCCCGCTGGGCACCTATGGCTTTTCGCCTTTATCCGCACCCCCCGCCGACGCACGAGTACGCAACACAGGTTGGTATCCGGATCCCGCCGGAATGCAGTTAACCACCACGGCAACCTCACCATTTAATGCCTGAGTGGGGCCACCCAGCCAGCTGAGAGCTGCTAGCTTTCCAGTGTAGTACCGGAGTCCGGTTAATGCGCTACTCATATGGCCGGGAGTAAGTCTCTCCTTTATGCCCAGAATATCCGGCCACTGCCTTGACGAAGCCGAGAGTCTAACAGGGAACCCCCAGAACTAAGGTTCGGGCGGCTCGTGGCTCCTTCCCGTCTTCTCACTGCCTACACCTTAAGGCTATTAACGTGAGTATCGCCGGGACCTAGGCTACCCAAAAGGGAGGGGGAGTTTCCCCTTCTGGACTTATATTTGTGGGATGTCCATTACCACAATCCAGCCTGAGGCTAGGCACCATTGACCTAACTGGCGGGTTACCGGGCAAGCCTGGCGACAAGGGGTTTAGCATTTGTTTACTCACTGATACTTCACTTTGAATCTAACGATGTGTGTTGCACTGTGAATCTTAGGATCTGGGTGGTTGTCTACAACTCTCCACCAGAGATCGTTCTCATCTACGCACCCAACGGGGTGCGTTGCTACTCATGAGGCAAAATGTATTACAAATTAAAATAAATCAGAATGACTAATCTGGCGGGGGAATGTACTACTTTTGATGCACGCAAGATACGACATTAGCCACACGATGAAATGGGTGAAACGAATTTAAGTTCGGTAAACAAAATTAGATGATTGAGAAGTTAAATATCGAGGCATATACAACGCAAAATGAGTACCATAAAAATACCGTTACAAAATATTCTTCAGTTATTATTCCATCGAAAATTAGATTTAAATGACTACTTTCAAATTCTCTTTGAATCAGTCTGCTTATTGACAAAACAGTTCTGAGTAATGCACAAAGTGTCACCGTTTTTTATAGACATGCTATGCACATTGTACTACAATAGGATTAATTATGGTGCACTTAATTGAATGCGTATTCTAATAAAAATTTTTTATTATTATTTTTTTTTTTTATTATTAAAAAGGGTCTTTGCGACGCGTACTCCGCTTGGGACCACCTGTTCCTGTGAGATCCCCCTGAAGAGACCTTTCAGAAATGTCACCTCTTTCCTAGCACAAAGGAAGCCTTGCCAACAGCACAAAGGAACACAGCCCGGACACATTCCGTCAGCACTTATCGTTGACTCCATACCGGTAGGGTTAGATAAATGCATAAGCAGATCAACTTAAGCATAATCATTAATACATAAAATATCCAGCTGGCTGGGGCCCCCCAAAAATTTTACATCAGTGAAGAAGAGCTTATTTCCAGAGTGACGAATACACCACGAAAGACAATTTTTAGGAAGGGAAAGTACTCCAATCCAAGCCTTAAACTGCAAAGGACTATTGAACTGCTTTCCGATACAGTTAAACAGAGAAGGAACGTCATTAGAACATACTGATAAGTAAAAGTAGACAACAAACAAAAGTGGAAATGCGTTTTTCTGTAAATAAGCTCATCAAATATGTAAAGATTTTGTAACATTTATAACAATTTTTAAATTACAAACACATGTTTTGTATTCATATTTCTTCTCATTTCAAAAGCTCAAAAATATCAGAAGGCCAATTTTGGTCATCCTTTGTGGCTGTTAAGGAATTCCTCGCCTCCGGTGTTGCCTGCAATCCGCGTGTCTTCCGGCCCTCGCGAACGCTACGAAGCGCCGTGTTCTTGGTATCGCGCTCGCGGTGACTTCATCGCCCGACGGCGGCAGAGGCGGCGGAGGCGGCGGAGGCGGCGGGGGCGCAGGCGTGGCGGTCGCGCCGCGCGCGTCGCAAGTGTTTTCGTCGCTCGGCGCCGCGCCGGATCTCGGAGCGGCCGTGTTCCGCAACGCCTCGCCGCGCCGCTCCGCGCCGCGCCGCCTCCGACGCCGATACACAGAATTTGTGTCAAGCGCTTTTTATAGACGCCGCTGCAGCCACTCGACCGGAGGAACACAGACTAAAAAGCTGTGGGCAGAGGCGGCAATAGTGGTGGTGGTGATGTTCGCGGTGGTGGTGGGGCTTAGCTGCTGGCGGTGATGAAGGGATGGTGGTGGCGGTGATAGTGACGGGGTAGTGATAGTAGAGGGGGAGTGAGGGTGGGGATGGCGGAGGGGAAGGCGATAAAAACGATGCATTGGTGATGGTGGATGGCAGTGATGATGGATGGGGGGGGAAATGGTGGAGGAGTGTGGTGGAAAGGGCGGTGGTGAAGGAATAAAAACGATGGCGGAGGCATTGTGGGGCGGAGAGGGCGGTGGTGAAGGGATACAAAGATGACGGAGGCGGTGATGATGGTGGGGATGGCAGGGTGAAGGCGATTAAATTGATGGCAGTGGTGATGGTGGTAGTCTTGGGGGATAGTGTCGGTGTCAGTGTCGGTTGTTTTATGTCTCTTCAGTACAGTGGAATAACTCTAAGAAAGGGACCAATTTGACAGATCGGGAAACCAATGAACGCCGTGCAGGGTGATGCCATTGCAAGAGACAGAGATGAAGCTATTTACAAATGAGCTGACTGTAAACGAACGCACTGACAAAATGGTGCGTGGGGTTAACCTACAATTATGTTGCCAGCAGTGGTCAAGCAGTAGCTGTCAAAGCCGTCCTTTCTTTTAATCTCTATATATCTCTTCTCCAAGGATTCAGAGGGTTACTTTCCTGTTATTATCACATCCATAAAAAGACTAAAGTCTACTAAAGTCAAGTTTTTTTAATAAAAAAAATAGTGTATATATTATATCCGATTTAATTGCAGAGAAATCATGAATTAAACATAAATTTGCTTCGTGATACGGTTATTAAACAAATTGCTTGGAAGTTATTATCTGAACTGCTTAACTGAATGAAATAAAGCTAAAAGCTCTAAATACCGTACACTTATACAACGCCGGATTTCAATAATTCTTTTAATATCTATGTGGCAAACCAAAGTCGTGAATTTCTAAAAGGACTTCTAAATTAACTTCATTCAACTTAATCATTAATAGTTTAATCTTTCCGGAAACACAAAAAAAAAACTATTAAAACACGTCAAAATATCGAATTTCGACCACGTGGATACAACGAGGTTCTTGAACAGGTTAGACAACAGCCCGCAAAATGTAAGTGGCGCAGTAGTAAACTCACCCACAGAACAAGTGTAGGGCAATGAGATTGCGTGCCGGGTAATGGCTGCACTCACTCACCTGGAAAAGAAACAAAAATGTTTAGTCATGCTGTAGACAAATAAGATCAACACCTGGCAAACGTCACTCTTTAAAACAAAGTGCTCAAACTCTTATCTTCCAGAAAGATAATGATTCCCTCAGTTAACAAGTTGCAATCAATCATTGCACGAGGAAACCTAAACAAGTATTTATAACTTAAATAGCATTATCCATAATTCATCGAAGGAAATTTTATTTGGATTTGGAGCTTGGAATTTTATTTAATACGAAAAATATTTTATACTTCCCATTTCATCAACATTGTTGTTATAGAATGTCGATGGGCTTGAACAGTTTTGGTCATTTATTAGTAGAGCACGTTCTTTTCGCACATATTGAATTCGCTTAGTGCTTTGTTTGAGGTTTTAATTTCTAAATGAATTGTACATTATTTTGAATCTTGGATACTAGTTCCCATCTTCGCTAATCAATTCACACAATTATTATTCATTTTCCTATAAACCTTTCGTACGTTTATTTGTGCTTTATACACTATTAATAAAATTGGTGTTTACACGCAATATACTCTCCTTGTCTCTCCGAACGCTTCTTCCCTCGACCCGATTTTTACGCTCCTTTAAAGCGGCTCCACACATTCGGCATTCGCTGATTAGCGAGATAGTGCTCGCCCAATCCTGAAAAGCTGATGTGCTCGGCGAATGTCCACTACTTTTGGTGTGTTCAGAAAATCGTCACGCGGAGAGTAGGACAAGCACCGAATGTTCGTCGCTCGGCAAATAGCAAGTGACCCATCTACACTAGTCTGGATTTGGCGAGCAGTCGCTCGCAACTTGCCGAATACCGAATGTGTAGAGCCGTGTAGAATGTGTAGAGCATTAGACAAACGATTTCGCGAGTTCAAGCGAACACGTGGATGCGCTTAGCGGTTTCCGGTGCGGTCGAGTCACTATGCGCGTAGGCGCGTTCGCTGAAACTTCCGAAATCGTTCGTTTTTAAACCCGTTTAACACAATCAATTTTTTCATAATTTTTAAAATAGAAAAAGGGGTTTAAAAGGGATGTTCCGTTTCTTTGCTGTTTTGTTTCGGTATTAAAACTGGTTGAATGAGATCTAGCGTTTCGTTTTCTCATTTCCGATGTTTCGTTTTCTCCACGTAATCGTGATGAAAATATTTCCTCCTATGGACGCCTCAAAAACAGCTGAAAATCAAACGGCTAAACATAAAACCTGCGATCACAAATTAAGATAGGTTATTTTTGAATGCTTCATTAATCATTAGAATGCTCTCTAAAGTGCACAAAAGGAATTCATCGCTCCACACGCATAGAAATGTTCTGAAAAGTGTCGCCAGGATCGAGGAAATCAAACGGGATGGAATCTGTACCGGATAAACGACGCATGCATCATTTTTCTGTACAAATTACATCGCGTCTAGTCATTTTTCTGCACGGATGAAAAATGAAGAAAATATGACTGTGTAAAACCGGCTTACGAGAAAATTGAGAATCGGGCCTGCGGGTTTTCGTGGCGCCTCCCTTCACGTGTTCGCCGGCGT
Organism: Teleogryllus oceanicus; assembly: GCA_964035755.1. Taxonomy (NCBI): domain Eukaryota; kingdom Metazoa; phylum Arthropoda; class Insecta; order Orthoptera; family Gryllidae; genus Teleogryllus; species Teleogryllus oceanicus. Next base: position 54,770,720 of record CAXIVR010000008.1, read on the forward strand.
CCGGGGCAACGAAAGCACGCGGCGAGGCGGGCTCTTTAGCATAATCCAACGGGCTGCGCGCGCGCCCTCGTAATGGCGTGGAGAACGCTGGCTCACGCGCAGACGCGCAGGCAGGAATTCGCGCGCTTCCGCCCCGACGCGCAGTGCGTGACTGCGCAGGTGCGCCCGGACACGCAGCCCCGCACGCAACGCGCCGCCTCCGCCGCCACCCACCGACACCACGTCGTAAATTGTTGTTATTGCTGACGTTTTGACCGAATTAGGGGGCTCGGGGTATCAACTGATTCGCTCTGTGCCTCTGACCGAGAGGTCCTAGGTTCGAGCCCCGACAGTGGCAGGCTTTTCGACAACAGCTTGCCAGCTTGGTCGAATTCAGCCGCTGCCTTGAGAATTCTAGCGACTGGCAGCACTGATCGCTGGTTTTTCGTGGTTTCTCCTATCAACACCAGGCAAATGCCGGAGCAGTGCCATTACAAACGGGTCATGAACCGCGTGCGATCTTTCCTTTCTTTGCCTTGTCCTGCCCTGATCCCTTTCACACACACTTACACTGACATGCAATACACTACCACACATGCCGAGAGACCAGTCGCGAGCTTAAAGCTTTTCCCCGTCAGGGCTGTGTCATGCTGGTGGGGGAAATCCCAGCAGGCCAACAAGGTCGGCGCCGGATCTTGCCATTCAGTTGGGGATGATCATCTTCACCTTCCACGATAAAAAAATATGCACTACACTTACGGGACTAATTACCTTAGCGATTGAAGCGCCCGGAATCACTAATCAATCAAAGAATCCGACGTTTTTGTCCACGTTACCATTGTCGTCGTTAATTTAACCATTATCATCGTTCTCATAGTCGCCGTCGTAATTGCCATTTTTGTTCTCGCTGCTTTATTTTTTTTGCTGTTATCCGTGACAATTTGCTATTATCCGTCATTGTTCATCGTTGTTATCCGTTTACGGCGTTATTGCGAACACTGTTTTATCATTATTGATGTCATGTTGACATTTCTGCGTTGCTCTTATTTTCTATTAAGTGGCGTTGTTGCCATCGGCGACTTAGCATCGATAATTTCTGTTGAGCGAAATGTGGCATGATTCGAATTACTGATGGTGTGATGCGGACTGAAATGAAGTTCTGAAGTGCGTTTTAACGTGACAGATGTTTCTGGTAATAAGCACACACACTATACTCGACCATTTTCACACATGAGTTGTTACTAGCTTATAATATAAAAATAATTTATCTTCATGATTTCAGAATATTTTCCTAAGAAACCTATTTAACGGTCGAGTAAGTGCTATAAATTAAGGAATAGTTACACTTACGGCCATTTCACGATCGTTTTAGTCACGATTTTCATCTCGTTCCCACTATATCTAAACACTTATTCGCAACCTTAGAACTTGTTATGAAACAAGAGATGTCACAACAACGAACATAGTTGCATAATTCCAGTTACAGGAAACGAGATTTTGAGGACCCCAAACCTTCAAAAATTGCACGAGGAAACACTTAACCTGCGGTACAAACACTGATTCATCTCCAACGAATGCGACGGCTACCCTAACCGCACTCTTCAATTAAATATCAAAATCTTCACACGTGATTCAATGTCTAAAAATGAAGCTGTCGCATACCAACCGTTGGAAGCTCAGTCCAGACAACTCACGATGACTAGGTATGCGTTCTCGGAAGTAAAGACAGGTCTGCGGTTTTGTGGTTTGGTCGCTGGGGGCCGGCGAGTCCTTCCTGGTGAGGAAAAACGCCAGACAAAGAAACGTGGCAGACCTTGCGAAAATAACGCTCGTGTCTGCCGCGTTCGGAGATATTTTATTAAAATGAAGATCTCAGGACAATTTGCGCCAGAGTCGGAGGTAACATAAACGAGGGAAGAAACATACGGAGAACGGACAGTACTCAGAATAACAGAACAAAGGACTTTATTTTATAACGCCCAGCTGAAGGAAAACCACGCCGGAGAAACATCCTAATATGGAATGAAGTCGAACAAGGGAGTTAAAAACGACAGGGGGTAAAAAGAGGAACAGGAAGCTGTAAAACAAAGAGAAATAGAACAAACGGAAAGGAAGCGCGGGGCGAGGCGCAAAAAGACGAGAAGAAAGAAGAGAAAAAACAAGTGCCGCCGGCATCGCGTGCTGAAAGTGCGCCTGGAAGGGCCCGTGCTGGCTGCGGCGGCAATGAACTAACCGATGGCCAAGCGTAGTGAGTAGGGGCGATTTTGATGACCTAAAACATCGCCAAAAATAATAAATAAAATGCTTTTAAAATGCTTTAAAAATGCCCTAAAACCAAAGAACATCTGTTGCATCTAGTAAATATTATTTGAAGCAAGTACTATTAAAAATGACATTAAAATCGATGAAATCAGCAAAAATGTATTAAAAATGACGGGAAAGGTAAAAAAACTAATTAGTCGAAATCAAACAAAATTCAAAATAATAACTATAAATGGGTCATTTCCTTTTGTCATAACATAAAATGAATTTCTATACTAAACGGCGTTGTTTTAAAGCGAAGAAAAAAAGAAGACATTTCATTAAATCCGACCTCCTAGTAACGAGCATGCTGCAGCATCCAGAAGCACCATTTGGACGAGACTGTCGGATGACTTCTCGTGCCAGTGGCCGAAATGTGCTCCAGCCTCTACAGTAGATGTTCGATGTTTCGAATGTAAACGAAGAAATTGAGAACTATTGAATATTTCGACTTATTGAGGATTCAGTTACTAAACATAAAATGCATATAGAAAATGTAGGAGTTTGAACAATTCGAGATATGAATATTAAAACTTTCGAAATTCGAGATATCGGCGTTCGCGATAGAACTGTCTGAGATGTTTGTGCTCTACAGCAATGGGCCTACCACTATCGAACTTAGTAGTGGTGGTGCCGTTGGAAATAACTCCTATATGTAAACTATGCATTGACGCGAGAGGCAGTAAACATCGAGACGGCGAACCCTGGAAAGGAAGTCGAAAAAACTGAAACGGATTGAAAGCAACAAGCGTAAAACTATAGAGAAAGGATTTTCCTTGCTCTATGTTATAACTGACGAACCGTTTGTTAGGAGAAAGAAAGGAAGTAAGAAAAAGCAAACAAACAAACAAACAGAATATTGAAAAAGAAAGTGAAAGAATAACACAATTAGTTTGAGAACTACTGTTTTTGTCATTTCCCTGGTTTATCCGTGCTCCAATATCAAACTTATATTTAAAAAGATAATTATGGACATCATCAACTTGTTGAAGCTGCTTAAAAGGGGTGAATTTTTTATATCTAAAAATCTTATTCTGAAAATGTTGAAAAGGTTGCCTCCATATTGTTTTGCTTTACTTGGCAGAGAATGTCATCACAGATCCATTTTTTCACTACATTCTAGCACGTTTTTATCTCAATTTTTCATTTGGGAATGTATTGGAATCATCATGACCACAATTAGAATGTTAGTTTAACTATTATATTCTGATTCCTCAACCAACCACTTCTGATCCATCAACGACTCCGACCAACCTACTCCTAATATGAATTTTCCAGCGAGTGTTGGCGATGAAATGATAATGAAACCGCCATGAAATAAGCATTTTGCTAGATCAGTAGTTCAAATGGAAGAGAGAATATAGTCGACTCCGGTTATAGTGAACTCGGTTATAATGAATATAGTGAACTCGGATGTAGTGAACTCTGATATAATGAACTCGGATATAGTGAACTCTCGGTTAGCGTGAACTTAAGGGTATAGTCCCATTTCACTAACACAAAACAGGATTCGGTTACTGTGAATCTTGAATCTCGACTATAGTCAACGTAGAAAATACGTCCTGGAAATTAATTCCTTGCTGAAAAAAAAGTATAATACGAGTATATCGCCTCAGTGACATAATTCCAACACTAAACAGCTTGGAAAAATATTGTCGGCCAAAGATCAACTTCGAAGAAGTCTTTCCTGAAGTGGAGATAGCGAACACGGAATGGGGACCTTATTGACGAATGATGAAGTCAATACAAATGAAAGAGGTGTTCCAACTGTGCAAGATCCATTTGGGGAAAGCAGATCAAGAATGGAGAGAGCACAAACTCTGGAGAAGAATTAGAGAAATTACTAATGAAACATGTATCCAGCAAACAATTGAAAATAATTTGTTTTTGAAGGTCAAATAAACATATTGAAATTTTCAGTTCGTGTTGTAATGATTTTGGGTATCCATTAATAAAATAAATAATTGTGGGGAAATAACATTTTATATTGACATCATCGCATATAACGAACCTCTGATATAACGAACCAAAAATGTGACTCCCCAGTTCACTATAACCGGATCGACTGTACAGAGAAAAGAATGAACGCAGTGAGCAGTCTTTGTACGTCGCTGGGCGCGCGAAGGGCGCAGCTGCAGTGCGTGTCCGAGAGCGGCCGGGTCCACGCGCGGGGCACCGTGCTGCGTCGGTGGCGGGCGTGCCCACTTCCTCCTCGCCCCAATCGCCTCCATCTTCTCGCCGGGCGGGCGGCTCGGCACGGCGAGGGGCGTGAGGGCGGGGGCGGGGCGGCCAGACAGCGGGCCGGCGCTGGGGCTCGGGGCCGGGGCCGCCAAGGTTACCGGTCCAATTTCCCCCGCTCGCCCACCGACGACGAGTCGCCGCGCCGCGCCGGCGCTCATGCCACGAACGCCGCCCTCGCTTCTCCCGCTGGAGATCGTCCGTCAGCGACGCCAGGTAGGCCGCTTCCGCCGCCGCTCGGGCCTCCCCGCCCGCGCAGACGAGGCGCCCACACCTGCGGCCACGATTGCCATGCGCCATAGGTTCTATCATTCAATCTTGTAAATCGCTTACGTCCTTTTTAAGAAAAAGTAAAATTATAATATAAAAAGAATTTTGTAATTGTTATCTCGAAAATAAAAAAAAACAACGAGTATATTCATAATGGAACGAATACTTTAGATGAGACGATATTCATATACCGTAGTTATTTTGAATCAATTAAGATAAATTTACAAAACAATATTGGCTCGTGGTGAGATCAATGGGCCCTATAACGTCTCCTGATCACCTGATCGCGTCTCCTCATCATACTGTGTCATACTTCAGCTTCTACCCTGTCAACATCATCCTTGCCTGCGGCCGTGCACCGCGAAAGCGTACTCCTTCCGCCTCCCTCGCTGTTGTTGCCCCTCCGCAGGCCATCACGCTGCCCCATCTCTACTATTTTCTCCGTTCTCCGAGTGGCCTGAGGCCCCCTCCGTCACCAACGCCGCCGCCCCGACCTCAAACACTCATTCGTCCCTCTCGCCATCGGCATTGCCATCCCCACCTTGATCGACGTATACCATCATCACCACGTAACCCGCATCGTCCCTGTCATGGTTTACGAATCTTCGCTCTACGTGGTCAGTAGGTTTGGTGCCCCTCCATGCACGTCGCCCAGGTCCATCCAACCCGCAACCCCGTTCACAGCCTCGGGCTTCTACCCGTCACGCGGCTTCCGTCTTCTCCGCCACCGGCATTGTAGCCTCGGCTCCCCCGCTCCCCCCCCGCCAGCCGCTCTGCGCCGAAGTTGCTACTGCCGCAGCCGCTCGCCGGCTCCAGAGCCGCCCAGGTGAGACAGCGTCACCCTTCTCCTCCATCTAGTCTTCTCCATCCACCTTCTCCTCTTGTCCTCGTCTAATGTTCTTCTTCCATCTCTCCCAACAAACACCCCTCCAGCCTCTCCATCTCCTCCATTCCCTCCATCTCCTCCACTCCTCCCCCCCTCCAACTCCTCCCCCCTCCACCCCTCCAACTCTCCACCCCCTCCAACTCCTCCACCCCCACTCCAACTCCTCCATCTACTAACCCCTTCTAAACCATCTTCCTCCAAATCCTCTTCTCCACCTCCATCCCCATCTCCACCACCACCGTCTCCTCGTAGCGCTTCTTTTCCTCGTGGTTTTCTCGTCCTCCTCCCCCCCCCACCCCCACCTTCAGACGCCGCCACCGCCACCGCCGCGCCGCCCGCTTCCTTTGTCTGCGGCGCGCAGGCGAGGCAGCGCGTGGCCTTGGCGGGGTCATTCGACCGCCGCCGCCGCCGCCGCGAGCCTCACCCCCCGCCGCCGCCGCCCCCCTCGGTCCGTAAACAGGTGGGTCCGATTATGGATTGCGCCTCGCGCTACCCTGCTCCGGCCTTTCGCCCACTTGTAGCGTTGCCTTTCCCTTCGCCCGCTCTTCGCTGTCAGCGCAATTATTGAACCGCTATTACGGAGGGGCTGGTCCACCCGTAAGGGAAATAAACAGTTGGCCACCGTTTTGGTTTACCCGATCGCGAACACGCGTTCCCAACCAGCCTGCTTCTAGGGTTGCCAATCCTCCGCGTGCGCTTCGTCGTCTGCCGGAATAAGGCCTGATTTGTCTTCTACTCTGTCCGTATAAGGTATTAATTGTTGCGTGATTTTTCTTCATATCTCACTATGCTTTTGGTTTTCCTGATTGTATCAGTCGCTTACTCAACAGTCACTACCCTCAACCCCTGTCTACCACAAGTATTGAACTCCGTTTATCTAGCTGATACGCATAAAAATGAACAAGTTTCTTTTTTTAATTCTCTAGCGACTGCGTTGTTTATTCGCCAATTCTTCCGCTATTAGATTTGTGAACAATGCACACACTTTCCCTTTTCACCACAAATTTAGTTACTCTCATCTAACCTGCTTGAAGGGAATTACACGGGTAGTAAAAATCATTGTTTAACGGCTCGTGCTCCCTTGCTTCGCACAGATGCTTATTTAATTAAGGATGGATTTCTGTTTACCGCAATTACACTCATGATCATCTCGTGGACCCATAAGAGAAATAAACAGGTGGGTCCGATTATATTCCAACTACCACGTGGCATACCTGCCGCCCCGTTAACTCACACACTCCACTAGGGTTGCCAACCCTGCTCGGGCTCTTCACCGTCTGCCGGAATAGGATTTCTTTCCATCTACTCGGGCCGAAAGGGAAATACACTCCGGAATCCAATCATGTTTACCTCGTGTATGCAGCACTTGACATCGCACGCTTGCTCACAAGAGACGTTATCGCTGTTCACCGGCCGTTCCCGGAATTGCGCTTATTTCAACTACTCGGCCCGTAAGAAAAAAAATAGATAGGTTTGTTAATGGTTTGCGTGGATGGAACCTCAATAATTCGAAGTCGTCGATTATTAGAAATTCCCGAACACGTGGTTGTAAAATTGAACCAGTGTATGTCGAGATATTCTAATACTTTAATTCCACTCCTTTGAAGTTGAAGAAGTCCACTAATTTAGTGTTTCACCGTATTCCACAATGTTCTGTATTTTTTAATTCAAAATTTCGGAAATACGACGCAGCAAAAAGTTGTTTATTTTCGTTATGGTTTTTATTCAGTAACACGTATCTCAAGTATCTTGGTAATGACTGGCAGAAGGAGACGGAGCAGATGAAGCTGGGTTCGCGAGCCGACCGTAGTGGGCGCCATTTGCACTCGTACGCCATAAATTCTAGACAATGTCTCAAAATAGCGTTAAATGAGAGTGTGCATGAGGATTACTTTTATGATGAAGTAATTTTATAACTCGCTCCTCGAGTGGGTCATTACAAGATCTTAATCTGGTGCACACATACTTGTTTTCATAATGGAGCACAACTACTCGAAACTAAAATTGCAACGGAAAGATCGAGAACTGTAAGTGCGAGCAATAAAAGAATTATTTTTTCGTAAGGTTGATGCATTGTTCCCATTGTCGTTGGTTCGATTGTGAATTCTTCTGTTCACCTAATTGACAAAATAATGCGGTAATAAAGATGAAAATAGTTTTTCTAGTCTCTTGTAAGAAGAAACGGTCTACTTCGTTTAAAACCACACTCGGAAATAATCACCGTCGAAATCTTACTACAGTTACATTGTGTTTTGATTACATCACACTCCCAATTGTTTTCAGACGCTGCAACAAAACAACACGAATAAACAACCTTTCGCTACTAACACAAATAGTAGTGATTAAGTATACACAGGTTCTTGAACATATCGAAATTAAAAGAAATGAAGGGCACTTAATGAAAAAATTTAAATTATTCGAAAAAAAATATAAAAAAAATACATTCAAAAAATCAAAAAATTCAAATTATCGAAATTCAAGTTACTGAGACTTTGCTTCCCTAAGGTGACGATGACAATCATTTGTGGGCATTCTTCCCGAGATGAACACCATTATTACGTCATAAACGCACTTGTTGTTTATTTCACCGGTTACATCTTGCAGAGCTGGTAAGCCCGTCGCTGCTCGTGCGGTGTGGGCGTTATGCTCCTCCCCCACCCCACCCCCTCTTCCCCCCATGAGCAGCCTAAGGAACCGCTCGGTCCACGGCCAACGCCTCCTCCACCTCCACCGCCGCGCTCCACAAAATTATTCGTGCGCCGCAGGAACGCACGGGCGGGAGGTAATAAGCGCCTCTCCGAACACGCCTAACCGCCTAACCCAGAGGTGGTTACGAAACGTCTGATCAAGAGGTGCGCGCTCTTTACTACGTCTGGTGGCACAGGTGACTCAATCGCTGCGGCCCAAACGGTGTGCATCTGTTCTGGGCCGACGACGCGTTGTTTCACGGTCCGCGTGGTTGGCATGCTGAGCGTTTCTGTGACTCGTGCAAAGTGAACGCGCTTCGAATACAGTGGACGCCTTTATCTGTCATGACGGCCATTGTTATCATTCGGCTATTGTTATCATTTTATGACATCCAGTCCGGACTGATATTACAACATTAAGAAAATGTCGTTTATTTGATCAGAATTGTTTTCTGTTACCATTATTTTGAAACATATTTCAATCGCACAGTTTAGAGCTCTTATAAGTCGCGACTCGCGAAAGACCAGTCAAAACATCTCAGCCTCCAATAATGGCGGTAAACAGGCAGGTAATAGAACTATTATGACGTGGTGTTCAGTGCAAGTCATCAATACACAACATATACACGAAATGCATGAATGGAATCCTCTGGGAAAAGCAGATGAAGATGTCAAACCACAATCGAGATCGCGACATTTGTTACTCTATCAATGACTTTTTTGTCTATTATTATCAATCAGTTAATGTTATGGATTTACCTGTTGTCCGGAGTGATAACAATAAACACTGTTTTTCACTGTAGTTTCCCGTGCAGTGGTCTGAACATTTTTTTGTTTTGAGATGTATTTCTCGCATATAATTTTGTTTTATATGAAGGGAATTATTCAGAAGAATATTTCGAATAAATGGACACAAAGTCTCCGCTTTACTGTCAGTGACAATTTATGCAATTTTTTCTACTATAAATCAGCATTGTAACTGATCAAGTATCGTTTTTCACAACATAATATTTAAATTTTTCTCATTAACATCAGCAAATTCATTGCTTAGGTCCTTAGGTCAAGGATATCAAACTCAAGGACATTAATGCGATGTTTTGCTCCCTCAGTGTGTTGAAGGTAAACTTTTCTCAGTAATTAAAGTTGCAAATTGACAATCTTTGTTCTAAAATCTTGAATTACTAGTTGGAGGTACGCAATGATAGTTCGTGGCAAAATGTAATCTGTAGCAGGGAAAAGTAATAAATATATGATAATTTAGTAATTAATATTGATAAAATCATTACTACATGAGTGTAATTTAAAATGATAAATTTAAATTTTTTCATTAAGTAAATAATACATTATTTAAGTTTAATAAAAAATAATATATTAAATTTCCATATTGAGTATTTCTTTATACGTAAAGTAACTACGAATCTTGAACTTGAGAAGAACGTGCATTTTTCTTGTGAGATATTTTAAGTGGAACTTTCATAACTTGAACACTAATTCTACAAATTTCTTGATACCTCGAATTGTTCATATTCTACTTCATTTTCCCTGCACCCTAGAAATTCAGTTGAGTACGTAAGTCGAATAATTCAATAATTCGAACTTTTTCTCGTTTGACACTAGACATTTCAGTTTTCTCCGGCACACATCGATCTACTACGTGAGATACCCAGGTCGTAAAATGTCTGCCAGCGAATGTGCCAACCTCGGGAAAACACCGGGGCAGGGGAGTGAGAACACGTGAGGCAGAGGGAAATTTCGAAAACGGACACTACATGGCGTGGTGTGGCGTGGTGCGCTGGGCAGGTCCGCCTGGCGCGGAAGTGCTCGCGGATCAACTACATCACCCGCCCCCGCCCACGCCACGCAAAGCCCTGCGCGGCGGTGATGGCCTCCGGGCTGAGGCAACAGCACTTGCGGGCTTTCGTCGCCATCTAGGCTAAGTCCTGGTCGCGCTGCCCGTTACGAAGACGGCCACGAATGTAACGTGCTGAGACAAGGTGACTTCACTCGGTCTTACGAGTCATCGTTTCTTTCGAGACTGAATCGTTGTAAAAATTGTTACAGTTTCCAGTTCGGTTTTTTAGTTTGATAGTTCTCTGTGTGTGAGCTACGGACAAATGTTTTCTACTCAGAAAACCACATGATTTACTTTACAATTATATCATATTTAGTCGAACGATTTTGTTACCTATGGAATGGAAAAGGACACGATTTTGTTAGGTATGGAAGAGAATGGATTAGGACGACCTTTACATTAGTAAAGGTACATACGTAACATGATGTAAATGTTATGCAGCATTTGTACCAACTGTAGACTTGAATAATAAGGAGAATGATTACCACATTTACGAGAATACATAATAAATTTTTGATTTATGTAAGAAGATCAACAGGGTAGTGTTACATCATCACTTTCATCTGTTGTTGACAAAGAAAAGTACAACCAACAAAGTAGGCATGATATACAGCAGTTTAATCATTTAAAAGTATCAACATTTAGCCTGGACTCTAATTCCTTCTGTGTATTATATTGTCCCTTCCTGAAGCACAATACAACATTTTCGGCGATAGAAATCAGATATTCCTTTCTGAGTCGAGAGGCACTTAAACCGGAATCTGGCCGCACCGAACGATGTTCCCAGGTCCCCTTCAATCCAAGCCAACCCAACCGTCAGTTTGATACCTCTGCTTCCCCCACTCTCCCACCAAGTAGTCCACAATCACACATCCCCCTTCCCCTCACGCACGCACCGCGAGGGCGCGCGGCGGAGCGGAGACGTGGGAGAAACAAAGCGAAGCGGGGGGCGGAAACCCGGGGGGGGGGGGGCCGGGGGGAAGGGGCGGGCGGCGGGGGGCGGCGCCCGGAAACGCTGCAAGTGGATGGGAGCGCGCGCGGCGGCGGCGGCGGCGTAGGCAGAGGGGTCGAGAGAATCGCGGCGGTCCGCTCGGGGTCGCCAAGCGTGAGACGCCCCGCCACCGCCCCGCCACCGCCCGCGCCACCGCCCCGCCACCGCCCACGCCACCGCCCACGCCACCGCCCACGCCACCGCCCACGCCACCGCCCACGCCACCGCCCACGCCACCGCCCACGCCACCGCCCGCGCCACCGCCCACGTCACCGCCCACGCCACCGCCGAGTGGCGACGCGTGAGATGGGGGTGGGTCTCGAATTCGTATCCACAATACACGAGACACCGAACAGAAGTCACTTCGTCCATGCTGTTTGTTTTGTTTCATGTGGAGAAATGTGTTTGTTTTCGTGAACGAAGGGAAGAAGTCGGTTTCGCGTTCGGTGTGTGGAGTGTAGTGATTGAATCTCGAGTTGCAACTTTCGGTTTTTGTTAAACATGATTGAGAACAATAATTTCTGATAGTTATTAGAAATGATTCTTAATCTTCAGGGATTTTCCAATCCCCCCTTTTCCTGGTACACTTTGAGGATATGTCCAATTAACCAGTTTTAAAATTTGTTCATTTGCTTTGCTTTGCTCTGCTCTACAAAGGAAGCATTACTTTAATACTCTTTTACAAGAGATAGTAGTTACCACTCAGAATATTGTAGTGTAAGGTAATATGAAATCTTTTTTTTTTTTTTTGAAACTTCAGGATAGACATTAAGTGATATAATTGCAGTAAACATACTCGCAAAATTAGTCAGTTTCTTCACTACATATTTGATTGACTTGTTTTTTAATTAAAATGTTTCTCTACTAGTATTTTCTCCCTTTATCTGTTTGCTAAATTCATTTTTATTTATCAAATTGTTGATAAAGGCTTCAAAAGATTCGAGAGATTCCAGGAAATCCCTAAAAGTTTAACAATTTGCATTTCGAGCCGAGTGCCACTTGGAATGGAAAGTGATCGAAGGAATCGTCGCCCAACGGCCCTCCAGTCGTTCCACCTCGCCCTCCCCGTGCGTTCCGGGCCGTTCCCGCGTGTTGTTGTCCCCCGGCCGCCGCGAGGTGAGGTGAAGCGACGGGGGCACGCCCCTCCGCATTCTCCACGCTCGGAGACGCCTCGCCACGCCGCGCCGCGCCGCGCCCCCACCCCGTCGCTCCGTCACCGTCCAGCGGTGCCGCCGCGCCACCGGCCACCGCACGGGCCCTTCCTTGCTCAGGGCGACAGAGAAGGGCGAGGAGGTGGAGGAGAAGCAAGAAGAGGAGGAAGGGAAAGAGGAGGAAGAGCAGAAGGAAGAGGAGGTGGAGGAGAACGGAGAGGAGGAGGAAGAAGAGAAGGAGGGGAAGTGGAGAAGAGGACGAGGTGGAGGATGAAGGGAACGAAAAGAAGAGGAGATGGGTGAGCGAAGATGAGGAGGACGAACGGAACGAGAAGAAAGAGAGGAAGAAGAAAAGGAAGAGGAGGGGGAGGAAAGAGGAGGGGAAGGGAGAAAAAAAAGAGAAAAGGAATAGAGGAGACGAAGCGAAAAAGATATGAAAGAAACGGGAGAAGAGAAGACAGTGGAGAATAGGATGGAAATGGTGGACAGGAAAAGGTCGAAAAGATGAAGATATGAATAGAGGAGGAGAACTATGAAGGAGAGAGGCAGACTACCGGAGTGGATTCTAGTTCTTACTAACAGGGAGACAGGAATATAAATGAAGCATCGAGCTTTGGTTTCCTCAATTTAGGTAAATTCACGCAATATTGGTATTCTTACTCAATATTGCTCAACTTTTTTCTTATTTCAAACTCATACCGATGTCAGCTCAGATTTTACTATGGAACGGCAATAATATCATATTACAGTATAACGATAAAATGATAAAACAACGTAATATAACCATAAAATAATTTTTAAGCCTTTATTTAATTAGTTAATGGTGTAACTTATATTTCCAATTATACAATTAACGTATATTTTATTTGCAAATTATTGATATCTTATTCATTTGTTGATTCAACATGATTGGAGGTACTTTTATATATCCACTTCGAAATTTGAATGTAATAGTCAGTCATTTTGGCAAATCAAAGTAATTTTGAAATAGTCATTCCTTCAAAATAATGCCATTAAGACAAAGGGCAGTCTTGAAGTAAAGAAAGGGGGAGGGTAAGAGAAGTCGAGTCTCGATTAAGACAGTTTAATCGTGTCGCGAAGTCGAGTCGATTAAGAGAGGACTTAAGTGGAAAAGCCAAGTCCATGATGGGGATTTCCGGCCCGGAAAGTTCTGCAGAGTGCTGCGGGGTCGACCTTAACCCCTTAGCCTTCCCAAGGCGAAGTTCCGCCACCTGCGCGCGCGGGCGCAGAAGCCCAGCGGCGCGGCGTAGCGGCAGGTTAACGCATCACCTTGGCCTTTCGCGACGCCAGGGCACCCCGCGATGGAGGGGGAGTAGGGGGGCTGGGATTTGGGAAAAGTTTATGACGCGGGCCGCACGACGCCGGTTCCCGCGAGCGGGGAAGAACAGCTGGCGGCGTGGGCGGGGATGGGCGGGGCCGGCGAAGCGTTGGAGGCAGTCTGCGAAAGATGTGCAAGAGGATGGACACAACGTCTGTGACAAATTGTGGGAACGAGGGGAGGTGATAAGGGAGAGGGCAGAAGGGGGTGTCGGAATTTCGATTGGATCGGAGAAAAGAACTATGGATGGGAAAGGGCGAACGAGAGGACAACATGAGTGGGGCGATTAGGATTGACAGAATGGAAAATGGTGAAATTACGGGGAATGGGTCGGGACAGGTAGGCAAGCAGGAAGGTTCGCAGTTTGGTGTGAATTTTTTTAGACGGATGGGAGTGTTGGATGAGTCGGGTAGTTGCGATGTAGTGTGTGTGCATCACCAAGTGAGTGGCTGGTTACGTGCTCGGTAGAAGGTTGGTTGTCTGGTTGGTTGAGCGGTCGCGGGCTCGCGCGTGTGGGCGTTGAGGCGTTGTGGCGCTTGGGCGGGTGGGAAGACGGGCGGTTAGGGCCTGGGCTGGGAGGGAGGGCGGGCGGTGGCTTTCCGTCTGCGCCTCCCAGCGCCGCGGAGCGTGTCGCCCGCCAGCGCGCCTTCCGGGCGAGGTTTCCTGCAGGAGCGCAGCGGTGGGCGCAGGTGGCGACAGCGTTGCGCCGCCGAGGCCTTCCCTCAGGCGGCGCCGCCAGAAGCAAGCGCTCGCACCACACCAGCCATCTCCGCCACTTTCGGGAACGAGAGATACCTCAATGAACGAAGCAGGATTTGATTCATTGGTGATGCCGGGAGCGACAGGTCATTACCTCCGTAAGTCTAGTGCATGTATTATCGCGGGCGGTGGCGGTGATTTACCCCGTGGAATAACGGGAACCGGCGCCGACCTACACGTCGGCTTGCGGGTTTTTTCCAAACCAGGGTCTACCACCCGCGGGGCACCATACCAACCGGGACATCCCCTAAGCTCCCGACTCGCAACAAGTGTGGTAGTGTAGTGCACTTAAATATAAGGATGTATATGTAAGTGGTAAGGATAGGCCAAGGAAGAGCAAAGGAAGATGGCGTGCGGTCCGTGCTCCAGCATTCACCTGGAAACTACGGAAAGATACGGATCAGAGCAGCCGGTCCCTAGAATTCTTCTCCAGGCAGCAACTGAATTGAGTCGGAGGAACAGAATTTGTTAATATCTCATTTTCCAGATTTCAAGATCCTGAAGGTGACAGAGGTAAACGAAGAGGAAGAAGAGAAGGAGGGGGAGAAGAAGAAGAAACAGAATACGAAAATGAACGTGGAGAAGGAATGTAAGGAAAAGGAGCAGAAATAAGATATGGAGAAAACGAGGAACAGAGAGGAGGGGAAGAGAAAATGGTGAAATGAATATGAGGAATTTAAAATTCAAATATATTAATATACATGGAATTAATAAATAATTTAATAAGTAATTAAGAAAAATAATTAAATTGCTTTGAATTTATTCTTGTGTTATTTGTTTACTGTGCCCATTCCCCTAGCTTCATTATCTGAACATGATTTTGAGAATGAACGTTACAAGGAATTTAATCGGGAAATGATCAACTGACCAGGATCTGCTAGAGATTGTGTGAGCATTGGACGCAAACCCGGTCGAAGAATTTCCCATGGACTGACCGGGAGGTAACCGGAGACACGTTACGAACTGCCCACGCCTTGCATACGAACTGCTCGCCATGCGGCAGGGGGTGGGTGGAAGCCATACGGAGCGCCGGCATCCGCCCGGAAGCTGCCCGCATCCCCCTGGCGGAGCAGCACGCGCCTATCGCCCCCGCCCCCGCCGGCTCGCGCCCGTTAATCACCTCCGATTGCCCCGCTCATCCGCCGAAACGCCGCATCGCGTCGCGCATTTGTTTGCCCCGCGCGCGCCTCGCGCGGGCGGGGGGAAGCTCGAGTCGGCCGACGCGGCGCGCCCGCCGGCGGGGCGCGGCGCCCGCGCGTGAAATTGCCGAGGCGGCGGCGCTGGGCGGGGAGGGGGTGGGCGGTGGCCGGGCGAGGGGCGCGTGCAATTTCCGCCCGGCCCCGTGGCCCGAAACCCGCTCGCTGCTGCTCGCACGGCAAAAACGCGCGAGAAGCACTTCACGCTGCACCGATGAAGTGGGACTTTTTGGAACTATTCTGTGCCACTCAGTTACATCTCTCACGTTTATGAAGTGTTTCAGTTACCTCTAGCCGCCAAGGGAACCAACCGAAATGATTACTTCGTGTTCGGAGAACCTTCGTAAAAGTAAAAGTTTTGGCGATGAACTGTCTTTTATTTGCACTTTTGTCTTCAGAGCACCCCAGCATTGACAAATCCCTACATCATTCTGGCTTCAGAACACACCTATATTTAGAATATCTCAGGGTTACAGGTTTTGTTTCAGGGGAAGGGAGTTCATACTTGAGCCTGTAACAATTAGTTTACGAGACATGATTATTAAAAAAATCTATATTTACAAGGGAAAAAGTTGGATATTGAGTTGACACATGACACCTCAACTTACTCTAAAAAATAGTTCATTATTCTGTCATATCTATCAAACAGTTCTACACATTCTGAAATGTAAATTAGAACATATGTAACGATATTTCTTTCTTGTCACTAGAAAATTAACGTTCTGTTAAACACAACGAAACATATAGTTTATATTGTGATAATCGATAAAATAAATAAAGTTTGTTTATTATTATTATCATCACCATCAATGGAAATTACCTTCGGCCTCCCCGCTCTCTTTGCTTTTTCTTTGTTTTTTTTTTTTTTTGAAAGGTACATACTACAAAGCCGTTTTTGCATGTACATTTTATAAGAACAAAGCTTTTAGAAGGGTTTTATTGTTGTAGTAAGAACAAACCTTGTGCAAAATCGGATGGCCAGCTAGTGGTCGATGTGCGGCGCGCGCCTCCGCTGCAAAGGGCCTGCGGAAGGGCGTAGGGCCGGCGGGGCGGAGGGGGCGGGGCGGGTGGGCGGCGGCCCCTTGCACCACCTGTTGCGGCGCCGCGTGCCGCCCCGAGCGCAAGGGTGCGCGTGCGTGCGGCGCCCCGCCCGCCAGCCTTCTTTTTTTTTCTTCTGCCCTCCCCGCTCCCGCCGCGCCCTGCCCTTCCGCCCCCAATTCGCGCGCCTTCACCTTTTTGCCCCCCCCCCTCCCTTCCTAACCCCGCCCTGCCCCCCGGGCCCCAACAAATAAGTGGGCCCGACCTTTGCCGTTTACCTGCACACGCCGCCCGCCCGCCGGGCCCTTCCTGCTTCCCCCCCCCCGGGAGGGCGTGGATTCGCGGGCCTCGACGAGCTGCTCCGCTACCCCAATGCTAGTCTAACAGAACCGTGCCTCGCCCCTCGTCTATACTTCCAGAGGTGGATTTACACACTTTTACGGGCGCAGGGTGGCTCAGGGCGTCTACTGATGTCAATGCAAAGCCTCTGGCCGGGAGTATTTTTCCGTGGACTGATCAACGCTAGGCGAATGCCGGAGCAGTACCGTAACAAACGGGCCATGGATTGCGGGGGATCTTTCCTTTCTATCCTCACTCGCTTACTTACACACACACTACCATACATGTCGAGAGACCTGTCGGGAGCTTTGGGCGTGTCCCGGATGGGGCGGTTGCCCGCTGGTGGGAGATATCTGGTTGAGGAAAACCCACGCAAGCCGATGGGTGGGTCGGCGCGGGATCTCGCCATAAAGCGGGGAAATCACCGCCACCTCCCGCGATAAAAAAAACAAAACAAACATGCTTGCACTAACGTGCGTAATGACTTTAGCAGTTCCACGCGGCCGAAATCACTAATCAATTAATTTACAGACTTATCGAAGATAATCACTGGTGCATCAAAGAGTGATGTTTCAAGGGGACTCCAGTCAGATGTGGATTAAATACATTCAAAAGTATACTTTGCACTACTTTCTCATAGTAACGAAAATCATTCAAACTCTCAACTGACTATTGAATATATAAAGTTAAAATGAGCTTAGGAAGTTTATGTATTGATTAGAATAATTCATATATTAGTTACACTTTTTCAAACCCATCAGTCTTTCAGAATCGTTGGGACTCGAGAAGAACGTTTCATTTTTGACAAAGTCCTTAAATCCTCCTGATGCATTCGTTACGTGCTAACTTTTCATTTTAAAAAAAAAAAAAAAAAATTTACAAAAATTTTTAATAAATCATGGCAAAATGAAACCTTACACCATGCCTGCACCTAATAACAGTTACAATGAGTTCTCGTTATTAAAATATTTTCAATATTAATGAATTATGTTTCAAAAACGAAAATAGGTCTCCAAATAATTCTTCATTAACAATAGCTATCCAAATTTCAGAAAATAATAAGTTAGTTTTCTGATTTCGCTGCAAGACTAATTATTCGTAATGCTAGACAAATACTCAGAGAAGAGAATATGCTAAAGAAATATTGGGAAACACAGAAGAAAAATCACTACATTCTCCCAAAACGACCTGGTTTGTTGCAACAGCTCACCGAAAAATTCTTTCGACTTCATTCGCACACATATCTTCGTCTCATCGGAAATTCCGCATTCCGCTTCGGGGTAAACCTGTTTAGAGGGTAGCAGCTCGTCGGTTGAAATCGCTCCCTAAGTGGCCGAAGAGAAGCATTTCGAGCGAGAGAATTCTCGGTGCTGACGCAATAACGGAGAGTAATGATGAGGATTTATTAGAGAACTTAAAACAGCGGTAAGGATACAATATCATCAGCATTACGAAGATAGTTTACAGCTAATTCTACAAAATAAAGAACCATTGATCATGATTTTTCTTTTATGCTTGCAAATTCCAGTATTAAGTATATCACAAAAAAATTATCGTTTTCATCAAAATAATATATCAAGTAATAATAATATCAGTAATAATAATAATAATAATAATAATAATAATATTATTATTATTATTATTATTATTATTATTATTATTATTATTATTATTATTATCACGAACATTACTTAAATCAGACTTTTACCGTCTCTCGTAGGTTCATCAATTTCACCTAATAATGTTAAGGAGATTTGACATCGATCCATAAAACAATGTGAAGGAAAGAGAAATATAGAATGGACCTAAATTCATATTTGTAGGTATTCCCTAAAGCTGTACACCACTCGTCTTACCTACTTGTCTGTAATTCCGCGTCTAATTCCCCTGAAGAGCTCATCGGCGCGTATTCAGACGCAACCTTAGGGCTCGAAAACAAGTTTACTTCCTCCTCCTCCTCCCCGCGTCGTTTCCGTTTCGCTACGCTTTCGTTCGCGTTTCACTTTCTTCCTTCCCACTTACAACCTCGTCAGAGGAGGGCAACGCGCAGCGCGCCTGGCGGCGGAACGCCGAACCAGCTTTCGTGGCGGCGCCTGCGCACCGCACGGATAGGCCACCCGCGCGGCACGCACCTCGGCGCCGCTGCCTAGCAACGCGGGAGCGAGGAACAAAGACGTTGTGCAGGCGCACGGCCACTTCCTGGCAGCGAGCCCTCCGCCCCTCCCCCTCCCCCGCCCTCACCCCCGCTCAACAACCTCCAGACTCGCCGGCGTGTCTTCTAGGAGCCTCCGCCAAGGCTCGCTCAGGGATCGGGCGAAACATTACCATGTGGGTGCGAATAAACAACGAGTTATGCCTCGTGTGCATAATACATAGTAAACTAATACATATGCATGACACATAGTGTGCAAGCTAAATATCACTAATAGTAAGTAGTTTTCAACAAAATGTACGATCAAGGAAACGGAACATCAAGAGGCAGAAAAACAGAAATAAAAACGGAAGTAAAAACGGAAATAAAATAAAAACGGAAAACGGAAAGTAAAAACGGAAACAAAAGCGGAAATAAAAACGGAAAAGGAGAGACGATAACTTGAAGATGAATGGAAATTAGGGAGGGATGGAGAAAGGAGCAGGGAGGATGATGAAAAGAGCAGGAGTAAGAAAAGGGCAGAGAAGCATCGATTGGAGAACGATGAAGTGCGGGTTCAAGAGGTGAAGTGAGCGGACGATGTTGTGGGGAACCACAAAATTGGGTGGGCGTGTGGGCGGTTAGTGTGGCTTGCAGCGCGGACTGACGGGTGGGTGGTTGAGCGGGAGCATGAGTAAGAGGGCGGGTGAGCGTGCGAGAGGGCAAGGGAGTAGATGAGCAAGTACCATGCGCGCACCTTTTCTTGACCGATGACCTTGCTTCCCCCTCCCTGGAGCCATAAACAGCTGAAGGCAAAAGATCGCAGTGAGCACTGATGACAACATTCCCAGCATTAAAACTTTGTTGGCACGAAACAGAAGCTAGTCAAAGCTAGTTGCTTTCATAGTCGAGAACTTCTGTTCAACTTTATTACCATTATCTAAAGAAATATCTGAGGCAGGTCCAGGACCTTCAAGGAAGGCACCTAAATCTCCCATGTACTGTCCCTGCTGTTGCCTACCCAGAGCGATGACCTGCCCGCACACATAGCGGGTTTGAGTTTCATCTACCAAAGGTTGGCATTACTGAAAATACTCTAGTGGCTGTCTTTGTAACTAATACCCCCACTCCGCCCGCATTTCGTCAATCTATCGGTCAAGAAAAGTTGCGCGAGTGGTAGATGGGTGAGTAGTTGCTCGAGTGGCGGAGCGAGTAGGCAGGCGAGTAGGCGGGCGAGTGGTCGGGCGAGTGGTCGGGCGAGTGGTGGGGGGGTCGGGCGAGGGGGCGAGTGGGGCGAGTGGCGGGCGAGTGGTCGGGCGAGTGGTGGGCGAGTGGTCGGGCGAGTGGTGTGGCCGACCAGTGGTCAAGCAAACCGAACGAATCATCGAGCGAGTAGCCGGGCGAGCGTGTGGGCAGGCGCGCGGGGGAGTCGGAGGGCGGGCGGACAAGAGGAGGAAGCCGGGGGTCGCCCGGCATGTCGTGGGCCTCCTCCGCCGCCGGCGCGGCGCGGCGCGGCGCGGCGGTTCCCACTGGCGTGTTATTGTTGCGCGGCGGGGGCGGGCCGGGGCGGGGCGGGGCGAGGAGCGGGAACTTCCAACTTCCCGTGATTACGCGCCGCCGCCGCCGCCGAGGTCCTCGCGCCGCGTCTTACGTAACGCCGTGGCTGGCGCGCGCCGCCGCGCGCCTCCTCGCGCCGCCTGGCGCCGCCCCGGGCGACTCGCGCGGACACGTGGCCGCCGACCGACCCGGTCGCCTTCATTGGGGGTAATTACCGACGGAAGAACTAACTAATGCAAGCCACCAACTCGCACGCATGCCTCGTTTCTTTTAGTGAAGGGAAGAAGCTCTGGTTAAAAAAGAAGTTTTTATTATTGTTACGTCATTTGGGAAGATTCGTTCGAAAAAATCAATTTATGAGAGTGAAAAAAATATTAGTATTTGAAGTACAATTATTTTATGGAGATGCATTAAGTGAAAATAGAAAGTAATAAATGATAAATGAGCAAGTAACGAGATTATTAAATCAAAATTTCGTAAGAAACAAAAAGATGAATGAATACCTAGGACACTTCGAAAACAAACCTTCATTTATATATGTGTCAATCAAATAACAATTTAATTCGTAATATCCAGTTATTATATGAATTAGAAACGTTACATATGTGAACATTTGTATTGAAAGTGAAAATATTCTAACAACAAGTGCACGGCCAAAATTTGCACGGGATAGATTGCAATTCCATTAAAGTCAAAGCAGAGAACGTCTGCTCGTAGATCGTCAACAATTGCAACAAAATTATTTACTTAAGTTTTAAAAATTTTAAATTGTCTCTACTCTGAGGAATTTTTTTGAAACACAAATAAAATTAACCAATGCAAGTGACCAACTCATACCCAAGCCAGATTTGTTTCTAGTGAACGTGAAGTTCCCCTGTAGTTCCAAACCCTTGCTGGGTCTACGTTTTGCAATTCTAACGCTCTATTCTTTCTAGATTTCTGATTCAACGATTGGCCTGTTTCCCACCTAGTTTGCGCTGCCAATCAGCCCCGCGACCCATTCCCGTCGGCAGCGGAAGGCCCTAGCAGGTGGGCCGCACCAGCGCCTGCAGCGGCGGGACCTTGGCCCTGCGTACACGTGGCGGCAGGGGCCGCGAGAAAGTTGCTCTCACGGACGCCCTCCGCCCCGCCCACTCGCCCATCGCCACGCAATGAGCGCACGCCTCACGACGCGTGCTGCGATCAAGGACGACGCGTCCAAGGGCCACAGCTCATCGCGGATCATACGCCGCACCCAGCACTAGAAGGTGGAATTTCCTTTTGAGAGAAGCTCGACAAGTGAATGTTTGACATAAGGACATCCACGAAGACGCCTCCTTCCCTCGCGCACACTGTGCTATGACAGCTCAGTGACTGCCTAGAGCCGAGTGTACTTGTTCAAACACGACAGGAGGAAGTGATTTGAAAAAAGGGACGAAACTCTTCACTGGGTTGTGTCATGCTTGTGTCTTGTAAAAGAAACCCAGACTAAATGCCTAAAAACTTTAACTTTCTACAATTTCTCTGCTAATCCGTTTCTATTGTCGCTCAGCCAAGGTTTTGACAACGAACATGAGAGTGAAAAACAGCTGGTATAGCGTTAGAGGCCTGCGAGGTGACAAATTTGTAAATTCCCAAAAGTACAATTCTTGTCGAGAGTAAGCAATGAACAAAAGTTTGAAGATAAGAGAGAAAGAAAAAATATAACAATCAACTCTTAACTCGCGTAGTAGGTATTTCTGCAAAACACTTCGCGAAAAATACACTCTAATTTCATCACCTTTTAATCTCAACGTTATGTCAACGCTCTTAATATTATGCATTTACACTATTATATAGAAAATGACAAGATGCGTTCTATACATTCTGTTATTTTTAGTTTTTACTTCAGGCAAAATAGAGGCTTTTGATTTCATTAGTTTTTCTTTACTTCAAACATGAAATAGGTAATACGAAAATTAAACTATTTGTATTATTATTCCTAAAAATACCTTTTAAAAATATCCAGCAACAGTAGAGACTCTTCAGTTATCTCCCCTTGAAAGTCCAATGATTGCATGGGAAATTATGTCAAGCTGACGCAAAGAGGCTGGTTTGTTAAAATAAGTAAGGAGTCATTGAACCATATAAATCTTTCACACTTTTGCTACTCCAAATAGAGAATTAGCCTTCGAATTACGAAAAACGTACTAAAAGCCGAAACTATACAGAATTTACACTTCCGTGTAAGGTACATTGAATGAAAATTTTGGGGAGCAACAAACAAACCTGGTCAAATAACTCTACTTATAGTGTTATTTGCAGACATGTTGGAGTTTGTAAGTCCAGCCATTGTGACATGAGTCAGCCGCCGCTTAGTAACCTGAGCCATTTACGAAACGACACAACAAACCGGCGGTCATATGGCACGGTGGCTTCGAAGCCAACTGTTCTTTGTGCCTCTCCTCTCCCTCCCCCACACATTCTCCGTAGAGTGGACGGCGTGCGCGAGTGACTGACCGACGGGTGGACGCGTCAGTTGCTTAACGCTGTGTGCTAACGCGTCCTTCCACACCCACCGCGAGAAAGTTGTGTTTTCCTTCGGGGCGGGAGGCCCGCCGGTGGAATGGCGTTTTGGACCGGCGAGGGAGTCATCAGCCGCTAGGAGGAAATCGAACCCAACGAAAGAGAGCGGCGTAGTGCCTCCGGACGCAAATCAAGGACAATCGGCAAAAAGTGGAATATGCATTGGCAATAGCTCATACAAGGAGGGGGGCTTCAGCAATCCCCCTCAGAAGCCGATATCATGCATTCACAAATAAAGTTTTTACTCATTTTCTATTATAACGTAACCATTCAATATCTCGAGTTTATGCGTCACAAATAATATTAAATCATCAAATAAAACTAAACTTAAAATTAATCTTAAATGAAAAATTCTTCATAAGGAACCACCAAGCCGGCTGAACACTGCATCTTTAGTCCACTCCGTAGAAACATTGTGGTAATAGTAATAGTAATTATTATCGAGCGTACTAGACAGATTTAAACCTCTGTGAGATGTCTTCCTGATCCTTACGGTAAAGATGGCATGAATATAAATTTGGAACCTCATGGTGAGAAATCAAATACATTTATTAGGTTTTGAGGGAACCAAATATTCGAATGTTTTCTCCAATGTATTTTTTAACTGTCAAACAATTTTTTTCTTTGAATTTGAAATTAATGTTTTTTATTTCTAACTTTCATGTTTAATTTGAATCAAAGAACAATTTGCCCTATTCAACTTACATTCCTTTAAAACTGCGAAGATTCGAATCGCGAACACTTTTCAAGAATGGAGAAAAATAATCCCTGGAGGTGAACGTGATTTTTTAAATTTTATTTTTTATTATTTTAATGAATCGTCCTCATCCAAAAGAGAACATTTTCCTCGCACCTTCTTTTGCGGCTCCTCCGTGGGCGTCGGTGCGGGGCGTGGAGGCGTGGAGAGGGGTGGGGTGGGAAGGGGAGGGCAGGGGTGGGGCGCCAAGGCGAGGGGGGGGATGGGACCTTTGTATATTTTTCGTGCGCGAGTGGGGGTTAAGGAGGCGTATCCTGGCGCAGGGGCGGGTGTATGAGCTCTGCGCAGCTTCAGGGAGGAGACGGGCAGCGACGCTGACGCGACAGTGCGCACAAACCAACCACAGATCAAAACGTGCGCACAAAATACACATAATGGCATTGCCAATGGCCATGTCAAAGACTTCAACGTTTTATAATGCCACAGTTGAAGGGATCGGTGATATCGCACTAATGCTTCGAGGAACACATGATACTCAATAATTGAATTGAGAAATGAACACTTGACCTATGGAACTACTGAATAATTGAAGGGATTGATGATATATAGTAATCGGAGAAGTCGCACTCATTTAGTTTACAAATACAGTTCGTTTAAAATTTGGGTAACACATGCTACTCAATGGAGGACCAAGACGATCAGGTATCATCCAACCATTCAGCTAGAAAATGGAATTCTAAAATAATGAATGGAAAGATGTTTGCTCAGAGAAAATAGTGGTATTGTGAACTTGAAAACCACAAAAATGTGGCTCATGACTATCCGTGAATTATCTATTCATTTATATCTCTTTTCTTAAAATGAAGTTAATCTTCTTTGAGTCGCCATATATTTAGTCCATGAATTTTGAAATAAGATCAGAATTCGCATTAAACTAAAATGGAATTAACTGGGCTGTGAATACACTTTGATATGTTGAACTACTACTAGGCGTAACGAATCATATATTTTCTTGAATTCGATTCCTAAAACTTTTAATTACGTATATTCTAAATCGAATTGAAACGTGTTAAATGTAAGTTTCAGGTTTAAATCCTGATAAATATAATAATAATAATAATAATAATAATAATAATAATAATAATAAAAAACTTAGACTGCATCTTATGAAAGCAACCTGCTAAATTGAAATAACAATTTCCTCTGGAATTTATTATAAAATTATCTATGAATATCTGGAAAATTTACCTACTAACATGTGTCGTGACAATATGTCGTGAATATTGAAGTGGCAAAACCGCACAACTCCTGAAGTTCTGAGTGGGAAGAATATAATAACTTCGTAAATTTGTGATCATGCGAAAATGAAAAAAGATCCTGTATGAATTTCGGTTCGCCTGTCTCCAGGTTCTTCAATTTACTACTACAAATCAGATATTGGAAATTTCAGAATCTGCTTCTTTATACATCCGCTTCTTGTTCAGTGCATTAACACAGAGTGCTGCTCAGTGAATTAACACAGAATAAATTTCCATTTCAGGGTTACTTTACACGAAACGTACAATATAGTTACGAAATAATCTGGAAAACAACTCTGCGAGTTGAAGTTGTTTGGGAGCAGTGCGCGTCGGAGCGTTGCGGGGCGTGGCGGGGCGAGGCGCGGCGGTGTAGAAGCGTGAGGCATTGGAAGGCGAGGAAGGGGGAGACTGTGAAACAGCAGCACCGCGCGCGCCGCCGCCGCCGCTGCCGCCGCCGCCGCCGCCGCCGCCGCTGCCGCCTTCCGGAAACGCGCCCCTCCCCCCACACGCCCTGCTCCTTCCACCGCGCCGTCGCTCCGCCGCCGCCGCCGCCGCCGCCCGCCACCAAGGCCAGGCCGGAGCCGGCGACCTCTCAAGGCTGCTTGGCAGCGGCGGCGGAGCGCGAGGCGAGGCGAGGCGAGGCGCCTGCGGCGGGGCCCCGGACAGGTGCTGCTGGCGGGCCACAGGAAGGGGAGACGACGTGGCAGTGGCGGAGGTGGAGACGATGATGGTAGCGATGGCGAATGTGATGGGGGAGGCAGTGGCGGTAATGGCGAAGGCAATGGTAATGGTAGCGGTGACGGGTGAGATGGCGCTATGTGGTGGTGGTGGTGGTGGCGGTGGCGGTGGCGGCGGCGGCGGCGGCGGCGGCGGTGGCAGCTGCCGGGGCGTGGCTCGCCGCGAGAGGCGCGCGCCACGCAGACTAATTTAAGGACATTTGGCCCCCGGGCAGTGCACGCTCCAGAGCGTCCTAATCAAAGCACTCGTTCAACCAGGAGATGCTTCGCCATCAAGAGGCACTAAGCAATTCGTTTTCCTAAATGAAGAGTTTTGTGTATTTATACATATTTTACGTACTTCCTTTACAACTGTGACGCTATAGGTAATTTTGTAATGTTTTGTTTTCTAATCTCTATGCGAGTATCAGTTGGCGCTCTTTCAATTCGCATTTAACGCTTGTATGATCATTAAAAGCGATATATCGTTAAATAATATGCACGTTATTGAATTCGAACCCACCCTTCCATATTCTATCCAATATTATCTTCTTTATTTGCCGTACTACGTCACCTAAATTTTTGTTACATTTTCCTAAATTTTCAGTTTTCTATTGTATTTTGTCATCAGACCCTAAATAAAAGATATCAATAATAACATTGATTCTTTTCGCACAAAATATTTTGACACCGATAAGGACAAAGCAATTCTTTATTCAGTGAATTAAAATGATTATAATTCATGAAATTTAGGTACTTCAGAGACTACTGGTAATCAATTTTCAGGAGTACTCATAATTTTCAGAATACGACGAATGCTATACAGGTAAGTTCGAAATGGACGAAGACAGATAGTGTACGAGGTTAGTCCCAACCGATTGGACTGCGACAGTTCTAATCTGCTTGGATCGGACAGCATCGTCTTGAAGAGGGTGGAATGAGTTCGCGGGAGGGGATCGGCGGGCCTACCAGAGTGAGATCGGAGTCCAATCGGGATATATCGAATCGAAGAATCGAATCGAATCGGATCGGATCGGATCGGGCCGGGTCGAGTCGAGTCGAGTCGGGCGGCGGGTGGGGTCGAGTCGGTCGAGTCGAGTCGAGTCGAGTCGAGTCGAGTCGAGTCGAGTCGAGTCGAGTCGAGTCGAGTCGAGTCGAGTCGAGTCGAGTCGAGTCGAGTCGAGTCGAGTCGAGTCGAGTCGAGTCGAGTCGAGTCGGGTCGAGTCGGGTCGAGTCGGGTCGAGTCGGGTCGGGTCGGATCGGATCGGATCGGATCGGATCGGGTCGGGTCGGGTCGGGTCAAGTAGGTGAGATGAGATGAAGTATGTGAAGTGAGTGGGGTCGGCCGTAGATGTGAATTGGGGAGAGGCGTATAGGTGCGTGGCGTGGCGGGGCGGGGTGGAGTGAGCGGAAAGGGGCGGGGCGGGGGGGACCGGAACGGGAGGGGCGGGGAGGACCGGGCGTGGCGGGGGGGGTGCGGCCGAGAGGCCCGCAAGGGAGCGCGGGAGAGGGGGCGCCACGCCGCCCACGTGGGATCGCCCACGCCAGCGCACACGCTTTGCGGACGCCTCCGTTCGCTGGTTTTGCGAGGCCCCGCGCCGCTGCGTTGGGGAATGGCATACCCGATCATTGGCCTTCCTGCGGACTGGTCCCCAAACAAAATTAATTTCTCTCTGACTAACAATACCAACGCGCTTTTCATTTACATTGTAGGGTCCTTTAAGCTTCGAGCAAACATCTGCAGTATACTGTCAATGCAATTTTGTCTTGAATTTCAACCAGCTTGTTTTCTTATCTTTTTGCCAGTATATAAGGCCACTTTGCAGAATTTTCCCAGAAAAAAATGTTTTCCTTTTATTTACAGGAGTAACGGTAGTAAAAAGTAAATTAGGACAAAATTATTTTTTTCAAAATATTTCGAATATGGTGATATTAATTGCATTGCTTCGCAAGAGATTCAGAACTATCGGCGTATCGGTACTTGAGAAAATACCATCGACCTGAGCTTACATGTTATCAACGTATCAACACAGAGAATTTTTGCATTGCATGAAATCCTTAGCGAATACCACTTTTCAGCCTCTGCACAAGTGCAGGTTGACTTGTGAGGATAAAACGGTTTACGAGGAGGGGCTCCACAACTGTGCAAAAATTCTCCATCGCTGAATTATTGGGATTGAAATAAAAATCGCAACATTCCTACGTACCCACCAAAGGCACTCCATAGCTTGTTGGAAATCATCCCAGAAATAACGAGCGGGCCGCCCACGGACTAACAGAATCTCTTAGCGGTGTAGAGAAGGGAAGGCGGCGGCGGCAGTTTCGACCGCTGAGCGGAGCTAGGCGGGGAAGGGCTGGGCGGGGGAGGACAGGAAGAGGAGGGAAGGGTGGCGCAGAGCGGGAGGGGAGGGGCGGGGCCGGGCAGGGAGGAGAGTGGTGGGTCGGGGTTGGGAGGGGAGGGACCGGCCAGGGGGGAGGGTCTGAGAGGAGCGGGGCGGGATGGGCGTGGAGGGGGGGCGCGGCGGAGCTGACTCAAGCCGGAGGCTCCCCCGCTGGTCGCGTCCCATCGCGTCGGTTGAACCTGCTATTAGGAGCAGCGGCCCACGAAGTCGGGCGAGTGCGTCACCGACGCGTTGGGCGGAGCGTGGCGGGGGCGAGGGGGTGGGGCGGAAGCAGGAAGTACGAGTGCACACGATTTTACTCAAAACGGGATGAGGCGCTGTCGTCTGATTGAAGCTTGTTACTGAATATGGTACGATTTCGCATCTATAGGAGTGTTATTTTTTTCGCTTGGTTAGGCCATCTATCCTGTCAGATAGATCACTTTAGATACTGCGTTCACTTTTGAGAGATTTACTTATTGTCGTATCCTTTTCCGTGATCGTAATTTGCTTAAAACATTCCCCTCTTTTTAGATTCCATTTGGTAAAATTATTACTTTGATTTATTCTTCTTATCTGCTTCATAAAGGAAACGGTGCATTGGCAACGAAGTAGTGTGTCTGATAATCAAATATTCTGGGCAGTTATGAAATGATAAATCATGATTGAGATAGTTATGAAATCTGAGATTGTTCTCTTCCACCTAGGCGACAATGACGTATCCTTAGTGACATTCAATCCCAAGTTAACGCAGAACGATATGCGATACTAAAAGGAAAACAAAACTAAGAAGAAATGAAGAGAAAATAATCTCCACTTGCGGGGTAGATACCCAGCTGGGAAAAGCTCTAAGCTTCCGAGTAGTCTCCCGACGTGCGTGGCAGTGTTGCGCAAGTAAAACTGTAAGTAAGGGATGAGGATAGGACAAGGAAGAGGAAGGAAAGGTTTCGCGCGGTCCGTGGCCCATTTATTGGGATTCTAGTCTGGCATTTGCCTTATCATTGATGGGACAAACCAAGAACAACTACAGATCATGGCAGCCCACAACTAGAATTCTCCTCCAGACAGCTGCTGGATTCGAACTCGCTAACTAGCTAGTGTCAATTGGTTTGGTTTGGTTTTATCGTGTTTCCGGGCGCGTCAACTGCTTTGGTCGTAAGTCCCGTTAGTGTAGTGCATGTTCTTTCTCGGGAGATGGCGGTCTTCCCCCGCTGGATGGCGAGATCCGGCGCTGACCTACCGTCGGCTAGTGGGGTTTCCCCCTAACCAGGCTTCCCCCACCAGCGGGGCACCGCCCCAGCAGGGCCAAGCTCTAAACTCCCGACCGGTCTCCCGGAATATGTGGTAGTGTAGTGGATGTTACTGTAAGTGTGTGTAAGGGGGAGAGGATAGGACAAGGAAGAGGAAGGATAGATCGCGCGCGGTCCGTGGCCCGTTTGGTAGGGTACTG
This sequence comes from Teleogryllus oceanicus, assembly GCA_964035755.1. Classification (NCBI taxonomy): domain Eukaryota; kingdom Metazoa; phylum Arthropoda; class Insecta; order Orthoptera; family Gryllidae; genus Teleogryllus; species Teleogryllus oceanicus. The sequence goes on from CAXIVR010000008.1 coordinate 54,800,520, forward strand.
CTCCGGCATTCGCCTGGTGTTGATCGGAGAAACCACGGAAAACTACCGATCAGAGCAGCGGGCCGCTAGAATTCTCGTCCAGGCAGCGACTGAATTCGACCTAGCTGAAAAGCTAGTGTCGAAAATCCTGCCGCCGCGTGGAATGGGACCTCCCGGTCAGAGGCGCTGCACTGACATCAGCTGATGCACTGAGCTACCGCTCCCGGAGCTAGTTTGGAAAATCCTGACACCGTCGGGAGTGGAATCCTAGGTCCTCCCGGTCAGAGGCATCAACTGACGCCCTGAATCACGTGAGCCGGCCCCTGCCGGAGGGAGGGGTGGCGTGGGCGGGGGCGTGGCCCGCGATGGGTCGCGGACGTGCTGGTGGCGGCTGCGCCGGCGCGGGGCGTCCGCGCCGGGCGACCGGTTGCACGGCTTCCCTCCGCGGGGCGGCGAGTGGGCGCGCGCTTATGGCGAGGGAGGGGCTTGCAGCTTAGCCGACGCGACCGCCCGCCTGCCCGCCCGCGCTTTTCGATACGCCCGCTAAAACATCGATATTTCGAATTTTATGACTATTCGACTTACCAAGGTTCGAATCAACGAGTGAAAGAAAGAAAGTCGAAGTATTGGAATTACCGACGTTCCACTATATATAAACATTATTTAAATGTCAGTAATCGATTTTCATGATCCTTTCCTAAGTATATTTAAAAATGTCAGTAGTACATACTTTTCCCTGTTAAAAACTTACGGTATCAAGTTCTTAAGTACATATAAAAATGTTAATACTCAAAATATTTTAAGTATTTATTTTCAACAAACTTCTTTAAGCAGCTTAAATTGTTCAAAAACCATAATTAATTGAACTAATAAACTAAGATTACAAGTGTAAGGATGTAAATTATCTCCGAAACATCCATAGCAATGTATCGTAAAGCTATGGCTTCCCCTGTCCAGTCCGAACTGTCCTTACTGGGGGTCGCCGGCGCTAGACGGTGCGGGGGTCCCCGAGAGGGGATCCCGCCCGCAACCCGACACCTACTTCCCCCACCCCTCCACGCCCCTCGTCACCCCCTCTCCGCACACCAGGCCCGGTCGCCATGCGGTGCGATGTGGAATCGGTCAAGAGGCTCAGGAGCATCGCACACTCGGGAACCAGGAAACCAACATTTCAACAGCACTAGTTAGTGCCAACACCTGACGTGTACACTTGCAAAGAAATTTCGCCTTGTTCTGGCAAGAGAAAGTGTGTCTCACATGTGAATTATTAGACAACCACTAGTAAAAGCGATTACTTTTAGGGTGCTTAAAGTTCAATTTTTATCACTAATGTTTAAAATTACATTTTTATCGCTAGTGCTTGAAATTAAATTTTTACCACAGCGTACTTAAAGGTTAATTTTACTACTAGTGCTAAAAGTGAGAGGATACTTAAATGATTAGATAAATCTGTGAATGCAAGAAAGGAAACCAAATACTTTCGTCTGATAAGCTACAACTGATCGTAATGTAACATGATACCCAATAAACTGTTTTGTATACTTAAATTAAAATAAAAGAAAACCATAAAGTCTGTTAAAAAATTATGACATTGAATAAAAGTAATTTTATTTTCCTCTAGGATTGCATTTGGCCTATCGACCTCATATATCAACATTTGCTACTCGCAATAGAAAATGTCACTTTTACCACATAAAACATAAACCTCGCATAAAAACAGATAAATCGAAATATCAATGTATAGGGTGAAATATGTAGTGGATTCCGCTTGTGGACAAAAAGTTTGCCACCTTATCCATGTCAATGATATGCACAAAAACATCGATTATTTCGGCGTTTAGGTGAAATCTAGTGATGAACTGCGCAAATTGTTGAAAATATTTTTCAGATACTGAAAAAGGAAGCAATAATAATAGTCTTTAATAATATTTATTTACTAGTAGTATAAAATGGTAGATTAAAATAATGTGTGGCATTTAAGTTAAAAAATTTCCTCTTCTTATTTAGTACATAAGGACAGTCATTCTTATATAAACTGCCACATGTAGTTCCGAATTATTTGATAACTATACTTTGACGAAATATTTTTAAAATTTAACTACTACGTTTTCCTCACAGGTTATTTCACTTTATTTGCCATCTAAGTTAAACCTCCAGTCCTCTAGTCTTCAAAGTGGTACCGAATCAAGTTCATTTACTTTCACGACAATTACTTTCACGACATCAGACACCTGGCAAATTATTGAGCTTAGCAAAAGGAATTGCGTTTTAAATTATTTTTTGACTCAGTCATAAAGAGTGTTCAAGAACAGGGATTGTATCTTTATGAACGGTTCTCACTGCTAGTGCTCGGTCTTATCTTGATGATTGCGTCATGCTACGAGTCAGAGTAACAACTTGCTTAGAAAATAAAATAAAAAAGTTGATACTGCATAACTGTCTGGAAATACTCCAGACAGATTTCCTTGGAATATGTCTGGAGGTAATAATGATGGAAGTAAAGTACGTGGTAAAAAGTAATTTACTGTAACATAGCATTAGGTTCATTGTGGTATCAACATTCGCACAAATTAAATTTGAGTGTAAGAAAAATGTCAGAACCGATCAGAAGAAAAAATAATTTCACAATATTATTTTTCATGCATTATTTTTAACAAATAATATGAATATATTATTAATGAATATAATATAGTATTATGTTATTAATATTTATCTATTTCGAGGCTTAGATATGAAGATTCGACCAACTTTGCATTTGGTATTTTAATAAGTTTTCCCTGGAAGTTACACACAGTATTCACTTCTTGTACATGGAAGTTGTCTCTGTCATCATGTAATAATAAATTACTTCTAGTTTCCTTTCCTTCCTACTTCATATTCACCCTTCAACTCACCACTTCTCCGAACAGCAAGGACGGAAGGTCGAAGTGCAACAAACTCCTACTTCCCCTGCAAGCACCTGAATTGTAATCTCCTTCACGCGAACTCTCCATAAATGCGGAACGATATTCTCCGGTATGACAGGGAGCAGCGTCTGGGTACAATGAAGACTGTGCGGAAAATTCAGACAGTGAAAATATCATTTCGCTTGCCAGACCTGTTTGCGGCCCTGACATCGCGTGATCACTTCCCAATGAGTTGTCACAGAACAGGTATGAGCGTGCAAACATTGGTTAATTGCTTCTTAGGAGATATTTCCCAACTTTGAATACAACCCTAAAATATTAAATGACAATGATTAGATAAGATGATTTCAAAGTCATAACATACGTGGTGTATATCCTATTGAAAATGTTCCAATTCTCCAATTAGTGTAATAATTAATGGCATTTTTTCTAACTTTAAATTGGCGAAACAATCCTTTCTTGTTCGTTTAATTCTTACGGCATGTGACACGTGTTGAACGTGAGAATTTGTTCACCGTCTCTGGACCAGTTATCAATTTCATCGAAAAGAAAAATGCGAAGTTAGCAAACAAAAATAGTTTATTTTCTTGAAATTTGCAACATCATTTTTGGAATACAGAGTCACCCCTACAAAACAAACCCACTTCTGAGCCAGGAATATCCATTCGCAGCTTGTTTTGCTCCGTTCAATCAAGAAGAAGAAGAGAAACATCACACAAGTGATTGGATCATCTCGCCAGTCTTGCTAGCTCCAAGTGCAACGTCAAGGAGTTTCCTTCCGTCATCAACGAGCATTAAAACTCGCAATGAAACGCAGTCGACACAGCCGAGATCACAAGCAACAGCCCATACGACGAGCGGCAGGAAAAACAAAGTAAACCTCCTAACACAGAAATCGTTGCAGACAATAGAACTCGTTGACACACAAAGTACTCGTAACGACCGCCGTAAAAAGTCGTAGAGCAGTCGATAGCGAACGGCGGGGGGCGACGGGGGCGCGAATGTCAGGGAAGACGTCGATGCGAGCGCAACCGGAAGGGCTAAAAAAGAAGACGGCGCGGGGGCGGAGTCGCCCGGCGACGCGCGACGCGGCGGCCGCGAGCCACTGGGCCGACAAAGGGCGAGAAGGGGCGGCGTGGGCGGCGGCGGGTGGGGCGCAGTGGGTCGAAACGGGAAGCAATAGTATAAATGAATTATTTTACGTGGCGAGACGCAGGCCATGAGGTCTGCTCTTCCGTTTGACCACGCAAATTTCGTTACGCTCCTTTCACCTACTAGAGAAGAAAGAAGGTATTACTTGGGCGACGAAACAGGCAATTTGAATTTAGCTCAGAGGCTTCATTTAGGGTTGAGGATATTTTACATGCAATAAATCTACTACATGGGACAGCCGGTTTACTTCCCCTCAAGGAAGGCGTACGAAGGATTTTTTCGCCCTTAAAAATCCACGGCTTCGAAACCGCGAACTTAGATATAACGGCCCGATACGCTAACCGTTACACCATCGCCGCCGCCAAGTAGTATGAAGGACATTGGGCAGTAGACCGACTTAGGTGGCTCAGGGCATCAGTGCCTGAACCTATTACCGGTAGGTCCTAGATTCGAGTCTCGACGTCGAGAGGATTTTCGTCACTAGCTTGTCAGCTAGGTCGAATTCAGTCGCTGTCTGGAGGAGAATTCTACCGTCCGGCTGCTCTGATCGGCAGTTTTCCGTGGTTTCGATCAATACCAGGCGAATGTTGGAACAGTACCCTTACGAACGGTCCACGGACCGCGCGCGATTTTTCCTTCCTTTTCCTTGTCCTATCATCACCCCTTTCATACACTTACACTAACATGCACTACACTACAACACATGACGGGAGACCGTTGGGAGCTTCCGTTCGGGAGCTTAGAGCTTCTCCCTGCTGGGGCGGTGCATCGCTGGTGATATATATCTAATTGGGGAAAACCCCACTAGCCGTCGTAGAGGTCGGTGCCAAGTGTCGCCATCCAGCGGGACAAGATCACCGCCACCTCCCTAAGAAAACGCATTCACTATACTTACGAGGCTAATGACCTAAGCAGTTGACGGAATCATTAAATACGGTATCTTAGGTACCGTACCGTACCAGCGAGGCACTGCTCCAGTCGGGACAATTTCTGAGCACCCACAAGTCTCCCGACAAGTGTGGTAGAGTGGTGTACGCAAAAGTGGGCGTGTGTGTGTAAGGGGAGAGAAAGGGACAAGGATCAGTAAAAAAAGATCGGACACAGCAAACTTTCCGCAACTCGTAAATGTTAATATCTCATTTTGTAGATTATTTTACAGAGTTTCCTTCGCGATCGAAAAAAAGATGTTTGAAGGGTGTAACACATATCCTATCCGAGTTACGCGAATGACCAACGGAAAAGTGGACCGTACCTTTGGAAAATGCACACGCACCTATGATTTTTATAGCATAATATACGAAAATAATATTTTAAATTTAGAAAAATACGACAGTGAATTGTAATTCAGCCACTGTGAGAAGGCAGGTTGCGCGTGGCAGAGGGAGTCTGGACGGACATGCCAGTGACGGTGAGGCCGAGAGCAGAGGGCAGCGGTGATGGCAGACACAGTGAACGGGAAAGGGGCGGTGGGCGTGAAGGACTGCGAGCGGTAAGGGAGGAGTGTGTGTGGTGGGCGGCGAGCGAGGACGATGGTGGTGACGGAGGCATCGAGCAGGAAGGGCGGCGGGCAGGGGCTGGGGCGCGGGGGGGCCGGGAAAGGGGGGGGGGGGAGGCGGGCGGCAGGCGGGGACGGCAGGCGGGGACGGCAGGCGGGGACGGCAGGCGGGGACGGCAGGCGGGGACGGCAGGCGAAGACGGCAGGCGGGGACAGCGGGGGGGACAGCGGGCGGGGACGGCAGGATGGGGACTGGCGGGGATGGCGGGCGGGGACGGTGGGCGGGGTCGGCGGGCAGTGACGGCAGGAGGAGGCGGCGGGCGGGCCGGTAGCGGGGACAGTGGAAGAGCGGGATCGCGCGGGGCCGATGCGCGGCGGGGGCGGCGAGAGAGGCGCCTGGAGCAGAAGATAACGCGGCGCCGGCGGCGGTCGAGCGTGCACGCGGAAGATGGAAGACGCACGCCGCCCCCTCCCCCGCCCACGCCGCCGCTGCTTTTCCGCTTCGTGGTCGCTGCTCCCGTGCCCTTCTGAGGATCGGACGCGCCCCGCCTGCGTCAGCGCCGGCCAACGCGCACCCGGCCCTCATACGCACTATAAGCTAAATGCGTATTTGTGAAACCTGAAAACCGGATAATAACAATCCACTATTTCTGAAAATATAACTCCAGTTCCAATAGCATCTATTACTGACATCTAATCCTTCAGATACGATACAAGTATTGTCTTTTCATTTTCAGTATTTCAGTATCGATACTTCAAACGATGATATTTTGCTTTCCCTATTACCGGAATTTATATCGATACGTCATCTTTATAAGAATCGAAATTTTGTTTTCTACAGCATCGTCAACAATACTAATTATTAGTATTGTTGACGATGAAAAGGATTTATTGCATTAGAAGTAAAAACGCTGTCGGTATTATACCGACAGCGTTTTTACTTCAAATGCAATAAATCCATTCAGGTCTATCTGATGATGAGCTCCATCCGATTCCGCCGAGCTGTCACTTGATGGCTGAAGCTGCTGCAACCGGGCTGCGTTCCGTGCGGCGCTGGTGGCGGGCGGCCGGGCGAGGGGTCTTTGTTTCGAGAGCCGCCGCCGCCGCCGCTGCTTCGGACCTTCGGCCGGGGCGCTGCTCCCGCACCTCCGCACAAAGGCCGGCGCACCGCGCGCCCGCCGTGAGGCGACGTTGCGACACTTCTCTTTCGACAAGTGGCTACCTTGCATTTTCGATTAATCACAAGCGGTATCGGTGCTGGTTAAGTATTAAGTACTGACTAAGTATTGGTTTTCTCTTTCCGATATTAGTAATGCCGGCATCAATTCTTGAATAATTTGCCAAAGTGAGGTTGCGCCAATTCGGATTCAACACGTTGCGGAATCTATACGTTGTTTTCGACATTAATAGAATACGTATCGATACACTCAGTTTTTCCCGCATCGGTACACCACCTGGCTTTTTGTTTCCATATTGTAAAATTGCCAATGGATTTGTTTTGGATATTTGAAGTGCCATTTTTTAAAATATAGGTTTTACCCATCCCTATCATGGTAATTCATTTCTATATTATTTATACTGGTATCTACATTTTCTTTCAATATTCCCGACGCCTGGAAGAATACTTACATTGTATTACAAATACGATTGTTTCCAATTATTTAAACAAATAAAAGGTTACTTGTGGTTTGTGGAAAATAAATTTAAGTGTAATGTAGAATTTATTGAAGAAAATCCCAGACACTTCAAAACTCATGTTTAATATTTGACTCTTCTTACATACTGAATGAATCACAATAAATCTAGAAAGTGTTGTGTCCACACATTTTGGTTGTATTTGTTTTATGGGAGAGGAAACACTTCGCTTTACAGTTATCGTATCAATGGCAGTGGGACGTGGTCGCGTGATGGCTGCATGATTTCGGTTGCTGCGTGTGTGGCGTGCGTCGAATGGAAAGATTCTGCGTCGCGGGCGCCATGATCTTTCAAGGAGAACCACTTCAGGTGATCTACCCCGCAGGAAAAGTGCCTTACCACGAACCAACCACGTTAAGCGAACCGCCAGCACAGTCAAGTGTCTCCATTGTTACCGCCTGCAAGCGGACAGGCAAACGGACGATCGGGAGACTGGATGGTCGGGGAGTCGAGTGGTCCGATATTTAGACGGTCGGATAGTGAGATGGTCCGATGAACGAATAGTCGGATGCTCGGATAATCCGATGATCGGATAGAGGAACGGTCATCAGGTGCATGTCCGTGGGCTCGTCGGACGGTTTTTGCTTACTTTCTAGAGGAAGAGTTAGAAAACCCTTCTGTGTCAGTGAGACGAGTGTGATATACTTACTCTTCATGCATGAATATTAGAAAAATTTTTAAACAGCGAAGGTAATTCACTAACGACGCAATTAGTGCGATTACAAATCCGAAACATATGTACCAAAAATAATGGAATACTTTTAAACGTTTGAACTCAGTTATTTCAAAATAATTCAAGGTGGAAATATCGAACCTAGAGATCAGCATTTATTTGATGGTTTTGATCACTTCAGAACGCAGACAGTCAGCATTTTCATCTTACAAATAATTCAAAAAAATAATGTATTAACCTTCATGTCATGCATTAACAAAAAAGTCTCCACGTGGGCCGGCAATCCTAGACGGGAAGCAGCCGCGAGGAAGGAGGAGGGATGACGCGGCAAGGAAGCGGAGCAAACTGACTGACGGACGTCCGGTGGTCGGAGGCGGCGACGGCGGCGGCGCGAAGACGTCGGCGGCGAAGGCGGGCGGGGCGTGGAGGAAGGGGGCGGGGCGAGACGCCTCGTCAAGGGCACCAGGTCGCCGGGTGCAGCGACCACCGCTTTCCGAAAAAGAAAAAGGAAGCAAAAAGACTCGAGATGCGAACTGCTGCTAAAGCGTCGGCGCCACGCTGCCCCGCCCCGCCCCTCTCCACCCCGCCCCTCTTCGCCCCGCTCTGCACCGCGCCGATGGGTTACGTGGGTATGTTGGAATGAAAAGATGAAGCTTTGGCGGGAATGTGCTGTGAACTCTTGGATACACAGATTGGAGTGTATTCTGAAACGGTGAATTAATTTTCGCTTGGTCGATGCTGAATTTCACAAATAGATCTTGTTGCGAGCTTCACAGTGTTTGTGCATAACAATTCACGAGCGAAAGAAAATAATTGAAAGACCGTGGAGAATTATTTCAATGTAACGAGTTTTATGGTTTAAAAGAAGCGATGTTCCTTTTTCATTTACTATTCTTGTTAGCTTAAGAGAAACAATGAAATTCTGTAGAAACGCATATTTAAATCAGTGTCGAAAAATTAGTGGTTTAATGTTACTATAAGACTTATTACACTTACACATTACATTACATTATTACACTTAGGGGGTAAAATAAACAACTTGTTCCAAACTCTCTTTTCAGGGCAAATAGTTCGTGAGTGCTTAAGAATAGGTGCCATGGTCTTCAAAATTCTCCTCTTCGGGTTACAACAGTACAATTTGACATACATAGTGATGTTCCCCTACTCAAATACTCACGAGTACCCTTTGGGTGTGACAAGAAAATACACAAGATTCTGGCGCCGTGCGCATCACTGAAGTAGGTAGTCTAAAGTCGGAAATCGAAGAAAAGCCAACAAAGAAACAACAACAACAACAACAACAACAACGTACAAAAAAGATTGAATCGCGCACCAATATGGCGAAAAAAGAATCTTTTGCTCTTTACGTTCCACTCCAAGCCTTATGTGCAATGCACGTTTCCACCGTGTTCTGTTGACGAACTCTGTTAGCGTGCCGAAGCAAAGCGACACCGCTCGCTGCAGAGCTTCAGCGGCCAAATAAAAGATTTATTGGCGTGGCAGGATCTCGCAGGTTTATGCAGTGCAACTGTGTGGTGGCGGTGCAACACTCAAGAGGATACGTGATGAAACTGTTGCGGTATTGAATTAAAAATTGAAATTCATGTTTTGTGGGAAATGGAGTCATGTACGAGATAGTGCCTCGGTCGCAAATACATTACACGCGTAAACCGGTAGGTGCAAGCGCGAAATAAAGAAACTATATTCTACATAAAACGGCTAACTGGTTCGGGTAACGATATTTTCCCCAACCTCCTGTAAAATATTTTGTAACGTTATTCATGATCAGTTTTCCACTTCTTGTAATTTTAACTGCTGTGATTTAGAAAAATCATAAAGCAATCGCCAGGAAAATACTGGAGTCCAATTTCTTATTTTGTAAAAAGATTTGACATCTGAAACGTGTAAAAAGAGCAAAGGAGACCTCTGTTAGATTTTACATACATTTTGCAGGAATTTTAAGGAACTCTTTACACCAACGTAATTTCAAAACAACAAACATATTGTGTACTTGATAGAGAATAAACCGACACTCTGAAAATAAAAATTAGAAATCTTTCAGGAAGAGACTGGAATTAATTTCAACATGAGTTTATTAATGATTCCAGTAGATTACGTTTTATTAGGAACGAATCCCAACGTACATCATTGGGTTTCGTTTTTATGTTATTATCTTGATCTTCACTATCACCAAAAAAGTAGGACAATATATAAACCACGTAGGATCTATATAAAACTGCCACCACGTTACCGACAGTCGTCACGCCTCTAAATAAATTAAACTAACGGTAAAAAACGGTCTGCTTTCTCATTAAAAAAGGTGTTTCATTGTTAATTAACGAACCGCAAAATTTCCTAACTCGTTTTTCCTCTTTTTCACGTTAACTCAAGAGGAAGCAGCGTTGTTCCTTTCTTTTTCTTCGCATTCTTTTAGACTCAGCCATTCGTGCACTTGATTTGGGTAAGTGAGCATCATGCATCCTCGCTAGTCAGGTGGCGAAATGCGATTACTTAGGGCGATATGATTGCCAGCAGTTTGTTTTTATTCCTTTGTAAGCCGAATGTAGAATAAAAAATTGCAGAAGGACTAACGTACCATAATGAGACCTGAACTCTGGAATTGCAATACTGAAACTTCAAATAAAAGAGGAGAATAAGAAAGAACGAAGAAAAAGGTGAAAAAGAAGAAAAAAGAGAAGAAGAAAAGGACAAATAGGAGGAGGAAAAGGAAAAGGGGGAAAGAGGGTGTGTCGAATTTTGGATTCCATTGTCAATTGGAGGAGGAGATCCTCCTGCTGCTTGAAGTGTCCACGTCCTCAAGACCATGCAGTCGGGGGCGGAGCAGGGCGGGGCCGGGTTGGGGCGGGGCAGGCGGGGCGGAGTAGGGTGGGGATGAGCGGGGTGGGATGGGATGGGATGGGATGGGGTGAATGGGGCGGCGGCGCGTGCGGGCGCGGGCGCAGCGCGTCGGCGCGGAGCCAAAGTGCCGTTGCGGCAGGGGCGGGGAGCAGGGTGCGGGGCGTGGGGCGCGGGGCGCGACGGCGCAGGCGCAATGGCGGCGCCGCGAAGCGCAGCTCTCCTGCGCGCACACGTGACCGCCCGCGCCCGTTCGCGCGTCGCCGGCCTTGGACGCGGCCTGCGGCCCCCGACGCCCGCCCCGCCGGGCGACGGTTCGTCCGCCACTCCTTGAACCCAACCTTTGGCAACAGGCGGCAGCCGCCGAGCGGAAGGGGGGGGGGGGACGCCCCTCCACAACCGGCGGCGGCGGCGGTGGAGAGTAGGAGGAGCTTAAGGATCAGCCAGACAAGAGGGAGGAAAGAACTGAAGGAGGTGGAGGAGAGGGAGAGGAGTAAAACTAGTAGAGATGACAGGAAGAGAAAACGAGGAAGAGGAGGAGGAGGGGAACAGGTTAAGAAAGGAGAAAGGTAGGGGAGAAGAGAGGAAGGAGGAAGAGGAGGAGAGGGAGATGGAGGAGAGGGGCAAGAAGGGAGAGAGCAGAAAGAGAGGGAGGAGGAGGTGACGGAGAAGCAGGTTGGAAAGACGGAACGGAAGAGCGCAGGCAGAGATTAGGATGGGGCGCAGGAGAGACGGAGGTGAGGCAGAAAGAGTGGAGGAGGCGGACCCCCCCTCGGCGCGTGCCACCCGCCGCTGCCGCCGCCGCCGGGGGCCTCTACTGCTTCCGGTCGCGCCGTCGTCGCTGCGCAAAACCACGTTCACACGCAGCCTACATACGAGCACCTATGCACGGAATAGAATCGCGTCGCAGCCGAATCATTTTCACAAACGGTGCTTGTCCTGCGAACATTTGGCACAATAATAATCAAGGCTCACAGGGCGGAGATGACGAAACCTTTTGCGAATCTCAATTACGATAATTTGACATATTTTTCTTTCAAGGAAGAGAAACGCAGAAATTATTTCAACACCAATATTTGGTGATGTATGTTCATTTTATTATATTATGTATCAATTTATTTGAACCACATTAATTTACATCTCCTGGAAATAACTGTCCTGGGTGGCTACTTTTTATTATATTCGAAGGATGATTGCAACTAGGGCCATGCACGTCGTAAGAAGTTCATTTCTTTGGTCTGGAGACAGGTACTGGGCTGGGTGTACCTATTCGGTTCCGTGGTGTTACACAATCATGATTTCAGTGTTTTCATATTGGACATTTTAAGCAAACGAGAAGCATTAGCGGAACATTCAGACGAACATGAACATTGAAAATGTTGTGACCCTGACATTGAACACGTTAGTGCAGGTCTCTCTTCAAGACATAGAGTCTCCTCGTACGTAATAAAAGACGGTTGTAGCTTTGTACTAACATACTTCGCAGGGCAGTTTATTAGCACTCGGGTTCCTCTTGACACGAAAAGATTCCTAAGTGAAAGATATTTTTAAAAGAGGGAAGAAGTAGCCATTAATCGCTAACTGGGACATTGATACAAAAATACTGAATCGTTTTAAATCCTGGTTTGTTTAGGTTTTCGTTGTTTCTTTTCTGACCAAATTCCTGGCAAAAATATTTTATAAGGCAATCGTACACTTAAATTTCCACGTCCATACCAATTAAGTATTTTTATTGTGTGTCTGAGGACGGATTTGGGTCTGCATATATTAGGCGAAAAAAAACTTTATAACTCGAATCTTTGATGTTTGAATCAATATTGTAAATACTACGTTGGCTGTTGATCACACGAGCGTGGGGTCTGTATGAGGATGGAAAACTTCAAATTTGTTCATCGCAACAATGAATTCAAATCTGAAGGGATACTTCGGTGAACATCGACGTTAGAAATAGGTGTGCTAAGGCGAAGAGAGGAGGAGAGGTTGGTATAGAAGAACACACGACTCTTTGCGAACGAGGTCACGGCACGAAGCGGGACGGAATCCGGCGGCCGGTGGTGACACGTCAATCTCGCTGACACGTAAATTACCGCGACACCGCAAACGACCATATTCCGGAAACGTCCACTCTTATTGAGCAGGAGAAATTCGAGGCCCATGAAACTTTATACCAATCGCACGAAGATAGGCACCAACAAGAATTTCCTCACCGGATTACGAGTATGCGCAGCAAAATACCATTTTTTTGCGGAGGAAAAGAACAAAGTGCGCTGATTGTGAGGAGGCATAAAGAACGGGAAGCCTAGAGAGATACGAAGGCAAAGACGGCACCTGCTATAACGTTTACGACGCGACATTTCCGAGACGCTTCGATATTATGAGTACGTCCACCAAAACGCGATTGCTGGGAGACCAATAGGGTCGCAATCGTTCGACTGCCTCGCTCCCCAAGAGCACAAACAGCGCCGCCAACAAGTATTTCTTCTGCCGTGTTACGATTACGCTCACAATATTACGACTACGACCTCCATACTACGAGAAAAGAGAACGTTCGGACGAAACGCACGAAGAACGCGCCGAGACGCGAAGCGACACGCGAAGGCAGGTTCCGACGCCGACGCGTCGACGCCGCTGCATTTCCGCGACGCCGTGCGGTCGTCTGCCGCGGCGGCGACGGTCAGCGCGTGGGACGGCGGCGGCGGCGGCGTGCAGGCGACCCTGGGCGCAGACGTTGACTTGGCGGTGGAATGCAGCGGCTAGCCTTGGTGGGGCATGCACCGAGGGGGCCAGCCAGGGCCCGGCAGGCAGGCAGGCCGGCCGGCCGGCCGGACCCGGCGGCGGCGCGGCGGGGGTGGCGGGGGCCGAGGCGGGCCAGCCAATCGGCGCGCGGCAGCGGGGCTCTCACAATGGCGAGAACCATCTGCGCTCGAGATTTCCGATGGCCAACAAGGAGCCGGCGGGCGCCGGGGAGCGAGACGCCTACCTTAACACCGCGCCCCGGCCCCCCCGCACGGTGGGGGAGGGGCGGGCGGGGAGGACGCGTCGCGCCGTGCGACGCCGCCGCCGCCGCACTGCGCCGCGCCGCGCGCAGAATGAAGCACTCGGAAGCCGGTGCGCCGCGAGCGGCGAGGCAAAGCGAGCAACACGCCTTCGCCTTCGCCTTCAGCCGCTGGGAGGCCACGCGTTAGGGGCTTCCGCGCGGCACCGGCGCCCCCGCGTCGCTCGGACGGACAGCACGCGCGCGCCGTCGCCTGGCACCACGCGGATAAGCGGATGGGGTCGGGCTGAGGCGCGTCTAGTTGGGGGAAAGATGTCCGATAGGTCGGGCTCTCAATTTACCATCTCTAAATGTACTCATGGAAGAGGAAAACTTGCTGTGTAATTCTTTGTAAAATACTTTGTAAAATGGTTTGTCGAATCCCCTGTACTTTTCGTACTATTTTTACTTCTATTAGTAATTTACACCGAGACGAATCGTAGTATCGCAGTTCAGCAATCCCGGTATCCATAACATTACAGCTGAAATGTACATATAGTGCTTGATGCTTTTTTTCAGATGTATTATTTGATACTATATTTGGTGTGATACTGCCAAAGGAATATTTCCACATATAGTTGTAATCCAAACTCAAGTGATGTTATTATTGAGACTTGTATATCGATGTCACAATACTATAATAGTAAGATAAATATATACAGATGTGTCGATATGTACAATTTTTAAAAACCGGTAAGTCCGTATTTTCGTCCAAGACCAGTGTTCCTTGCTAAAGTTAAGAATGGGAATAGTGCGAGAGAAATAGAAGAGAAAAAACAGAACGAAATACGAACGTAATAGAAAGAATGAAGTAGTCAAGAAGCAAAAACGAAACCAGAGACCTTAAAATTACGTAACGTTGAAACGGATGAGTGCCTGCGTCGCGAATGTTACAAGAGGCGTTTTTCCTTTCGCAGCCACCCCGGGGCAGCCGCTGCGCGCCGCTCCAATCCAGGCTCTTCGCCGCTCGCACGACGCGCACGTTCCGTCGCCTCGCCAGTGTCTTGACGGCGGGCGAGCGAGAGCGCGAGCGGATGAGGGGCAATAAAGTCTCAGCTGCCCGTGAATGGCCCGCGCCACGCCCTCCCCCCCTGCTCACTGAGCGCTCTCCCAACGCTCAGAATGATCTCACGCATGCTCCTTGCTGAAACCTCCCAAATGGCTGGGACACAAACTTCTAATATTGTCCCCGCCTCTGCCCGGCTTCCACCCCACCTCCGCTCTGCCCTGCCCTTCTTACTCCCCGCCTCCGCCCCGCCTCCCCCCGCCTCCACCGTCTTTCTTTTCCCCCAAAATCGCTCCGACTCATCCCGCCTCTGTCCCACCTCTGTCCCACATATGTCCCGCATATGTCCCACATGTGTCCCACCCTGTCCCACACTTTCCCACACCTGTCCCACATCTGTCCCACCTCCTCCCCGCCTGCTTTTGCCCCACCGTCGCCCCACGTTTTCCCGCTTGTGCTTCCTCCTTTTCACGCCGGTTCACCCCTCGCCTTCGCCCCGCTCGCCGCCCGGCACCTTGACGGTAATCTAATTTCGCCGGCCGCCGATGAATTAGTAAAGAGCCAATTGGCGCGCGCGTGAAATTAAATCTACCGCAGCAACGGAGCGGTGGTGTCGGTGCGGCTTCCAAGAGCCCAGAGCGCTCGTTTAAATGAGGGCGACTTTCCTTGAGGATGTCGCGGTCGGCCACTCCGTGTCACAAAAGCTCATGTTTCAACGTTTCACTATTAATGTTCCTTCAACTCACTCCATCGACTCTTTCTAATACGAGAATATAACTTTTTAAAAAAGGCACAGGATATTTAGCAACAACGCGATGCAGAAATAGCATTAGTACAGTCGACTGCGCTTATAATGAACTTCTAGGCACTAACAGTTTTGGTTCACTATATCAGAGGTTCACTATATCCGATGATGTCAAAAGTGAATAAAATAATTCCATGATGATTTGATTTTAATAATATAGAGATAATAAATGATTGATTTTATTAATATAGAGATACAGCAAAATTCACCAAGAATGTTCTTGTATCTCTATATTAATGCTATTTGCTGTACACTGTGCAGATCACCAAAGCAAACATTAGAATGTACTATAATTTGAATTTTACTAAGTCAATGTGACATGTGTCTTTAACCGTTCCGAAGAAGGAATCAGAACAATCCAAAACGCTTCGTATATGTTCCTCAAATATGAGTCACGAATCGTGAAAAAAAATCTCATGTGCAAATCATAAACCCTACCTCTAAGAACTGCCTACAACAGTATTTAACAAAATAATGTTGCGTGTGAATATCCCTACCTCAGCGCAACCGACGCTAACCTGTAAGAGAAGCCAACCCAGAGGCCGCGCCAAGTGAGATGGGGAAACCATGGTCCGGTGTGAGCGACAGCGGGTGACGATTTCTCCAGCTACAGCATCTGGTGGCCTGGACGGAAGCTGCGGCATTTTTCCGCCTCCAGCTTTCCTCGTTCATTGCTCGCCTGCTTTGAGAGGAGCCACGTGTAAACAACGCGTGCCTTCCGAACGAAACCTGAAAGCGCAAGGCTACTCATTCTCAGACTGTGATACGCAAACTACTCTGTTCTCACATGACTTTGTACTCCCCAAGTTGAAGAGAGCAGTAGTAGAAACCCCTGATAGGTGATGCATGGATGAAGCTTCAGATATTTGCGAGGGTTCACGCGGAATAAGAACAAAAACTCATCAGCCCGCTCATTCACGATGTGATAATGAGCTGAATGAATGGAAAACTCATTAAAGATAATTTCATAAATAGTTTTTTAAATTTATTTTAATACAAGTACACAGGTAAAGTGAATGTTAAGAGGAGTTGTGCCTGGGTGGGAGCAATGCTTCAGTACCTGTACCCTTTCTCGCAGCTTGGCCGCTGCTTCCGACCTCGTGTATTTCCAGATTTGATAAATAAACAGATAATAATCATGTTTTCATATTAATACTAGTTGAGTTTGAGCTAAAGGCAAGTTTCCGTCAAGAGGAGATTGATAATGAAAACTATTAAATATAAAGAAAATGTCTGAGGAACCGATTCAATGATAAGTAATGTTTTCATTAAGCTCCAACTGTGAAGTGTCCCCGACCTAGATAGTAATTGTGATAGTTTGTGATAAGATGCTCTATTTAACGTATTGTAAAGAAACTTGGTCTTCACTCCGCGTTACACTAAAACATACCCTTTGTGATACTATTTGAAATCACGTTTGATCTTCGTATCTCACGGTACCTGTATGGAAAATAGTTTATTTTTCTTTCTTAAAAAAATGAGCGCTCTGAGGCAATACAATTTAAATAATGCAATTGGATTTTCTCACTTCGCTTAACACATCTTGTGATTCACGTTCAGTGGTGTCAACATAAAAAGTGAAATTAACTTCATTATCATGCCTTAAAAATTTGAAGTTATGATATGATAATTTTTATTATTATTATTATTATTATTATTATTATTATTATTTTTATTATTATTATCATTGTATTAATTTAATTTTTCATTGTCGTTGCTCTCTCTTTAGAGTTCTGAAGGGGTTACCTGAGTCAAACGCGCACGTCTGTTGGGGCATCCGTGTGTCTGCACACTGGAATCCGCACACAAGGTCCTCACTTCCGGCGAACGCGGCGGGATCGGCGTTGCTGCGCGCGTTGGCGGAGCAAGGAGGAGGAGGAGGAGGAGGAGGAGATGGGGAGAAGTGGCCCTCGAAGCCCTGGGCAACCTCTCCCAAGCGGAGCAGCGCGGCGCGGCGCGCGCAGAGCGAGTGCCTCGGAGCCAATGAGCGCGCCACACGAGGCAGCAGCAGCAGACTCTCGACCCCCGGCGCCGCTCTCTGCGCCATCGGGCACGCCCCGTTTCTCAGTGCTTGCAAGCGCCGTATACTGGAATATCGGAATATCGCTCATGCTCTCGTTCCCTTGCGCTCCTGTTCCTTTGCCTTTTGCCCACTCGTTGCCTTTTGCCCTCTCGTTGCCTTTTGCCCTCTCGTTGTCATTTGCCCTCTTGTTCCTTTGCCCTCTCGTTCCCCTTTTTTGCCCTCTCGTTGCTTTGCCCTCTCGTTGCTTTGCCCTCTCTTGCCTTTTGCCCTCTCGTTGCCTTTTGCCCTCTCGTTGCCTTTTGCCCTCTCGTTGCCTTTTGCCCTCTCGTTGCCTTTTGCCCTCTGTTTCCTTCACCTCTTGTTCCTTCCATCTTGTTCCTTTCCTTTTGGTACTTCTGTTGATCCTTGCTCTCTTGACAACATTATGTTATTCTGTTGATCCTTGCTCTCTTGACAACATTAAGTCGAATGGTTTACAGTTTTCAAGTCTAGTAATTTATAAAAAAATTAAAAAATTCAAGGTGAATTAAAAACAATTTTACTTATGCGTATTTGAACCATAACAGTGATAATTATATAGGATTTTTTTATACAGAAAATGCATTAAAATTATTTATAGAAAAAAAACGCATACAACTTCAATCCTTTCTTCAATTCTCTTCTACGTGTGAGAATAGTCATAGCTCGCTCGTGGACCAGAATTTCAATGAAGTAATTATGTACCTATCAAAGACTGTTGGTACCATGATCAAGAATGTGAGTATTGTTGTCTCAACACTTTCCAACTGGAAAAGGACTCAACTAAACTATTTTCCTTGAGACCCGTAAAACAAAGAAATTACTTTTGACCCTGTAACCAACACTGGACATTTCACACGACCAAGTGCATATTTTATCAGGTGCGACACGGCAAGTCCTATAGTTGACTTCCTGTACGGAAAAGAAAAAGAACCATGACACCATTCCCATGAGAAAATCATGAGATACCGGAAGGGCATATCATATCTGAATGACGTAGAAGATCGTATCAAATTTAGCTATATCCTTCCTCGCTATCACGTTTTTTATCTAAACATTAAGTTATTTACTATGAATCAAATTAATAAGTAACCAATATCCATTAAGTTGATTAAGAAAAATAACTTATAATAAACAAACATCAATACATTTTATATATTTATAAAAATTATCCTTCCTTTGCTACATTGGGTATCATAGATCAGAGGGGGAAAAAATTAAATGTTGACAACTGTCTGCAATTTTCAGCTTTTCCTTAGCTCATTTTTTTTAGGTAGACATTTTGGTGTATCTATGGCAGAAAATATAATAAATACAATAAATAAAAAGAATCATGTACATCCATCCATCCGTAAAATTGACGAGAAAACAACTACAAAAGTCTCATCAGGCAAGATCCGCTGAAGAGAAAATTGATCTAACACACTCGTAGAAGCGAACCATCATTCGCTATAAATTATTAATTAAGGAAAAAAATGCTATTTACACGAATTTTCCGAAAAAGATCATCATCGGGCATCGTTTCCGTGGCAACATTATCCCCTAGCGCCTATTTCGCGGCCGGGGCACCGCGCGAGGAGCTGCGAGGTCGCGTACGTGGGCGTGATTTGCGTCCCGCCGCCGCCGCCACCGCATGCGGGGCGTAAACACGGCAGCGGGCGGGGGCGGGGCGGGAGGGGAAAGCGGCCGCGGGAAGCGGGGCAAGGTCCCGGGTCGAGCCCCGCCGCCGGCGCGGCGCACGACCGCGACCAAGTTCAAGAGCGCCACCGCCCAGCGCCTCAGCCGCCGCTTGGGGCGCTGCGATGCAATAATTGCTATTGATAGCGACGACGCAAAGCATCGGTACTATAGAAACTAATGTGTCGACGCTCTGATATAGAATGATGATGAAACACTAAGTATTACTCGTTGTAGTACAATTCGTAGGGGAGTCCATCTCACATCTCTCCATTTCACGACTGTCCCTAATATAAATAATAATAATATATGATAATAATCATTGCATGTAAGAATATACGTTGATCGAACTAAAAATTAAAAAAAAAAATTAATTCAAAGTCTTCATATAAACTCTACGTACATTTACATTATGTAAGTATTACTTCAATTTTTACAGCTATGGTCTCTCGCGGATAATCACGGGAGAACTGTCTGTCTATCTATCTATCTCTCTGGCCAGGAAAATATTGGGATCGACTATATCAGTTTTGATGGGGTTTTCACTGAAAGGTACGACTGGTTTGCCGCGTATACTGTAATTTAGGCTGCACGTTTTTCAGACATTCTTTTCTATTACATCAAAGAATGTTTATTTTTTAGACCAATTTTATTCCGACTTTTTTATACATTTGACTACTAGATATTTTGATATGAATTGAGATCTGTTAATAAAATACTGCTAGCAATAAAAAACGAATGTGTATTTGCTTCTACAACATATTACAAAACAGAACGATGAGGCATATTTTGGAAATGACTTACCGCAGCCAGTGAGGCCCGATGAGCTTTTGCACCCTTTCCCAAGAGATCACTCACCTAAAAAACAGAAAGAGGAAAGGTATAAACAAAGTTACAAAGAGTCACATCGATGTTACCAGCACATTCCTTTTTGTAATTTACAAATTCAGGCATTTATAAATAAATAATTAAATATGTAAATACACAAATAAACAAACAAATGAAGTTTCATAAGGCGGTCCCATTAGATTTTCCTTTTCAAAATTTTAATTATTGCATGAATAGTTTTTAATTTACTCAAGTTTATAAGTATAGACGGTTTAATTAGAGTTCATCAAGCAGAGTCATCAAAAGACAATAAAGAATTTGAAACCACCCATGTAAAACAAACAACGGAATGTGCCTTATACAAATATTTCTAAAAGAATTTAGTTCAAATTATTTTACACTTTAATAACCGAGTTTCACGTGTATAGGTCACAGCACTAGTATGAATGACCTGAAAACTAATAAGTTAATGCTGTATTATGAGGTCCTGACTATGACGGAAATGAAGAAATTTTAACGAGAATTATTTCACCACACATGTATCCATTTACGGTGCGAATAACATAACTCTCAGAAACAAGAATCATAATTTAAAACATTTAAACACAACGTTTAAAAATATTTAAAATTTAGCACAGCATGTATAATACCTCCCGTAATTCCAGGTCTAAAAAACTACACAGAGATAAAAAATCTCCGTGTGCGTAGGAAACTCTGCATTCACGCGTCCGAGCGACCAAAAAAACACGCCAATCCACCCGAGAAGCGACGAGGACTGTTCCCAGTGTCATTATGCCACGCAGCAGGTGTGGAAGGGCTGCCGGGCGTGGAATTCCTCGCGCTCACCCTCACACGCACCCAGCGCCGGCAGGCGGCGACCGAGACCGCAAGCCAGAGGCCAAGGCTCTCGGGGCGCTCCCGGCCGCGGACGGAGGCTTTAACACGAAAATGTATTCCCTCAAATATTTGTTTGGGAAAAAACATTTCATTCACTGATCGATTCATTCATTCAACGAACAGGTTTTATTTGGAATTTTTTTATTCCATTGCTAATTTTAACTATCCGATTCGAAACCCATAATTGTCTTCTTGATAACGATTATTTTGAAATTGCGGAACTCTGCACGAAATAACATTAAATATTTATGACCATTACATTTGTTCTTCTTCAAACTTGTAAACCCCAAAAAATCTTTAGTATGTTTAAACGTACTTGCTTTTCTGTCAATTGTAATATGGGATTAAATAATACGTTATTTCATTAACTCCTGTATTAAACAATTCATTTGAATGTTACAACAGCGTCAGTAGGGTCTATATAGATCGAAAGTATATTCGCGGAACTAAACGGCAACCAAACAAGCATCATCCGATTTTACAAATAAGAGGTCATCAGCATTACATTAGAGACGATACGAAAAGAAGGTAAAGAAAGAGTAGAACGAGAAGAAAGTAAAACATAATTTGAAGATGAGGAAGAGGAAAGAAGGTGGAAAAGAAAAGAAAAGAAGGAAGAAATTGAGATGACGGAGAAGGAGAGGTAGATGACACAGGTGCAAACAGATGCATTTACTTCTGCAATAGGGTTGTGCCTTTGAATCACACATCAGAAATAAACATTCTCAACTTGAGTCTCCGACTACTTAAAACCCAAGGAGCCCAACCACTACGAATTCCACCCCATCACCCCAATCGCCACTCGCAATGGCGCCCAACGTGGGGCTCGCGGCGGGCGTTCTTCCCCCTCTCTCCGGTGCTGCCAACTTCTCTAACTGCGCCCAGCGGTATCTCCCACGCCGCGCGCAGCAGCCGTAAGTCACCTTCAGCGCCTCAACGAATCCGCGGGCGTGCGGGCCGGGCGTCGCGTCGCGACGTGTGCGTGCACGTGACCAGCGAAAGTCCCCGGGCTGCGACAGGCGACGAGGGCCGCAGCGCGCAGTGGGCAAAAAGCACGGCGACAGCCTCTGCCCCCGCCGCGCTGGCAAATAATATCAAAATAGCTTTCCTTCATTTCTATTTCCTTATCTTTCATCTTTAATTATTTTTTCATTTTTTAAGATATTTTTAAACATTTTGGATTCTATAATGAGCACATACACACTGAGGTAAATGTATTGAGATGACACCTACAGTTAAAAAGTTGAAAGAGAAAGGTCTTTAGAATTTTCTAATAAAAATTCAAATGTATTTCAGTGTTCGGTCATTTGAATTATTCTAATTTCATTAAAAAAAGATTTAATGTTTCGTGGGCAGAATGTAAACTTTTCAGCAAGCACTCCTTGGCCACGCTAGATTGCATGTGGCGAGTGGCGGTCCGCTGGCAGGATTCCTTATGTGAATAACTAGAAGCTTTCGTCTGATCCTTCACAATATTTCCCCACTTTTTTCAGGTTATTCTTCTTCAAAGGAAATATCTGAATTCAGAAACATTGAGAACCCAGTTTCGAGAGTATTTGTCCCAGCGCTTGAGCCATGGGTTTTTGTAGCGTGCGCGCGCTTTGGACCCAGTGCGCGGTGCGGCACGAAGGGAGGCGAGGCGGCACGTCTCGGCACGTCCCCTCGGCGAGATCCCCTTCGCTGCGTTACGCATGCCACGCACGCCGCAGGTGCCGTAACGCAGCCGCCGCCGCCGCCTCGTCCCCCGGCGACGCATTCCTCCGACACAATGACGCGCCTGCGTGATTTTGCGTGAGCGCGCGTCACGCATCCCGACGCGCCCTCTGCCGCCGCCAGCGGAGCGACACGGGGCTTCTGGATGTCACTCGCCGGGCCGTCCGGGCGACGGACAGGGCAGGGCAGCAAAATAACCAACTAAATTAAATTTCATTTTCTTTCTTTTACTTTATAACAATGGCTTTTAGTAATGACATCAATTTTATGTTATGACGAAAGTAAATTATCTATTATTAAGTGGATTTTGTTTTGCTTTTTTCGTCGATTTCTAATAAGAAGTCATTTTTTTACCTTTTTCGTCATTTTATAAGCCTTTTTCTGATTTCATCGATTTTAATAGAATTTTAATGGTATTTGCTACAAATATTATTTACGAGATCAACAAATGTTCACAGAATTACTCAGTAGCCCATTTGATTTCTTCTCTCAGAAATTGTGACAGCCGTTCGAAGTGTGTCATCTACGGTTCCTGTGCCTATTAGCGCCATCGTCAGTTCCGCCAATTTAGAGATAACTAAAGACAGATTTCCTGGTAAATAACAGTCCCAAACAAAAGTTTGCAACTTGTTTTCACTTGAACGAAAGGAAGTTGCCTCAATTTCATCAGTAACATATCAATCAGCTTGAGTTGTTCTTCTGAACCGTTTTGATAGTCATTTGAACTGGTCATTTTTTTCCTTTAAGGGGAATTTTAAAAACATTTAAGATATTTTTACTGATATTTTTGGTGATGTTTTAGGTCAACAAAATTCGTCCTCTAATAATCTAGGTGAACAGGCTCGATTCACACAATGTGGCTCTCAAGTTAAACGTAGCAAATGGTATGTACGAGTAAAAGCTGATGATCTATTTGAGCGACACCTTAAAACACTATTAAAACACGCCATTGCATCAATGGCTATTGCTTTGTAGCCAATTTGGAGCCTTGGACTATTTCCACGTCCTCGCAGTTCTGACCCAGACTTTCTAATTCATGGAGGATGGGCTACAACGGGATGAGAATCAGGCTAAGCGCTATTGATGGCAATAGATTTGTAAAGGAAAAATCCCCCTGCGGTCAGTAGCCCTTTGCCTGAGATACTACACCTGCATTCACCTACCAACTACCATTAAATATATTCTGTTATCCCATTATGAGCTAGTAGAGTACAATGGTAATAAGGAAAAGTTATGAAAGTTTAGTGAGACTGAGATATAACCCTTATATATTTTTATTCCGAGGTCTGGAGTTAATAATGAATCACAAGTTACGTTTACAGCTTTGTTGGAACTGTGGTTGGTTTCTTTCAAGATTTAGGTTGTAGTTCCGGTTGCGTATCAGGTATGTGGAAGGTTGATGTTTAAGCAGCAACGTCAGTTTTAGAGTGCATTCATTTAATGTTTTCAAGCGTGAACCTACTGTATTCCAGTTAACGTAGATGGTCTTCTAACATGACATTTCTCGTTCATGTTCTTCACAGACGTCGTGTTATCATAAACGTCAGTTAGGCTTCACTCCTGCGGTTACTCTTTAATACAAGTGCGTCTGGCTTTCTCCTTCAGAGGGTCAGGGGGTCTGAGACCCCGGCAGGACACAGAGGTCGCCGGCAAGGCTGCTCTTGACCTTTGCAAGAGCGATCAACGGGCGGATGCTGCAGGGGAAAGCAGCAACCCGTCATACATAACGCGTTCGCGGGTTGCATACACCAGGCGCCCAAGCTTCCTGCTAATATACTGATTTAATCAGTTCTGGTGTCTGTTTTGTAACAAGACCCAACATAATTTAATGCTTGATTACACTCAAGGATATTATCAGGAGTACAAAATTCGCATGTACCTGCTTAAGCCATGATGTAGGAGTTATGTTCCGCTTTCACAAAGAGTGTTACTATGCACTTTTTAAAAGAGAAAAATTCATTACAGTTACTTTCCTTATCCAACGAGTATTGTAACGTTTCAGTATTTTGCTACCAAATAGAAAAGTATGTAGCCCAGTGTACACACAAAAACTCGCAGTTAACGAATAAATGCCACTTCAAACAAATATGGAAAAGTTTTAACACAAATACCACCTCAGCCACTTCCGCTCTCCTGGAGTATCAACCGCTCAGAGAGAGCAGTGCGACCCGACGAAGTTTTCCAGTAATGGCAGCGGGCCGGAAGGAAAAACAAAAACGGCACGAACGCCGCGCAGATGCGGCGAAAGTTTGCGAGAATTAAAATAACACTGTCGCGATGCACCGCGGCGGACCGCGAACAAAAATTAGAGGAAGCGCGCAAAACACAGTGATTCGGAATGTGTCAAAAAGGTCGTGGAGAAAAAAAAATCCAGAAAAATAAATAAATACAATAATACAGAATATAAATAAATAAAAACAGAAAAATAAATACAAAATTAAAAGTCGACCTGCGTAGCCAACATTGTTAAGAGAACCGAGTTAAAGCCATCTCGGTTTGGTGGGTCATAGGTCAAATTCCACCTCGGACATGAATGTAAAAGTTTGTATTTGAGTGCATGATGATTAAGTTAAATTCCTGCGTATACATACACACGATGAAGTTATAAAAACTCCAAACATGTAATAATTGATAATGATAATCTATAATTCAAAGGTATTATCTTCCCGCGTGCACAGAATGCCAGAAATGAGAATTGTAAAAATCGAAATATTAAACTTATCTATTGGCGAAAATTGTTACTTATAAATTCTAAAGAGGGAGGTGATAAATGCTTCACAAGATGAACATGTTCACCACTTGTGAAAAATTACTTTTTTGACATACGTGATGTGCAGTTCAGGGAATGCAGTTCAGGGAATGATACTGATGGACAACTAATGTCACTGAATAAGTGGTAGAACGTTTAAATACACATCTATTTGTGCAAAAATAAGAAATATTACCAATGCCATCTTTGGGAGCTTTCGGCCACATAATACGTATTAGAAATATTAGAAATGGATAAAAACACAAAAAACAGTATTATTTTATGATGTTATACTTATATGTTTCGATATTATATGGTGTAATTTGTTATGCATGAAAATTATGTAAAAATATTCCCATTTGCTTTGCTCCGCTATTATACTGTTTGCACGCTTTCAGTGCTATTTTGGCCCACTGTGCGAAGCGACAAATTGCACCGGAGCGTACTGCAACACGAAAAAAAGGGAGGCGAATAATTAATGCCATCAACAAAACGCCGTTTATACAGTTCCACGGAAGCGATGTTTCTACAACGGAGCCACAGCGGAACACGACTGCCAGAGCTCATTTACCACATGGCTGCGCGTGGATTAGTATTATTTCGCGCGTTGTAGTAGAATAAAAGTTATTAATGAAAATAATAATTCACGAACAATATGCATTTACTTAATAGAATATTTTAACCCGTGAGCTACTATCCGTATTCCTCGCGCACATATTATTTTGCTATGTCTTTTTGCTTTGTATTTAGTAAATAATTGTGTAAAATTAATATAAATAAAAATTGGAAGACAAGTAACTAATCATTGTCATTCATTTAAAACTTGGAAGAACAGTAATAGTTTTACGTGCACATACCATAATACTTTTTTCTGAATTATGAGGAGTTCTAGTTTTTAGTGGCAATACAATATTATATAATGTTATATTTATTATATTATATTTATTATATACGTTACATCATAACTGAGTCCCAGGCCATACATTCCTGTAGTAAGGCACTCATTTATTTCACACATGTGCTAAATGAAAGCAAGAATATATACAGAATGGTTTTGGTGTTAAATCTCTTATGAAAAATCGAAATTTTTGAAGTTGGTGCCCGTAAAATAAAAAACAATGCAGCATTAAAAAACGAAAACATAAAGCTACTGCAGATTAAATTGAACGCACATTATTAAAATACAGGCAGATATATTTATTTACGTACAAATGTACGAAGTCATTGATGTTGAATACTTCTTTTACAAAAACACGCAAGGTTTGCTATTACAATCGAAGTAATATGTCCTGCAGATAAAATATACTGGAATATATGTTATAAGGGTCTCGACTGAAATGCTGTTGCGACACGACTAGGATTTTACATTTAGGTGATTGAAATTGTTTTCAGCACAAGGCTGGCCAAATGAAAAAACACACAAACAAACGGGAATCCCTCAAAAGTTATACGTGAGGTTCGCGTGTAGGGCAGTCCCCGCCAGGAGACGGTTCTTGATACTGGAATTTCCATCGACTTCCGTCCTGGAATCAACGCATCTATCCACCTTCATTGATTGCCTGTTTAGTGATTCCGGGGGCGCCATCGGCTAAGATCATTAATCCCGTAAGTGTAGTGCACGCTTTTCCCTCGGGAGATAGCGGTGATCTTTCCCTTGTGATATCCGCCGTCGACCTACCGACTAATAGTGGAATTTTCCTTAACCAGGTATCTCCCACCAGCGGGGCCCCGCCTGAGCCGACATAAGCTCTAAGCTCCCGAGCGACCTCCTGGCATGTGTGGCAATGTAGTGCATGCAACTGTGTGTGCAAGTAAGGCGTGAGAATGGGACAGGGAAGAGGAAGGAACGATTGCGAGCGGTCCGTGTCCTGTTCGTTAAGGCACTGTTCCGGCATTCGTCTCGTATTAATCGGAGAAATCACGGAAAATTACACCAGAGCGGCCGGCTACGCGAAACAGTTTTTATACATGCTCGAGTTGTCAGGTTACCAAATGACATAGTTTGGTTTTTTTCCATATGCATATTAAAGATTCTTTATTAGACACTTCCAAACTTGCGGATTCCTCTCCTGTGAAGTTTGCTCAAATTGGGACAGAATCTGGTCATTCAGAGGCAGAGGTCGACCAACAGTCTCTTCCGCTCTGTTGCCACCGTAGCTCCTACTCCCTCCGCTGGCAGCAGGTTTCTCTGACTAGCGGTTGTCTTCGCTAGCACACCTCAGTTCTGGCCTCCCCGCCCCTTTCTTCCTCGCCAATGTCCCCTCCTCTTGTACTTCCGTTTCCTACAAACAATGCACAAGATAGTCCGTCCGCCCTGCCATATTCTTTTTCTTCTACATATATTTCACACACACACACACCCCCACCTCCTCTCTCTCTCTCTCTCTCTATATATATATATATATATATATATATATATATATATATATATATATACACACACACACACACACATCCCATTCCGCTCCACTTTCCCAGCCCATTCTAAGAACTATAGAACCTCTTTAATCCATGCTTCTGCTTCTCATAATTCCCGTCCTTTCCTGTCCTCTGTCCCTCTTTCCCCCATTACAGCTTGTCCACCGCGTTTCGCATCCCGTACCCTTTCGTCTCATCTCTTCTCCACACCGTCACACATGCACTCTTCTCCTCCTTGCTACCCGAGAACTATCCCACCCGTTTCCTTTTAACCGCCGCATTTCGTTTCTCATCTAGTCACTCCTCCCCTCCGCCGCCCGTTCCCTTTCCTTCCTGCCCCGCCGCGCCAAGCCGCGCCCGCGTGGCCCTCTTTCGCCCTGCGCCGCGTCGCCGCTTCCCTTGACCTGCGGCGGCGCTGCGTGCGTCACGCGAGACTCGCCTCCGCCGCCGCCGCCGCTGCAGGGGCAGCGCCACTGACGCGACGCGCGTGAGCGCCGCGCGCCACAGCACTCGCAATGCGGCACTCGCCGGGATGTTGCCATTATCCGATCGATGCACGCGGTCGAAACGTATCGATAGGGGTTTTGCGAACGACCGTTTTTGGTTGCGATCCATAGGGTATATACGAAATTAAATTTTTTACATTCGATGTGTCATCAAACCATGTTTGACACCAATTCGATGTTTGGTTTTGAATAGATGTTTTAATTCGAATTTGTAATCGTTGCCAACAAATAATCTGATGTCCATATTGTAAAACCTTGAGTACAATACTTCAATACTGATGATAACAGATCACGTTTTGAAAAAGGAAATTATTATCTTCATCATCATTACTATTATAAATGGGGATATTTTTATCATTCAGTTAACCTTTATCTTATATTAACTGAACTGAATAAAGAAAATATCTTTCCTTCATGAGAATAGCACACATCAATACTCTGGAATCGAACGTATTCCAAGGCACTCAGACGCGGATTCACTGTGGTGATAACCCTCATGTCGAAATAGCGCAGATTTTTGCAACAAAATATAAATAAATTTCGTATTCTCGTAAATCACAACTAAATAGCAGAAAGAGAAAAAGCAAGCGACGCTCAGGATGTGTGGTGGCATTAACGGAACCCATTTATTACTACAATGAATCCAAAGAAAACAGCGAAGGGACACCGATACCCATTTCACACGAATCCCACGTACATAAGTAAGGCGTAACCTACATTTATTTCGCGGCATGTGTTTCGCGAATGAATCAATCCCTCAGGCCTTCCACAGAAACCGAGATCACGCATCCATTCCCAAAGAAAAACCAACGCATCCCCAACGGCCACTTCGCTGCCAGCTGCAGCCCGGCCCGCGAGCGCTGGATTCCGCGGATGCTGTGACTAACATCAAGCGCAGTGCAGCCGCAGGCATGTGTTGGTGCGCGGGGGCGGGGGGGGGGCGAATCGAGGTACGGGAGCGCAGCCGCGCGGCGGCGCCAACGAAAGAGAGAGGGCGATGAGGAAACCGCAGCGGCGGCACGGGCCATTGGCGGGGCGGGGCGGGAGATACCTGGGCGGGGAGAGGCAGACGGGGAAGCGGGGGGGGGGGGGGGAGGGGGGGGTCACGGCAGGGCGGGACAGGGGAGGCGGAGCAAAGGGGTGCAGGACAAGAAGGGCAGAATGCGCTGGGAGGAGAGGCGAGGCGGGGATTGGAAGGGGGGGGGGACGCGGCGGGGCGCGACGGGGGGGGAGGCAGAGCGTGGCGGGGAGACACCGGGGCCGGCAAGGGGGGTGCAGGAGGGGGGGGAAGCGGGAACAGCAATATTCGAACTTTTTCTCTTATTCGTATGACAGGTTCTGTGAATTCTAAACGTTAACCGCAGAATTCGAATTTTGAAACTCGCAATGAATATTTTGGTGCAAGAGATCTTCGCTAGGATGAAGACGTATATAAGGAGCAAAGAAAATAAAACGAGAGGGTAAAACCGATTCAACAGCTAAATACGGTTCATTGAGGATCTTGTAATGCGATAAAAAATTATATTCGTATTATCTTGATTCAAAGTATCCGAACACCGTAATTGTTTGTTGGCCAAATAGTTAGCAAATAGCTCAGCTGTGCACTTGTGTAACGTGGGACCCCTGCCCAGCGTGCACCGCCCGCGGGTCAGCGGGGATCTGTGTCAAGGTGCACCCGCGGGCGGACGGGCGGGCGGCCCCATCGCCCACTGGCCACCTGCCAGTCGCCGCGTTTGTTCGTTTGCGTAACCGCCTCGCCCGCTCCCCGCTCTCCCCCCAGACACGCCGCGCCGCTGGCCCGGATTCCCATTCTGCAACGAACGCTCGCTCCGTCCCTCCCCGCCCCGCCTTGCGCCGCCCCTTCCTGCCCTGCCCCTCGCGGGCGCGCCTCGCTGGGCCCCACACTGTCGCTTTCCGTCACTTCTGCACCAACCCGCTCCGCATTCCAGCCTTGTCTTTCTTCCATTCCAGCCCATTCCGTTTCGATTTCCTCCAATTCATCCCATCCCGTTCTGTCCCATCTTGTCGGGTTCTGTTTCGTCTCCGTCCGTCCTGTCCTGTCTCCTGTCCTGTCCTGTCCTCTGTCCGTCCTGTCTCGTCCTGTCCTGTCCTGTCCTGTCCTGTCCTGTCTCGTCTCGTCCTGTCCTGTCCTCCTGTCCTGTCCGTCCGTCCTGTCCTGTCCTGTCCGTCCGTCCTGTCCTGTCTCGTCCTGTCCTGTCCTGTCCTGTCCGTCCTGTCCTGTCTCTGTCCTGTCTCTGTCCTGTCCTCGTTCCCGTCCTGTCCTGTCCTGTCCGTCCTGTCCGTCCTGTCCGTCCGTCCTGTCCGTCCTGTCCTGTCCGTCCTGTCTGTCCTGTCCTTCCTGTCCTGTCCGTCCTGTCCTGTCCTGTCCGTCCTGTCCTGTCCTGTCCTGTCCGTCCTGTCCTGTCCTGTCCTGTCCTGTCCTGTCCTGTCCTGTCCTGTCCGCTGTCCGTCCTGTCCTGTCCTGTCCGTCCTGTCCGTCCGTCCTGTCCTGTCCTGTCCTCGTCCGTCCTGTCCGTCCTGTCCTGTCCTCGTCCTGTCCGTCCTGTCCGTCCGTCCGTCCGTCCGTCCGTCCGTCCGTCCGTCCGTCCGTCCGTCCTCCGTCCGTCCGTCCGTCCGTCCGTCCGTCCGTCCGCCGTCCGGCCGTCCGCCGTCCGGCCCGTCCGGCCCGTCCGGCCGTCCGGCCGTCCGTCCGTCCGTCCGTCCGTCCGTCCGTCCTGTCCGTCCGTCCGTCCGTCCGTCCGTCCTGCCGTCCGTCCGTCCGGCCGTCCGCCCGTCCGCCCGTCCGCGTCCGTCCGTCCGTCCGTCCGTCCGTCCGTCCGTCCCGTCCCGTCCGTCCCGTCCGTCCGTCCCGTCCGTCCGTCCGTCCCGTCCGTCCGTCCCGTCCGTCCGTCCTGTCCGTCCGTCCGTCCTCCGTCCTGTCTCTCCTGTCCGCCGTCCGCCGTCCGCCGTCCGCCTGTCCTGCCGTCCTGCCGTCCTCCGTCCGTCCTCCGTCCGTCCGTCCGTCCTGTCCTGTCCTGTCCGTCCGTCCGTCCGTCCGTCCGTCCGTCCTGTCCGTCCATCCTGTCCTCCTCGTCCGTCCTGTCCTGTCCGTCCTGTCCTGTCCGTCCGTCCGTCCGTCCTGTCCTGTCCGTCCGTCCGTCCTCCGTCCTGTCCGTCCGTCCTGTCCTGTCCGTCCGTCTCCGTCCGTCCGTCCGTCCGTCCGTCCGTCCGTCCTCCTGTCCGTCCGTCCGTCCTCCGTCCGTCCTGTCCGTCCGTCCCTGTCCTCCGTTCCGTTCCGTTCCGTTCCGTTCCGTTCCGTCCCGTTCCGTCCCGTCCCGTCCCGTCCCGTCCCGTCCCGTCCCGTCCTGTCCCCGTCCCGTCCCGTCCCGTCCTGTCGCCGTCCTGCCTCACCAATCCTTTCTTTGTTTAGGGAAACGAAGATAGGCGATGCTGTACGTAGCATGCTTTGTTTCCCCACGCCAATCTTTGCTTTCCCAATTCAGACAAATCTACTCCACCCATTGTCTTTTCGCCAGTCTTCATTGCACTGCAAACAACTTCAAGCTTCATGTCTTTTCCAGCATGGAACTATGTCACAGGAAGTGTTTCTTGCACACAGATTCAGCACATCAAGCTTGAAATGTCCGCTATTAGACACAGACTTTTGAAAGTTTCTGCTTGCATATTCTCAGGAAAAATGTCTCAACATAACCGAATGTTTGTTGTACCATGCAAATGCCACGCAAAAAGTAAAAACATTGCCGAAATTGTTCAAAGAATCAGTCACCCGGGAATAGACCACGAGTCTCCTGTTTTCGCCCAGTTGCTCTAGCCACCGAGCTACCGAGACAACGCAGCTTTGAATGCTTTCATACGACTGCTGTATTGCATTTTATTACCATTAATACTAAGGCGGCTTTTTCATGTTCTTTCTATTCAACCGTACATTACATTACATAAGATACGCCTGTCTTCGTTTGTGACAAAAAAATTTTATTGACCACTGTCAATAATCAGTACATAATTCGTATTACATTCAAAACACACCCCTCGTTACGTCTGTACTTTATTGTCCATTTCTTAACTTGTCCGGCTATACCTTTTTGCACCTGTGGCTTTTAACAGCAACATGATGCTGACAATAAAAACAGCTCGCCGCATTTTTCAACCCGCGCACATGTAGTCTAGTCTACCGTAGAAACGGTCCACCGTCAGTAAAGTTTCCAAAGGCACATGACCGGTCAAAACAGCTTTGCTCAAAATATCCCGTTTGTCCCAAGAATTGGGGGTACTTCTTTGACTTGTCGACTAGAAGCTCGCTTGCTTTGGTCGCCCTTGAATGCCGGGCGTCGCGGCCTATCTGCCTGTGGCATCGTAGGCGCGTCGCTGTCCCGCTGGCTCCAGCGACGCTTTGTCCTGCGCCCATCAGCACCCGGGTCGCGTGCGGTGCCGTTAGCTCTCGCAGAGAGACACAGCGGATGGGCTCCCACGACGCGTCTTTCCAAACACTAACCAAGTTAAGAACGGCGTCTCCAAGTGTGGCTTCTGATTGGCCGGAATCGAGGAAGCGACCGATGTATTTTGCGAGAGAAGTGCCTAGTTTTATTAGCAAATAGTGACAAACTCGTGATGCGTAGAACTTCGCTAAAACTTTTGAAATGCATTCGCTAGACGATCACCTGATCTTAGTCGCGATTAAACGTCTAACTTTCTCAATGTTTAAGAAAAAACACAAAAGGCACGTGAGGAAACACGAGTAGGACGAGCGTATCAGAGGAGAAGGAAGTTTGGAAGTCGAAGAAGGGGATGTGAGGCAATTCAAACTATCACGAACAAAGACGGAGTCTTTGGACGGAACTTTGCACGCAATGTTCTATCTGACGGGCGGTCGATAGTGAAAGGGGAATGAATACAAAATAGAAAGGAAGAGATGAGTCACGGATGAATGAGTAAGAGTTCTAGCAGATCGAAACGAAGTTCATATATAGGGTGTAGAAATGTAACAAGGTAAAGGATTTGAAAGTAACGAACCAAGAAAAAGACGTGCACCGAACAAACAGTAACCAAATGAAAAGCTTCGTGTGCACAGGTCGACGCGATCCTGTTAGCAAACGGAGGTTTATTCTGAGAGTGGCAGCGGCGACAGAGGCGCTGCTGCAATTGGAACGGAGGTGCCCGAGGCGAGGTAGGCAGATGCCTTGGCAGCTGACTGAAAGAATGACGCAGGTCCACGAAATTTCTTCGGCAAAGTCGATGGATCCGCGGCGACAGGAAGGAAACACGAGAGCAGGAAGGGACAACGAGAATAGAATGAAACATGCAGAGAAAAAGGCGAGAGAATTCTCTTGAAGAGAGGGGAGGAAGGTGGGGAAGAGAGCTCGGCGAGGCTCAGAGGAAGAGAGGAAGCGGCAAAGTGGAGAGAAGGACGGGGACATACAGGAAAAGGTGGGAAAGAGCGGCATGCTAATATGGTGTGTTGCATGGCGACGCCAATTGGAATGATGGTGGGCAGAGTCGAGGGAATATGGTCAGGGAGGGTTTGTTGGTGAAAAATTGGGTGATTTATCGGGGTTCAAAGACGGAGTCGACTCGCAGAGACGAATGGTGATCCCTGAGGGAAAACATGTCTAATTTTTGAATTACATTTTTACTAAATGTGTCTTAGGCAACTTTCATTGTTCAAATTTTATCTATAAATTTTTGTATTACGTGGTTAGGCGGGTCTGATTGTTCGAGTTTCGCCACATTAATAAAGTCAATATTATAGTGAATGGTGAGGATATCAGCAGAGGCAAACTGTGAATGACGGAGAAGAAGGGGTGAGGAGAAGGGGGGGGCCTTAGCGGGGGGGGGGGGTGAGAAGAGTGGCGAGGCGAGGGGCAAAACTGCGCCAGCTGCAGCGGAGAGAGAGAAGAAGCGGAAGAGGAGATCAAAACGCGAGAGCAGAGTGAGCGAAGCTGAACGGCGTGAGGGGGGTAGGGAGTGAGGGTGGAGTGGGGGAGTGAGGGCGGTGTGGGGGGAGTGAGTGGGAGTGAAGGTGGAGCGGCATCGGAGTAAGGGAGTGAGGGCGGAGTGGGGGGCGTGAGGGCGGAATGAGAGGGGAGAGAGGATGGAATAAGGGCGGAGTGACGGCGGAATGAGTGCGGGGTGACACTGGAATGAGGGCGGAGAGAGGGCATAGTGAGGGCGGAGTGAAACTGGAGTGAGTGGGGAATGAAGGTGGAGGGGGCGGAGTAAGGGAGTAGGGCGGAGTGGGGGGAGTGGGGTCGGAGTAAGGGAGTGAGGGCAGAGTGGGGGGAGTGAGTGGGGAGTGAAGGTGGAGCGGCGTCGGAGTAAGGGAGTGAGGGCGGAGTGGGGGAGTGAGGGCGGAATGAGGGCGGAGCGAGGACGCGGGTGAGGGCGTGCGCGGCGTGCGCCGGTCGATGCCGCGTCGAGAGCCCTGAGCGGCGTCGTCCGCACGCAGCCGCCTCCGCAGCAAGAGATTCCGGCGCGCGCCCCGCCCACCAGGCAGCGCCCCGACACACCCTGCCCGCCCCCGCCCATCCCGTTCTGACCCCATGCTCCGCTCCGCCCCACCCTCGCCCCGCCTCGCCCCGCCATGTTCCGTCCCGCGTGCCGCCCCGCTCCGCACCACACTGTGTCGCTCATGCCGCAGCATCCACCTCCGTCCGGCTCCACTCCTCCCCACCCCGCCTCACTCCGTCCCGCTCCACCCAGCGCCAACCCGCGCCCCTTTCCCTGATTTTCCTCCCCTTCGCCCTTGCTCCCCACTGCCTGCCCGAGATCTCGCCCCCATTCAGCCCCAGCCTTGCTCCGCCTCGGCCCACGTCCCGGTCCCCAACACTTCTCCACCCCCTTCCACATCTGCTCGCGTACCCACCTGCCCTCTCACTCAGCTCCTTCCTTGAGCATCATGACTGGTTTCGTTCCTGGTGTGAAAGTGAGGAAGGGAATAGGACTGAATGTTAGAAGGAGAAAAAGAGGAGGGTGGGAGAGAGAGGGAGAGAGAGGGAGAGAGATGATGATAATGATGATGATGGGTGAGGGTGTCATCAAACAGTAACCGACACTAAGCGCTTCGTCGTCGATACCAAACGACTTCAGAGCAGTCAAATTTGCATTAACAGGACGATAATCTCGTCCCCTTCGTGCCTCGCACCGCAAGCGCATCGCAGACAGCGATGGACGGGTCAGGCAGGCGGGCAGACGGGCGGCCGACCTTCCGTGCCAGCGAGAAATCCACTCGCAGCCGTTCCGGTGTGGGCGCGGGAGGGCAGGTCAGGGCGCGGGGTATTTATAGGTCTCTGGCGCGACTTCCGCCGGCCCTGGCGCCCCGGCCTTCCGCGCAGCCCCGCCCCGCCCCGTCCCGTCCCGTCCCTCCCAGCCCCGCCCGCCCCTTCCCTCCTCGCCCCGCACACCGCGCGTTTCGTGCGGCTGCTGTTCCAGATGCGCTCTGATAGCCTCCGCGCTCCCGCTCTGGACGGCCTTGCTTCTTTCATTATAAAATATGCGAAAATGGGGTGTAATATTCCACAGGTAAATACATTACATTCTTCTTTATTAACACAAAACACCCTGGTATGTATAGACCGTCGCTTTCGGCATGTACACTTTGAGTCACACAATAAATTGATACAGAATGTGTCACAGAGGTTTTCCATCGCGAGTGCATTGTAGCCTATAAACAGCGCAGTAAATTAATATTTTGTAAATAATAACATTATATTTATTATAATAACATTTTGTAAATAATAACATTATATTATATTACACTTATTATAACTGTAATTCATTTTATATTTAGAATGTAAGATTATGTACACTATTTTATACATTTTTTTCAAGCGTAGAAAAATTATATCTCGTTTTCAACGTATAAAAACCAAATTCCACAAAATAGCGTCAGAAGGTACTATACATCACTTTACTTCGTCTCTGAAACGTCGTTTTCTTCAACCACAGGATGAAACACTTGTTATTAAATAATAACTTGTCGATTATCAACAACTACAATTTTGTCATCAAAATATTGGAATTTTTTTTCTATTTCGTTTCAATGTCGTTTGAAAATTGAAATCACAAAGAACGAACAAGTACTCGATGTGAAGGCCCTCCATTATTGTTCCTATCAAATATGGTAGAGCGAATTTTGTCGAGCCGTATTCCACTACTCAGTAGGTTGTAGAGAATTATGGGTTATAAAAAGAACGATTACATAAAATAAATGGGCCGCACCAACTTTTAGAGCTCAAGGTGGAATTCGAAGCTGAAACCATTCAAAGACTGTTCATCGACCATTAGTGCCTTGCTGCCATACAGAAATACCTTCATTCTTACCGTGTTCTCCAGAATATATTTATTCTTGTTTTCGTTAGAAATGATCACGAATGCTCTGAAGAGATGAAACTCTGAACTTGAAGTACAGAACGCCCCAGCCACTAGGACTCTTTCCCTGAGGAGGAGAAGAAAATATTGTGGGGTGGGGTGCTGGCGCGTGAGGTCTCCCTGGGGGTGGGGGGATGGGGAGGGGCGCGACCTCGTCGTTCGTCGTGGCCCACGCCGAATCGGCAGCGCGCGCCCCGCAGGACAGAACGCTCGTATTTTTAGACCTCCGCGCCGCCACTTCCGCTCAGGGTGGGGCGCGGTCGCCAATTCGCTTGGCCCCTCCCCGCCCCTTCTCGCCTTGCCCCTCCCGCCTCGCCTCGCCTCACATCTCCCCTCTTCGCATCCCATCTCCGCGCCTCGCATCCCATGGCCCCGCCTCGCATCCCATGGCCCCGCCCCGTAAACTCTGCCTCGCCTCGCCTCACATCTCCCCGCCTCGCATCCCATCGCCCCGCCTCGCATCCCATGGCCCCGCCTCGCATCCCATGGCCCCGCCTCGCATCCCATGGCCCCGCCATGCATCCCATGGCCGCGCCTCGCATCTCATGGCCCCGCCCCGCAAACTATCGGCCCGCCTCGCATCGCAACGTCCCACCTCGCCTCGACGCACCTCATTTACTCTCCGTCCTGAGGTGTCGCAACACCACTTTTTCGACATGGGTACCACTTTGTGTTATTCCTTCCATTTCCCCAGGCCGCGACATAACATAAATTGCCACTACAGAGATTATGAGATCAATCGATTTTTTTTTGCTCGTGAATATATATATCACAATTTCTTTCTGCCAATACACAACTGACATTGCCACTTTGCAAATTAATATGAAAAGAACATTTATCATGACGTGAATACGAACAATGATATCGTATTTGTTTACGCCAGAACTATAGTCTAGAATCTCCTCAGTTGACGGCACTGTAGTTCCAAAGCATCCAAGAAGCATTATCACTTCAACAAACACGTCACGCCAGCAATTAGTACAGTTCGCGACTCTTTCCCCGCCCACAAACGACGCTCCCTCCCGGAAAATACCAATGAGTTCGAATAGGGCTTCCCCAGACCAGTTCACGACAGTTCAGATGTGCTACCCATATCGACTGAATATTGGAATTCTTAGTATACACACCATCTGTAGTTTGAGGTTTAGGTATGTGATAATGTTATTCCTACTCGTACAATAATACATGAAATATTTAATGCAAAAGTATTATCTAAATAAAGAGTAAGAAGTACTTTTGACGTTTGACACCTTTCAGAATTGTAATTTAACGTCGATTTTCTCCCTCCCACTAACATCGTTTCAAACTCTGCACCGCACTTCAATTGAAAAGCTTGGAGGAGTAACAATACAAGCAATTCCAGATACAGCAAGCCTTCCCAGCAAGCCCTTTAAATAATTTTCTTTTTTCATAACGTAAAGCATCTTAACGTATACCAGGTTTGAGCCACTGCGCATGCGCAGGTCGGCTTGAGCACACAACTGTGGTATACGATAAAGTGCTGCACGCTATCCAAAACGTCTCTAACGTTATTATCTTTATTATCTCCATTTTGGCCGATTCAAGTCTCATCTTGGTATTCCTCCAAACTTTAAATAAATATGAACGAGACATAATAGTAACATAATAATCCACACTTAGAAGAAAAACGTGATGTTCTCATTTAGATGTAGCATGAGGCTTGCTGTGGCCATTGTGACTTCATCTTATAACTTCCCCAAGCCCTTCAATATTTCAACAATTACTACAATTCCCGAATACCCCCTACCCCTATTCCCGCGAACATCGCCGTCTGCCTACCCTCCTGGAAAATGCCTAAGGGGAGGCAGGCGTATTTTTAGCGGGGTGTGTGGGGGGGCGGCGGCGGTGGCGACTTCCGCGGGCCGCGGCCGGGCGGCGGGGGGCGGCCGGGCGGCGGGGGCTGGCCGGGGGCGGCGGGCGGCTGCCTCCGCTCAATGGCTCTCGTTAGCCGCGCCGCGCCAAGGCCGAGCCAGGTCAGGTCACTGACAGGCCTTGGCATTTCAGCGGCGGTCTCCATGGCGACGCCAAACAGCGACGGCCCCGCCGCCGCCGCCACCGCGCCGGGCTGCGTGCACCGCGCCGCGTGGGCGCAGCAGCGGCGGCGGAAAGGGAAGGCTTGGGGAGACAGAGAGAGAAGGGGGCAGAAAGGGAAAGAGAGAAAGAGCGCGGGGAACGGGGAAACAGACAGTCGTACAGTATCGCGGTGGACGTGAAGTGACAGAACGCGGTCAAAACGCGAGTTATTCGATTAATGTCGTCTGCAGTTACGGTGGAGTCCATTCGTTGTCTCAACAATTGATTAATTTATTAATTACAGTTAGCCTTCAGCCTTTCAATACGCTCTCTTCCCCCCCCCCTCTCTCTCTCTCTCTCTCAGAGAATATGCATAGATTGTATAATTGTTGCAAAACACGTAAGTATGACTGCAAAGTACCCAACTATCCTTTTGGCAATTGTTACCTATAAGTTGTAATTATTATTAAAGGAAAAACTGGGAGAAAGGGAGAGAGGGAGAGAGATATAGAGAGACGCGGGGTGAGATACAGTCAGATAATGGCGCAGGGTGACGTGGTAGGTCAGGAAGTGACAATACGCTGTAAATGTGCGAATCGTGTGTATTCTATCAGCCACAGCTGCCGTTGGGTCGTCGCATTTCTACTTCGTCGATTCATTAATTCAATGAATGAACTGTGTGTCTCTTCCAATTACTTGTGCTAGTTTCCCTTTCATTATAATTGCATAAATATTACTGTAATGGCACAGATAACGAATAATATAATTCGTCATATAGTTTACTAATTTTAATACGAAATTGAAAGAAAGCTAGGCAGTCTCCGGCGAGGCGAGAACTGTCTGTTGTTTCGTTTAAATACCAAGGAGCTCAGTAAAAATCCCTAAACAATGAAACACTTTCGATTTTTACTAAAAAAAGCAATGCTTGTTATATGATCATTTCAGGAGGCGGAATCTGATATAAAGATGTACTTGTATCATGTAAACTACTGGGTAATGGAATGGTGGTAGGGATGGAGACGGAATCCAAGGAACAGGTGAATGGAACCAAGAAAACTATAGAAATTCTTATTCAATTATGCCTCGTTGTACGTGGCGAGACACGGGCTATCACGCACGCTCTTCAGTCTGGCCACGCAAAATTTCGATTTTTTACCATCCAGCCGAGAAAGAAGACATTACTCGGGCAACGCAGCAGGTGACTAGCATTTAGCTCAGAGGCTTCTTTTAGGCTTGAGGATCTTTTACATGCAGTAAATCTTTTACATGTGACAAACGGCTTTACTTCTCCTCCGAAGAAGGGCGTACGATGGATTTTCCCCCTTAAAAATGCATGGTTTCGATCGATCTTGGATATAATTGGATACTCTAACCGTTACACCACGGAGACGGGCGAAGGTCGAGAAGAAAAGCTACTTTCGACTAGCTAGGCGGAGTCTCGCTACATATTTACATTATTAATGATGATAATAATAATAATAATAATAATAATAATAATAATAATAATAATAATAATAATGGGTCTGAAAACGATTGCGAAACTCGCAGATATGAAAATGGGCGCTATCTAATAACGGTTGGAAAAACGGAGAATGGATGGGGGTGAGAGTGATTCACACAATTGTGCACGCGTCGGGGATTGTAGGGCAGAGGAGGCGAAGAACGAAACGAAGAAGAAGCGGCGCGTGACAGCGCCGACAGGGGTGGCGCGAACAAGGCACGTAGAGGAAGAAACGAGGAAGGGGGGCCAATACGAGATCGAGGACGGGGTGCGACGTGGAAAAGGACTGGAAGCGGAAACACTAAACAGGAAGAGCGACGAATGGAGGAACGGGGGAAGAAGAAAACACGACGTCCGCGTGAATGAGGGTAAAGGAATAACGGGGCCGGCGACCGAGCCCACAGCCCGAGCGGAGAGCGGGGTTTTGCGCCCGCTGCGCGCTTCGGCGGCCCACCGCGCGCCGGTGCGGGCGCGAGGGCGCGGGCGGCGGCGGGGCGTCGCGACGCCGCGCGTGCGCGAGACCCGCGTCGCGGCCGGCGGCCCGGCCCGGTCGCTCGCCCGGGGCCGCCGCCGTCGCCGCCGCCGCCTGCGCCCTGCTCCGCTGGGCCGTGCTCCGCTGCGCGCCGTCTGCTGCCGCAGCCTCCGCCGCTGCGCGCGCCGACCTGCCGCCACGTCCTTCAACTGGCGCGCGACCCAAATCGCCCTCCGCGGGTCGGGTCACGCCGCCCCCGCCCCTGCCGCCGCCCAGCGCCGGCGCTCTGCGCTCGCCTTCGCTCGCCCCCTCCAGGGCGCGCCGCCCAACGCCCACTCGACGCTCCGGGCCGCGCCCCCCCCCCCCCCCCCGCCCCGCGTCGCATCGCTACCGCCTCGGGGTATGCCATCTCGCTTTGCACCACGCCCCTCCTCGTTCACTCCTCCCCCTTCCCCACCCGCCCTGCTTTCCTTGACACTGCTCCGACACATCCCGCCTCAGGGCATGCCATCGCGCTGGGCACCACGCCCCTCTCCTCGCCACACCCAGCCCCGCCTACCTCTCTCACCCCCACCCCCGCCCTATCTCGCTTCACAGCGCCCAGCCCTTCATCCCGCAGATCCCGCCTAAGTGCATGCCATTTCGCTGTACTCCACGCCATCGTCCCCGCCACGCCACACCCACCCTGGCCACACATCGCTCCGCCCCATGTCACCACACTCTAACCCGCCCCGCCCCGCAACCCCCGCTTTGCCACGCCCTGCTTTGCCCGTCCCCGCTCCACGCAACAATGCCCTGTTCCTTCCCTTCCCCTCCCCTCCCTCCCATCCCGTGCCGCCTCACGCACGCCACTTCCTCCCTCATCCCCACCCCACCTGGCTTCGCTCCTCGCTTCCTCCACGCCCCGCCTCTTCTTCCTCTCCTCACTTGCGTCGCCTTGCCTTGCCTCTGCTTACTCCACTCCGACTGGATTCGTCACGCGCCCGCTCCCGCTCCCGCCTCGCCCAGTGCCATCCCGCTCCGTCGCTCCCCGCTAAGCACGTGTGTAGTTGCTCCCACTTCCCAGAACCTTCATCTCACAAGAGCTTCACCCAGCGCCGGGCCCATCCTCGCAATCACAAGTACCGTTTTCGCCTGAGCTCCCTGCACCTCCATCTCTCATCCCCGGTAAAGCTAAAAGCTCTCGAGCTCGAATTTAGGAAACTAGCCATTTGCTTCACTATCCCATAAGGTTCACAATGGAACCTTTATACTTCGAATGTTTTATAGATTAATGATTGATTGATATTGATGTTTCCGGACATGTCAACTGCGTTAGTCTTTATTCTTCGTTGTGTAGTAAATGTTTTATTCTGAGAGCTGGTGTTATTTCTCCCCTGATAGTTATATCGGACATCGACTTTCATGTCCGCTTGCATTTGTTTTTTCCTCCAGGTATCTCCTGAAGCGATGCGCCACCCCAGGTGGGACAAGCTCTAAACTCCCTACAGGTTTAAATGAAGTCGTAGGCTTCTGCGGCCAGAATCATGAAGACCCGGACACCCAAGATCTTCCATACATGTGGTGCATATAGGTGTTATTTAGTGTGAGGAAGGGATGAGAATCACACGAGGAAGCGAAAGAAAAGATTGCGTGCGGACCATGGCTGGCATAGTACAGTATTCTTTCGACATTCGTCTGGTATTGATCGGAGAAACCATGGAAAACTATAGATCAGAGAAGTCTAGACATCGGTTGAATTTGATCTAGAAATGTAGCTACGTCGAATAGGCACTGAGCAACTTTGTTACCTCAAATTTCAATGTACTACCACTTGATATTTCGGTTTTTATTTCATTTCATTTCATTCAGTGTCTCATAACTCAATATATTAAACATATTGTATATTTTTCTGTAATATAAACAGTTTCCTCAAATTTTTGATTTAGAAAAAGATAATTCGCTATATTAGAT
Organism: Teleogryllus oceanicus; assembly: GCA_964035755.1. Lineage (NCBI taxonomy): Eukaryota > Metazoa > Arthropoda > Insecta > Orthoptera > Gryllidae > Teleogryllus > Teleogryllus oceanicus. The sequence continues at coordinate 54,843,295 of CAXIVR010000008.1, forward strand.
GTACTTGCGTTCCAAGTACATAAAAGATAATGTGTATGTTGTCCAGCGATTCGTGTTAAGCCTGATAAAATATCGTGCCATCCCACGCCATCAGCGATCGTCACGAAGATGCACCTGGAACATAATTCTCATCATACGAACGGTGATTGTGATACTCTTTTTTCTGAGTTTTGGTGAAATAGTTCTACAAGCATATACCACACTGAAGATTCCAAATAAGTTATTTTTTGCGGAGACTTTCACATATCAGTCCCGCATAAGTCAAAGACGACTGTGCTTCTGTTAGAAAATTATCGATTTCGTGTTCCTACCTCCTCCCGAACAGATGTCGCGATCGAATGTGTTTACTCTGATGTACTACATTTATTCAATAGTTGACATGCTTTGTTCTTTTTCTAATAACCCTCGATATTAACTGAGTTTTTTTTCTAATAACTCGGTGTTAATCGTAATCCTGGAGTTCCAGTAAGTTTGACGCATAGATCAAATTTAATAAAATTTGCATAATTAACTTTATTCATGCAGAACATTTGTATATTGTTTTCAATTGTTCGTAAAATAGATTTCATTACCAATCATGGTTCTGAGTTTGCGAGATAAATTCACTCTGCGGTCGTGAAAATTTGTTATCCATCTCAGGAACGCTCGTAGAATGTTCTATGAGTGAGTTTTCGGTTCTCGAACCACCAGCTTCATCTATTTCAGCCTCCGCCTTCATACACAGATCGCAAAACGCTGTGGCGTCTGAGTTGGCGGAAGTGAAAAGAGGCATGTGCGGAAACAACTAAGGGCGATCCAAGAGCGTGCGGTGTGACGTCACCGAACGCAGTGGGGGGACGGCGGAAGGGTCAGGGATTGCGGGGTGGGGGGAAAGGGTTGGGGGGGGCTGGCAGCGGGGCGGGGGGGGGCGGGGGCCGGAAGGATGCAGGGGCGGCGTGGATGTCGTGGGGGGGGGGAGTGGGGGGGTGGCGGCGGGAGTGGCGGCGGGAGTGGCGGCGGGAGTGGCGGCGGGAGTGGCGGCGGGAGTGGCGGCGGGGAGTGGCGGCGGGGGGTGGCGGCGGGGGGTGGCGGCGGGGGGTGGCGGCGGGGGTGGCGGCGGCGACGACGACGGGTTTGGATGCGGGGTGGCGGCGGGGGTGGGGGAGCAGGGGGCGGCGAGGGCGACATGGATGGCGGCGGGGGAAGCGGTCGCTGATATTAAACTGCCGAGCATTCCTTGCGAATAACGGCGCAGACAAATTATGAACGGGGCATGCTCCTTGAGACGGAGGTCTGAGTGCGTTAGGGCTGCGATGGAGGCAGATAAACGCAGTCAGTCGAGCAAAACGTTGTGGCAATCGTTCAGAAAGCTGCTGGGCGGCACAGTACACACGATCAGACGAAACAAATGCTAGTTCCCTGCCGTATATTTTTTGTTTCTTCCCTCAAATTTGGCTTAAGGGGTATTACAATGTTGTGAGAGAGAGGTACATTTTTTTACGAAAATCTATTGCGTGTTCTCTTGAATATTCCGGTGCGAAGAATAGTTTCTAGAGCCGTTTTATTGATTGTATCTACTCCTGTAAGCAATACACATGAATTATGGGACTTCAAAAGGATAAAGGATGATGTATGGTCTACATAAACACACTTTACCAACATGGTACTGTAACTCACAACCCGACTTATCGAGATCGCTTTTTCCTTCCGATTTGAAATATCCCAATTTCATTGAATGTGATCTTTTTAATTTTTCCTCCCTGATTGTAAACAAAATGACGCAACAATCTTCAAATCAGCGCGCTGTGACAGTCCAAAAGGCCGGTTGGTTCTCGCCGGAAGGCGCGGGCCCCAGCAGGAGTCCCGCAAGGGCCGCAGAGCTGCCGGATCAGGTGGCCCAGTGGCCGCGCATAAAACCGCCGTAAACGTCCGGCGGGGCCGGCGTGCTCGGCAGCGCCGTAAAATTAATTCGAGCTGTGCTGCAATGCACTGCGCGGGATCCGGGGAAAGGTGTGGGAGGGGGCTGCGGCTAGGGGCTGCCTGGGGTCAGAGAGGCGGGGCTTGGTCGAGGTGGGTTCTATGAGTCGGAATGGTTAGGAGCGGGACTGGGTCGGAGTGCGACTGGGTTGGCCGGAGTTGGTCACGTACTCGTAATGTATTATTCCGTACTTTTGATGTAAACTAATATTTCCAACTAGGAAAGAAACACACATTCACACAAATATATTTTTGCGATTTGCTATTTATTCTGTGATAATATATTGTAGAGGCTATGAGCATACTCGTACTTGAAGTGAAATGAATGTGAAAAGTAACGAGAAAAACACTGGAACGAAAGTGTAAGTTGAGTGTGGTTATCACAGTATTTTGTACAGACGCAACGTACTTCTTCACTTTGCAACCTTGACTAATAGAAATACTATTGCTATTATTAAAGTTAGAATAATTATTATAATGTGATAGATGTTACAACTATATAATTTTAATTGTCATTATTATTACTATTATTATCATTTTAATAATGATGATTACCACACTCTTAAAACAGTCCTTACCATCAGCGAAATTTAGGTTACCTTCATAAACGTGGTTTTTCTACGATACGGCCACCGTGTATAATTGTTTGTACTTAAGACATGATCGAGTCGGTCGTCGCAGGCGCAGGCGCGAGCGTTGCGCCCCGTGCGTGCAAGCGCGTGCAGTCGTTGCAGTGCAGGGAGGGGACGGGGGGCAGGCGTGAGGAGCGAGCGCGCCCTGAGCTATGGGGCACATGTGCGCGCGACGTCGCGCCGTCATCTGCAGACGCCCCCGGCTCGATGCCCGCCGCCGGCGCCGCGCCCACCCCCCCCGACCACGCCCCGCGTGCTGGAACGCCCCCCCCCCCCTCCCTCTCCCCCCCGCCCTCCTCCCCCCTCCCACTCTTCCTCCTGCTTCTTCTTCTCCTCATCGTCCTTCTTCTTTTTCTTCTCCTCGTCCTTCTTCATCTCCTCCTGTTTCTCCTCCTCCTCCTCCTTCACCTCCTCCTTCTTCTGCTCTTTCTTCTGTTCATTGTTCCTCTTCTTCTCTTCCACCTTCTCCTCCTTCTCCTTTTCTCCTCTCTTCCTCCTGCTTCTCCTCCTCCTCCTTCCTCCTTCTCTTTCTTCTGCTCATTCTTCTTCTTCTTCTTCTGCTCTTTCTTCTTCTCATTCTTTTTCTTCTCGTCTCCTCCTTCTGCTTCTACTACTCCTTTATGGACTTTCTCTTACACCTTTTTCTCCGTCTCCTTCCCTTCCTCCTATTTTTCTTCGTCCACCATCTTCTCCACCTGATCCTCCACCTCCTTTCCCCTTTTTTCCCTCCCCCCCCCTCCTCCTTGTGTGCCGCCGTCTCTGCCTCTACTGCCACCACCACCACCACCACAGCGCCTGCGACTCCCTTCTTCGCGGTCGCGCGACGCGCCCTTCGCCACGTGACCTCATCCCCACTCAACCCCACCACGGCACACGAACCCTTTTTTGCCCTCTGTGCAACCGCGACACACACACACACACACACACACAGCACATACGTCGTCGTGCACGATACAACTTGCCCCAAAGCCGACCGCAAGACGATACAAGCCTTCCAGAATATGTGTATAAAAATGAGACGGCTGCCTTCCTGTTCTTGAGGGCAGATAAAGTAACACGAACACACGAACAACGTTTTCTTGTTTTTTAATTAAAATAAAAGGAACGCTGCACGCTGTGATTGAAGCAGTTGCTCGTTCATGTCGGTTTTTCGGGTCTACGAAGCAGAGATTCCGTCTCGCCTCCGGGCAGCAGGTGCTCTTATTCACCGCAGACGCCGGAGTCTCCTAATGGATTCAAAGAAGCTCATAGTTGCTTCGCTGGGTGCTGCAGGGGAGTTAATTAAAAAGGCCTCGCCATCCAAGGAGCCACGCCTTCTGGCCTGAACGTAAGGTTGCTTTGACCACACGCACGTATTGTCCAATTTTATGTCTTTGGAATCGTTAGCTGATACGCGGGGACTTAATTGACACGTACGAGGTAAGACGTTATGAATAATTCTCATTAGCATTGAGTGAATGGAAAATTATTAAATACAACAATTTACATCCTTTTCTGATTCTGCAGTAAAATTTCCGACCGACAGTATTGTAGGAATTCCACAACTTTCGTAGCAGGAAAAAAATTATCAGATTCAGTTCTTCAAAGTAAAAGGCGAGAAAATTCACTTGCATTTCTACATTATTTTCATTTTACCCTGAAATAGAAAGTGAAACATTTTAATAACACATTCTAAAAGAGAATATTACACAATGTTTTTCATTAGTTAATGCAAAGTCTTTCCAAGCAGGCACTATTATATTAGCTTTGTGTTCAATTTTCAGATAATTCCCAGAAAATATTCAAACTGAAAAAGAGTATTCGTAGGAAAAGTAAAATTATATTTTTACCCGAAAAAAAGTGAAAATGTTGGAAGGTTATTATTATCTGATATTAAGATATTGTTGGTACTTTATAAACTTATCAAATTAATGTGTTCTTTATCGATGTTTTTATTTTAACATAAATTATCAGTTTTCGATAGTCGCGATGAGATAAAAATCAGCTGTTGAATTCTTAGCGTAGCTAAAGTCTTGAATTCTATGCCCCAGATCTACATATTTTAAGTCTAATGATTATTGATTAATTAAATAGTTCGTCAAAAAATATTAACAAATTATTATTCAGAAAATGTATTGACACATTATTATTCTGTAACTGAATTGAATCTCAGCCAAAAATCTAAAGAGGCAAAAGATACAACGATAAAACTGCGATATGCCATTTAAATAAAAAGTTTGTAAAAAGGTTTCTTAAATTATTTTTCTGTGAACAGAACTGCAGATCTACGAAAAATAGTAAGAGCATCATCAAACAGAATGCTAGAATCGCTGTTCTTAACGTACGTCTCGACGAGAAAGTAAAAGTTGAAGGAAGGGTTAAGATAAAGTCTGACGTAACGCTGCTCATCTCCGGTCTCCCCCATTAAATCCTGGCGTAGCTCCCCGGCGCGATCGTTGTCCCCGTTACCCTCCCTGTCGTCCCTCCCCCTCTCCTGCCCCCTCACTCCCCCTCTCCCTCTCTTTGGAGCCACGCGCACCCGCGCTGCCGCCGCCGCCTTCGCGAGGGAGAAAAAAGTGCATCTGGCAGCATGCGAGGGAGATGAGCATTCCTGGGCCTCGAGGCGCTTAGGAGCGCCCACAAAAACCTCCGCCCTGCGCCCTTGGCTCACGCCCCCGCCCCCAGCCCCGCCATCAGACCCTTGGAGACGCGCGACCCTTCGCTTGCCCTGGGGGCCTTCTTGGATCCTCCCTGGAATAGCAAAGAGATGGGATCATTGGTTCAGGATCAAATCTGTTTACTGCGAGAAAGCTAGCCTCCTTGGGTACTTATTTTATATTAGAAAAAAAAACGTGATCATTGGCCCTTAATGAGATCGGATCACTTCTCAAAATTAGTTTTTGGGGTCCTCTTATAGATTTGGAAAGCAAGAGATCTTACGTTCGTGATTAAATCGGTTCACGAATTAAATTCTTTTCAATTAAATATTTGTTATTTTTCTTTATCATATTCTTTCATTCAATTTCACCCTTGATCTTTAATGTTTCCTCAGGGACCTCTTGGACCATTCCTGACACGCGGAAAGAAGAAAACTTTGATGATCGAAACGGTTCTACTCGTGGACAGGTGAAAACTGAAACTACGTCTTTGCAATACCACAAACCCGCCGTGGTATGGAAATGTTCCTATATAAAAAACCGAATCCTGACATTGCTACGAGGCTCATGAACAACATACGAGACGTTCAGAATTAAACACGCTAAAAAACATTCTTGAGCAGAATATTTTTTACTATTTTTTGAACCAGAAGTGTCGAACGAAGCTGCGACAGGGTTATGCTTATGAATCCAGAGTAAGGTATGGATGTTTATATGTATTGTTACGTAGAAGAATTGGTAAATCACCATCACGCACTTGATGACCAATTATAATTACCTAATATCCGAAGAAAAACAAGAGTCAGCTGTCAAGACTTGGTAGTCAAAATGACGTGGGGAACATTGCATCAAACGAATAACGAGAAGAATCGTGAACGCTAACGAGGAAGGCGTGTGCCTCCATGTAGCTTCGCGCCAGAGGAAAGGCGGCCTGGAGGGTGATCTGGCGTTTGTTTCCGGGCAGTCTGACCTTAATTGCAGTAATTCGTCTCGAGATCGGCGCGATGGTCGGGCGCGCGGATGGGTGAGCGCCATTTGCATATATGGTAATGGGGCGCGGCAACGGGGCTGCGAGATACGCACGGGGATGGGCATAGGACGCGCTGCTGCTGGGGCGGCCAATTGTAACCACTCGCTTCTTGCAACACTCACAGAAGCCGTTCCGGTTCGTAAAAGATTGAGATGTATAATAATAATAATAATAATAATAATAATAATAATAATAATAATAATAGTAATGCCGATCCGGTGGCCCAGAACGCTAAGGCAGAAGTGTCGTAGCGATTTGGGACCGAAGGGTCGCGCCTCCACTTCTAGGTACCAGGATTAAAATTCTGTTGTATCCATATCAAATTAGAGAAAAAAATACGCGGTAGGTTTTCTCAGGGTTCCCCGGTTTCCCGCCTCTCATTCCACCATTCCCCCATCAACATCAAGATCATGTCAACATCATTACTCATCCATTGAAATCATTAGGTCGTGAGAACCAATAAAATATAATAAAAGCTCCCGACACAGCCTCCTCCCCGACGCTCCTTACTCACAGCCACTGCTCCCCGAGCAACCGTTAAGTCGTCTACGGCGCCTGGTCCGTCTAGCACCGCCCAGACACCTCACGGGGTGCGTTACACTACCCTCGCCCCCCCCCGCCCGCCCCCCCCTACCGCCTTCCTCCCCGCCCCTGTTCTGTCTCCAGCGCCCGCGCCCGCCTCCCCTTCTCCGCTGAAGCCCGCCCCGCCATGCCCTGCCCCCCCCCAACCCCCCCCCCCCCCCCCCACCGCCCCCCCCCCGCCCACGCCTGCCCGCCCCCCTGGCCCGCGCCCCCCGGCCCCCCCCCGCGCTTCATCGCTTGCGCTACTGAAGGGCGCAAAAAACGCGCGCGCCCTTCGCGCGACCCGCGCCCGCCGCGGCCCCGGCCTCGCCCCCGGCCGCGCCCCAGCCCACCGAGGCCTTTCGCTTTTTTGGAGCAGTCTGCCGGGCGGCGCGGCGGCGAGCAGGCATGTGCGACGCAGCTGGGCACTCCGGCGGGGGGGGGGGGAAGCGCACGGGGTTGGCCCGCGTGCCGACGCCGTGTGGACATGCGGCGGCGGTGATGGGGGCGGCGCGGGCGCCGACGACCCGCGCCCTCGCCCCGCTCCCGCTGCCCGCCAGGGGAACCCTTCGCTTCGACGTTGGCGCCCAACCCCAGCTGCGGGGGCTATCGATGGCCGCGGTTGTGGAGGGAACCGACAACAATTGGGAAAAGGGGCGTCGGACAATGAGACCGCTGATTTGCCACATTAAATGTAAATTTTCTATTTTCAAATACCCACAGACCCATCCGATATTTTTGGTAGAATAAAATAAAGTTTATCGTGGTTACGTTTACACAATACGCAGCGACATAATTGAGCTAATTACAAAGTTAAGTGGGTAATTTCAACCATGAATACCCAAATCATTTACATTTAGAGATAATATATTATTTTTTCTGATTTTAACAAAACAAAATACTTGTCAATGTGCGAATATTTCTTCCTTCTAGTTACGAAAAATAGTCATTCCTTGCATTCCTCTCTTCCTCCTTTTCCCTCACCGATCATCACGCGCCGTGTCCACCTCAGGATCTCCTTGAAACCTATTACACCATTGCATATTAAGACATTCAATGATATCCCTGCACAGTGCGGGTAATGTAGAAAAATTAAATATTTATCCATTAAAGTAATTCAAAATAAGGTAGTTAGAAACATAGAGCACCCTGGTTTATTTCAATCATCTATATACAAATATCTTCAAGTACCTTCAGCAAGCTTCACATTTCACCAAATTGTCCCAAAAGGTCTTTCATGCATTCCCTTATCTCCTTATTCCAAAAATCGGACACCAAAAAATAAAAGAAATTAACTCCAACACTACAAATTCATATTATCACAACCTCATACATTGTTCAAAAAATACTTTTTAACATGAAAAAAAAAAACTAATTAAAAATGTACATATTGCCGATATTTCAACTGTGGTGCATGCTAACTGCACAACAGACGATGATGAAAACCCTGAAACCCTGAATATATGCTGAACAGGAGGTGATAAACTTAAAAAAAAAAAAAAAAAGCAGCCCTCTCCTCCGCTTCCCTGCCGCGCCGCATGCTGTCGTCCTCCGGGCGCCCAGAAGTTTCGCCTTCACTGCAGCGCGTCGCTCCATCAATCTTCGCGTCGGGGACAGTGCGTTTATTGCCTCCGCGCCCGCGCAGTTAATTAGCCCCTCGCTTGTACATCATAATAGGCCTCAAGACGTCGAGACGGCTCGTGATGCTGGTATCGGCCCGTGAAGTGACGTCGGTACGTAAGTGGATGAAAAGACGCTTCCACACACGAATGGAGTTCTGGATCGGTCAAATATAGATTATTTTTAAAGAATCCTTTATTACTAGATGAGACGGAAGTACTCGTTTTTAAATAATGCAATATCTGTATCTTTAGGAAAGTAATAATAAAAAGTTTGTTTACTGAATACTCCGACCTATCAATGACGGATTTACAGAATAGTGTATACATAAGGTGAACATGAATAAACCGAATTCGAGATAAGAGAATATTCAAGATTCCAGGAAATCTGAACATCACAAAAAGCAAGATATGTTCTAGGAAACGACATTGGGAATTTGCTATATCAACGGATTCAACAAAGAAATAAATGAAAATATAGATTCACTGAACTCAAGTCTATTTTACTGGATTGTTTGATATTGATGGGAAATGAGATTACACACAACTTACAATTGATAAATACCTTAAATTACGATGAACGTTTTTCCTTCTCAGTACCTATTCTTTTAGTGCTTTGATTTCCTAACACATAAATTTCTTCCAGCATCCAAATTTCACCCATTTTTTGCCCCGAAGTTTAACAGAGGCTTGAGACAAACAGTACTACAAAGTGCGTCCTGAGAGATGCTTGAAATGCGTACCTTTTTTGCAAAATCAGTGGAGACATGAAATACTCCCATCGAAAATCGGAGAGAAGAGGGAAATGCAATTTGCCGATTGTCATCTGCCAGGGCGAATTCGATTCGGGAAAGCGATTCCGCCGTCGCCTGTCAGCGAGCGGGCTTCAACAGGGGGAGGGCTCGCTGCAGCTCCACAGCCCCAACTGTGACAGTTAACGCCGACCTAATTCACGTCACTTCCACCCTCCGGAGTACTTGCCGCGGATAAATAATTCGCGCATATGGTAGCACGTGGAAGCTCCAAATTCGTGATGAACAGTTGTGGGACTCAATTCCTCTATTCAATGTCCAACGCTCTGCACAGTGTTACTGCAAATGAAGCGGTACTATGCTAGTAACGAACGATAGTAAATATTAAAAAAAAATCCCTGCTAAATACTGAAGACCTTCAACAATGAATTAAATGATGGAAAATTCTATTAAAAAATCAAATGAACATTAGAATTCTGTGTTCTGCTACCAAATTTATTACGTAGGTTTTATTTCTGTATCAAAAATTCGCAGGCTATTGAAGCTGAGGCACACACAATAAAACGTGTTCGAAAACGAGAGAAGTATTAACACAAAATATGTCAGAGAAGGTCAAGATAGGTCAGGAGGTTTCCGTGTCCAGTTTTGTCCGAGAAACTTTCCAAGACCTCGATTTTTCATTATCTGCTCTCCGATATGGAAACGGAACACTTACAGATGTGTGCCTACGCACAAGTTACGTGACAAAATAGTGATTATGTAACGTTTAGGAACAAATGCCAGGCACATTCCTCCGTGCAGATAAGATCAGTGGTTTTTATCTCGATCATAATTAGACAATTCAACCAAAGAGTCGTTTCCGATTGATACCTGACAATCAATTTTCCTTTCAATTCATGATAATTATATTTTTTTGCACAAATATTGGCCTGTAAAATAGAGTAGCTTATTCAGTTAATAGCTGTTCGAAGTTCGAAGAAATAACATGTGAAAAGAAATGCTAAAATGGAATTTTTAGAAAAGCAAGTAGGACAAAACAAATTCTAGTGATTGATTGATTGATTTTTTCGTGTTTCCGAGTACGTCAACGGCTTTGGTCATTGGTTCCGTAAGTGTAGTACATATTATTTCTCGGGAGAAGGCGGTGATCTTCCCCCGCTGGATGGCGAGATCCGCCGCTGACCTACCGACGGTTAGTGGGGGGTTTCCTATTAACCAAGACTCTCCCACCAGCGGGGCACCGCCCCAGCTGGGACAAGCTGTAAGCTCCAGACCGGTCTCCCGGAATATGTGGTAGTTTAGTGCATGTTAGTGTAAGTGTGTGTGTGTGTGTGTGTGTGTGTGTGTGTGTAAGGGGAGAGGATAGGAAAATGAAGAGGAAGGAAAGATCGCGCGCGGTCCGTGGCCAGTTTGTTAGGGTATTGCTCCGGCATTCGTCTGGTGTTGATCGGAGAAACCACGGAAAACTACCGATCAGAGCAGCCGGCCGCTAGAGTTCTCCTCCAAACAGCGACTGAATTCGACCTAGCTGAAAAGCTATTGTCGAAAATCCTGCGGCCGTCAGGACTCGAATCTAAGACCTCCCGGTTAACAAGTTCGAAAATGCGTTGTATGCCCAATACCTAAATATTGCTTGATTATGAAACATCTTCAAAACTAACAAAACATACTTTGGTCTATTAAAAAATACTCTATTATTCCTGACGAACATAGTTTCTTCAAGAATATTGTTTTCCTACAAAATTGTCAAGCTAACATCAAATCAACTTGTGTCTTCTCAGTTTTCGTTTCGTGAATCTTACCCGATATATTTTTATTTGGGTGTTTATTTTGAGGTTATTCGATTGAAACGTCGAAACAATATGTTTTTGTAGGTGTCCGCCTTTGTCATATTTGCTATTACTAATAATTTCCTTTTCACATCTGAGTGCAACGCGCGCAAAACGCCCCAGCGAAAGAAAGCCAGCGCACGCGTATCCACACACGCGCGTGCGTGTGCGTGCGTGCGTGGCCGGAGAGAGACAGTTGCTCGCGCGCCACGCACGCGGCGAGCGTGCGCTTGTGTGCATGCGTGCGTGCGTGCGCGTGCTGTTTGTTGACACTGTCGTCAGGTTCACGGCCACTCAACCGACGTGTTTACGACAGCGACGCGGGGGGGGGGGGAGGGAAGGGGTGTTCACATATACACTGAGCGGTGGCGCCACCCGCCTGCAGCGATGCTGCGCTCGATTTAGCGAACGGGGGCCACGGTGGGATCCCTGCGGCACGCCGAAGCTCAAGTTCACACGTCCTCAAACTTTTTAAATATTGCACTCTTCACGTGGATGAAACTCTTCACAAGGGCTTTGATGAGAACAAATGACAATAAAAAGTCACTCATAGGTTATGTGCAGGTCATTTCATATATTCATTCATTTCATACTTCAGCGCACTTACTAAGAACCAATAAATGTTAGTTTTTAATATTTGCAATTGTAATCGTAACACTGTAAATGTAAAGTTATAAAAGTGGTGAGATAGAAGATGGTAGAGCAGGCCTAATGGACTGAATCTCTCCACAAATATGCACATTGTTATTGCATTATTATTATTATTATTATTATTATTATTATTATTATTTTATTATTTTATTTTATTTTAAAAGTATTAGAGATTTACTATAGCTTCCCAAAACAAAAAAGGTTTAATACTATATTGCTATTATTAACTATCACTTTTAAATTATTGCAAATATTCTTTCAAATTCACTTAATAAACGGGTATAACTGCAAGAATTTGAAAGAAAGTAAATTAAATAAAGAACGCACATCAAATTATTACAAGAGCAACACGGAAACTGAATTATAATGCATCATAACAAAACCAAAAATATATTTGAACTTGTCCTGCATTTACATTAGAATACTTAACATGAAAATCAAAAGTATGTTTGGACTTCTCAGTTAAGTGGATAATTTCTTCCTGAAATCTTCCCATGAATGTAGTTCACGTACTTCCTCCTACTAACCTGCAGCCTATGAGTAGGGCCTACACACGTACCACTGCATAAAAACCGAACCTCAAGTCCATACCGCTTAAAAATAAATAGTTAGGAGATCGTTTCTTTACATATGCAATTAATAAGGAGCGAATAATACACGAAAAGCATATACTGGATATATACTTGCAGGATAAACCAACTAAGAGCAAAAGATGGAGGAATATTTGACGTTTGCAGCGCAGTGAATATAGCCATCTTGTTTTCAGTTCAATTTTCGAAGCAGTGTCCGTGCTTGGCTCCGTGCATTTTTTTGGAGCCGAATCATCGCAAACAAAGCAGGCGGAAAATACCTGCCCGGGAGGAGGAAAATGAGGGGAAATAGAATATAGAAAATGAAGAGAAGAAGAATATAGAAAAGAGGAGGAGAGGAAGGAGAAGGAAGAAGATAGTGAGGTTGAGTAAATAATTCAATGAATGTTTCAAACTGTTTGAAAAGCATCAATATCGGTTTCGTTTTTACTGAAATAGTTTTTGTTGATTAGGTAATTGTTATTGACTAATAGTTGAGGTTGACTTCCCTCTCATGAATGGTTCTACTGCAAAGGAGTCAAAATCGACCACATTCTGCATTAACGATTTTTGACGTGCATTACATAGTTGAATTTAATTCTTCTTAATTTTGTTTTGTAGAAACACTAATCACTTTAGAATAAAACTAATGAAAATTGGCATGCATTGTTAAGTGGCTTTGTGCGTAAGAAAGGACAGGGAAAGACAGGGAGAGAGAGAGGGAGAGAGAGGGGAGAGAGGGGGAGAGAGGGGAGAGAGGGGGAGAGAGGGGGAGAGAGGGGGAGAGAGGGGGAGAGAGGGGGAGAGAGGGAGAGATTGGGAGAGTAGAAAATAGAGAAAACAGATAAGGAACGAGATCTACAGAAAAGTTTTTGTTTTTCCTTAACTTCTATTTCTTTTCCTGGTTTGATATTTTTCAGTACCGCATGGTGCAAACCTATCTTGAAAACTTCAACTATGTACTGTGGGCGTGTTATACATCCAACCTAATCGTTGCATTATATAAGTTCGCGATAGTACTATTTTTTGTTAGTTGACTGCATAACCACCTTATCTCGAATTGTTTCTTTCACAGTGGCCCAAATTTTCTGGTTATGTGACATACTAACAGTGAACTTTTTAACATTGCTCGCATAACCTCATTCCCGCCTAATGGCGTAGCAAGGGAAAGGGGCGTAACCCTTGTTCTTATCATTCCCCCACAGCTTATCCGATGTGACACTTTCAGTTTCAACTTCTGGACACTAAGCGGGAAAATTGATAACATATTTTAGGACAGTATTTGCTAGACGCGGAATGTTCTCCTTGAACTGCATTCCAGACCAATTTCAAATTTCCAAGAATCAAGTTACTTTTCATATCTTTACCACAGAATAACAATATGATACATGATTTACATGATATTACGAGATATGTAAGAGTTTCCTTCTTCCACGTCGCACTTGACAGATAACAAAAGTTCCCTTAAGCGTACAAGGATTCGAACGTAAAACTTCTGTGCAGAACGGGCACTTTCATAGTGCCATTTAGAATGCCTCATTTAGTACTGCAAGTTGACATCATCTTGCCAACAGCTTCTGTCACGTGTATCAATTTGCATAACAACTTAAATTCCTACGACACATTCCAGTAGCAATATGTAACAGTTAGGTCATTCACGAGAGCGAAATTATTTTTTAAAATTAAAATAATCCATTTTTTTACAAAGTGGACCGATCAACATTTTTATCAGTGATTTCTACACTTAACTGTGTTCATCGTGAGCTGCATTCCTGACTGGATGCTGACATTCAAGTATGGTACAAGTACAACTTGTCATTACCAAATAATTCTGACACATACAATAAGATATAGATAACGTATGCCAATACCTGGAGACTTGCCTTTCATTCCAAAGCACTCTCCAAAGGTGACAACCATGACACAGGATTCACGTATCGAACCCAGCGAGGACTTCGTCACACCTACCCGCGCCATTTTAGTTGCACATGACGGCGAAACTACGCGCTAAAAAATAGGAAACAAAACCAACGTTCACTACAAAGTGGCCGATCAAAACACACGCGTCTGTTAATCGTTCACTGTCGCCAATCAACGCCCGCTAAACGCCAGCGACCGCGTCGGCAGAATGGGGGAGCGGCGCGGGCGAGGGGAGGCCAAACAAGCGCATATTTGAAGCGAAACAGGAGCACGCAGCGCCGCACTTCCCGCCCGCCGGATGACGGCACCAAATGGGCTGTGAACAAACAGGCCTCCCCAACGCCCCGCAGCAACAGAGACAAAGAAAGACAAATGAGCAGAGCTGCACGAAAGAATTAAAGTTGGTGCGAGTGTTTCGGACGGAGGTGGACTTTAGGGTGAAGTACGAAGATTTTTCGTAATTTAAAAAACAAAGAACAGAGGCTATAGAACCGACTTTTGGAGTCTAGATAACCAACTTGGAAATACTACATTTTTCTGAACCAGACAAGTTTTCTCTTATACCAATGTCTCAACAACAGGGAGAATAAAAGTAGTCAAACAGCGCTAGATGAAAAATTAAAGGTAGCCCGAGAGTCTCAGAGAGGTTCCATTAAGGACTAAAATCATAATTCATAATTTTAAAGTTTTCCAATAACGGTTTCTGACCTGTTGGGCAAAATCGAAACTATTGGCTTTAAAGAAGGAAGGATAGTGTATGACTCTTCCAAGTGATTTCAAAAGCGATTAATTAATGTGTGCGGCGAGGGCGGCGAGGGCGGCGAGGGCGGCGAGGGCGGCGAGGGCGGCGAGGGCGGCGAGGGCGGCGAGGGCGGCGAGGGCGGCGAGGGCGGCGAGGGCGGCGAGGGCGGCGAGGGCGGCGAGGGCGGCGAGGGCGGCGAGGGCGGCGAGGGCGGCGAGGGCGGCGAGGGCGGCGAGGGCGGCGAGGAAGTGCAGAAGGTGGGGCGGCTGGAAGTGCGGGGGCGTGCCCGCTGGCCGCACGGGTTCTGCCACGCGATCAGGTCTATTTGCGTCGCGGAAACTGCGTCGGCGCGCGTCATGTCCGCCCAAACACTCCACCCCGCCTCCCACACGGCTCACATGCGCCCGCAACCCCCCCCCCCGATATTGTACCACCATTCACATCGAATATACTCCCTGAAATGTTTTATTTGCTTTATTTGAAATGGAATGCGTCTTTCTTTCGGTAGTCGTATCCGAAAAGATTCGCACTTTCTATTTGGCATTTATACGTATTCATGCGGTTTCAAGTTATCGATTTCACCGTTTAGAAACTGTCACTTTATCTGACGTGTCTATGTTCATAATGTCTGAAGACTAAGTATAATGAATTAAGGTCGTTACTCTGCCACTGAATCCGCACAAAGTTTACTCTTATTCGTACTTACCCAATTGCCATCCTCTAAGTAATATGCCATTGCTCTACCAGGGTACTCACCTGAAATACAAATAACAAAAAATCAGAAAAAGCACTATTGATGCAAAATAAACTCCTATCTTTATATTTCCCGTCTTCCCTTTTTCTTCTATGTTCCCATATCTTAATATAAAATTATATAGTACGCAGCTGTGATCTTTTCGTAAGGCTACTGGCAACGACGGCTTTAGCATATTTGGGAAGCCATCTGCCAACCGGTTTGACTACCGAGATTGGAATCCAGCAAGGAGGATCTACAGGGGAGACTTTCTCCACACTACTCGCACTGCACGACTTCAAGGAACAATCAACTTGTTATGGAAATAATACCGGAATATTCCGGGTTGCAAAGCAACCGAAGTGTAATAACGAGTGAGGAGTGTTTCTCCTAGTGCCGAAGTAGATGAATGTGAAGTCCTACCTCAAAAACAAGTGAAAAAGACTTTCAGTGAAAGAGATACAACGGCAAATATATTAATTAATTCTAAACAAAACCTTATGATGTTTCACAGAGTTTTTTCCGCCAGTATTTCACGAGAAACTTAGCGAATAAAAATAAAACACTCTCTGTAACTGAGTAACGTTACGTGACTGAACTCACGTATTCAATAGTATCTTTTTGAATTTTGATAGCTATTGCAACTATTGCAGCTTTTCTCTCTTTCATAAACATAACAAGTTTTTTAATCCATGTTCTTTGATGAATGTACAACACCAATATTGTTAGAATATGATTTCAAAACAGAATGCTTTGGCTTGCTTTTCAACAAAACACTAGTATTAGCTAGGTTTATTCATCGAAAATGAGTAGCATAGAAAACACCAACTTTTCGCTATCGTTTCAAAGATTCTTCACAAAAGAACGAAATGTATTGAATGGAATGACTCACGCAGGAAGAGAGGACTTTCAAAGGAATACCTTGATGTTAAATAAAGGCCATTCATTCACAAAATGGAGGAAAACCTATGTTTTTCTCAAACAAAGACCCCCTTCAACTTCGAGTCAAAGGGAAACTAAATGAAAATGTATCCCCTATTGCCTCTCATACAAAATACCGAATTTATATGACTGCAGCAAAGTTTTCGTTTCTGGAAGGTTTTGTGTATGAAATTGTCCACAACGAACTTCATCCCAATCATTCTATTAAATATTTTATTGACCCTACAACTTCCAAACGTTGAGTTTTCTTAAATTTCAATTCAATCTAAACAAAAATTCATAACATTATGGTTATCTGTTATTAAAACTAGAAAATCATGTTCAGCAAATGCGTCATCATGTTAGTGAATACTAATTAAGTATGTTTAGCGATGACTCAAATCATCTCATGCTGTGCCGGTGAACGTAAAGTTTAAAATATAACAACATAAGACAATTGTTTGAATTTCCTCCAGACCTGCTAATAAGAATCAATTATATAGTTACATTAAAACTTCATTGCTTTAGCTTCACGTATAATTAAATTTTATTTTAAAGAAATGTACATGACTTTTTTAAAGATCTAAGTTTGAACAGATTTCATTTAAAACAAAAATATCTATCATCAATATAATACTTTTCCAATGTTAATGTTTTTGCAATTTTCGAAAATACACGTAGTTTCAATTTTTTACCGTTGTTTGATACATATGAGAGGAACATTTAAAGGGAATTTTAGAAACGTTTTTGAAAAAACATTTGTTTAAAAACTGTCAAATTTAACGCAAATTAAGTGGAAATTACTCATATTTTCGAAAAAATATGATCTTCATTCCAGATTTGTCTTTGAACCACAGATTTTAATAACGAAACAATTTCTTTTCAATATTGTAGTTATAGGAAGTTCCCAAAAAACTTATGAACTTTTGTAATTTTCGAGCAACCTGGTATTTCAACAACCCGCTCTATTGCTGAAATTTTATCGAGGATAAAGTTTAAACAAACGATTAAAGCCATTTTTAAGACAAGCTTAAAAAGATTGAAATTTTATGGAATGTACCAAACTATCAAACCCCAAACATACCTTCCAAACATGCATTGCCTTGAGTTCACTCTGATCGATCAGAGAATATCAATTTTGGAGAAAATCATCTGAATGGTTTTTGCACTAACGTTGACTACAGACAACGAACAGGCAGGTAGACGTTTTTCCCGTCAATCGATTTTTCTGTATCAAGGACCCACAAAAAAGGAAATCTGAGTCAACTTGTTAAAGCAAGTAATTTACTGCACGTAGGAACACGATTTATTCATTCTCGTTACCAAGGCTCGGCAATACGAGTTTTTCTGTCGAAAAATCTCCGATTTCCAGAGCACGACTACAATACTTTTTCTTCTTATGAAGTCATGCAAGAAGGAAAAAAAATCGTAGTTTCAATGTTAAGTGAAAAAATAAATTTTGAAAATAGTCTCTTTTACTAGTGAAATGTCATAAGTAGGGGCGAATTTTAATGAAATGCCATTTTTTTCTTTTCGCTTTAGAAAATACCTTTTATTATAGACATTAATTTTATGTTAAGATAAAATTAATTGCTCATATTCAGTAACAATGTTTTTGTTTTTTTTTTTTCCAACATTTTTAAAGAATTCTTTGCTGATTTATCGATTTTAATGGTCTTACTTCAAATAATATTTACGGGATGTAACAAATGCTCTCCACAGAATTCTTGAACAGCCGATTCGATTTCTTCGCTCAGAAATTATGTCACCCGTGATAAGTTTCTGTAACCACGTTTAGCGCCAATGTCTGTTCAGCCGATTTCGCGACAACTAAAGACAGATTTTCTGGTAAAGATCAGTGCAAACCAAAAGTTTGCAAGCTTAGTTCACTTGAACGAAAGGAAGAAGCCTCGATTTCACGTCAGTAACATATCCAGCAGCTTGAGCTTTTGTTTAACTGAACTTCATTTTCATCAAATTTTTTGTCATATTTTTTATGGATTTGCGGCATTTTAAACCCATTTTACGAGGCACTTCCCGTACATTCGTTATGAAACCCACCGTCCTTGATATGCGTCCATTGAATTGCACATGGACGATAAGTACTATTTTGCGCCCGCAGATTGCGTTTCGCGCGAAGGCACCGGAGGTGGCCGTCAAACACACTTTCCGCACTCATTTCGGCGCCGGGGCAAGAGGCGGTAGACTGGCGCGAGTTGCATTCCAGCGGCCCTCGGGGGTGGCGGGGGCGGCGGGGGGGGCCGGGTGGCGGCCTTTGATGCTTCCGGTGGCGGCCGGGGGGGCCGGGGCGGCCGGGGCGGCCGGGGCGGCCGGGGGCGGCCGGGGGCGGCCGGGGGCGGCCGGGGCGGCCGGGGGCGGCCGGGGGCGGCCGGGGCGGCCGGGGCGGCCGGGGCGGCCGGGGCGCCGGGGGTGACGGCGGTGGTGGCGACGGGGTGGCGGCGGGGGTGGCGGCGGCGAGGGTGGCGGCGGGGGTGGCGGCGGCGAGGGTGGCGGCGAGGATGGCGGCGGCGAGGATGGCGGCGGCGAGGGTGGCGGCGGCGAGGGTGGCGGCGGCGAGGTGGTGGCGGCGGCGAGGTGGTGGCGGTGGTGCTGGTGGCGGGACGATTTTGACGGGGGGGCGGAGGTCGCGGGCGTGACATCTCGCAGAGCGGGCGGCTTGCGACCGGCGACCGGCAGTGGCGGCGGCGGCGGCGACAGCAGCTGCTTTTTTGGAAATACATCGCGCCGCTTTAGGGGCATCCGGGCGTTAATTCTCGCGCCCTTCCCGTCGCCCTCACGAGCGCCACATGGCCCCGCTGCGGAGCGCCCTCCTAAGGTCGCGACTGCGCGCACCGTGCTCCGATTGATGGGGCCACGGGGCACCAAGCAAGGGTGCTGCTGGGTCGCAGGATCGGGACAAGTGTGTCGAAGAGTGGAAGAGTTTTTCTAACAATATTTAAAGTAAAAAATCATTATTTCAACTCCCTTTGCACACTGTTGTATGTGACTATTTCACACATGAAATTTTAGCCAATAGCATGCAAACATTGAGTACATCCCAACCGAACAGAGGCGACTTATCCATGCAAAAGTATGAGGTATTGAATATAACATACTCGAAATATGAGCTCGTCCTCCTGAAACAGCATGCCGCGTATTGGCACTTTTCGATTCTTTGATTTTTGCAGGCGGCCATTTTTGTAGTGAGCGGAGAATGATGCATGTAGTAATTGAACTTACTGAAAATTGTAAAAATACCAGATTAACTTGCATGATGTGTATTAATTAACCGGCTTTATAAATTGAAATTTCATTCGTGAAATTGCCCTATCGAATTGAGGTTTGGAAATTCTCAGATAAATGCCCTCGTCTCTTAGGGATTTATCGACAATTCCCAAAGCTCTCTTGGATTTACATATTATTATTATTATTATTATTATTATTATTATTATTATTATTATTATTATTATTGTATTCATCACTGCTGCCAAGATAGTATTTGCAGACAAATTGCTCCTCCACGCCAGATTGGCAACGTTTAGAAACGAAATGCGGAGATAATGCTCAATAAAAAACTTGCATGTTCATTTGTTAACCTGGAGTTATTTTTGAAAAACGCATCGATTTTAGAGGCTGAAGTTCCTTTGTTTCTCTACCTAATGTTTTCCCCTGTTAATAAATGGGTCATATAAATCGCTATTAGCAACCTTGTTCGAGAATAATTTAATTTGTACTCTTAAAGACTTTTATTCTACATCACATGAAATCTAGTAAAGATCATATTTTGTCAAACTTATAACAATATACATTAAAATTTTATAAATGTATTTCACATCTTACTCCCCATGAACTTCACTTGAACAGGCTGTTTGTTACCTTGCGATGTTTTCATTTTGTTTTCGCAAACACGATGTTGGAAAACTGATACCAGAAATAAATCACAAAGGAATATCACAATGTTTATTTTATCGCAGCACAGGAAAACACAACGTGTAATGTTCGTTGCCCAACTTGCCATGTTGTATGGGTTCTCTGAATGCCCTCACGCATGCGAATTTACAGCGCGCTCGCCGAGAGTCCTGATTGTAATCACGTGTACTCGGGCGGTGTGGCGGGATTCTGCGTTTTCTAATTTGAAATATATAGTTGAGAAAAACATCTCCAAAATGATATAGCCTTGACTATTTTATTTTCTTCATCGTCTTCTTTAAATAAGAAGTTCTTTGTATTCATTTTTGACGACTTGTGGGGGATTTTAATCTTTGCAGAAAAGTAAATATATATTGCACATAAAATGAGACGGTAAATGATACAGATTTGTTTTGTAGAAATTATATTACACATTCGTTAATAAAGAATAATTAAATTTTTATCACTAATACCTATATATCAGTTAATAACGCCAAAATAAATAGAATATCTGCGGTAACAAAGAGGCAAGTTAACATTTGAATTACAGTATTCAAACACCAGTGGAGAAAATTAATCCCACTATAGTAGAGTTTTCAAATACAAGTGTACTCAACAAGCGCTCAACTCATACATTTTTTTCATGCTCGATTTTGTGACTGTTCATTTAATCAAATTAATTTAACGAATCGACAAATCCACGAATACGCACCTTCCTGGTGATACTGATAATGAATGAAATTTCGATGTGTAGAACATAAATAGGGGATCTGTAGGAGCAAATATTCCGCTGAACAAAACAATTTGTAAACAAACGTCTTCTCGAATTATACAATAAAATAGTATGTATAATACAATAATATAGTATAATAATATAGTACAATAATATAGTATACTTAAAGAACAATAGTTCTTTAGGTTGCAAGAATATTATAAAAAGGTTGTTACATAACGCAACAAGTAAATGACATTAAATTCGGAAAGCCTCTTTCTTCGAGCATTGGTGTCATATGATGTCAGCTGGAGTGTAAATAGTGACGCAGTCAATATGATAATACAGTCGATACACACAGTACGAGAGGATAGAGGGACGGAGAGAGAGGAAGTGGGAGGAAGTGTGGAGGAGAGGATTAGGAAGAGGGGGATGGGGAGAGCGAGGAAGCAGTGGAGAGAGGGAGGAAGAGGGGGAGAGAAGGAGGAAGGGAGAGAGTGAGAGAACTCCCATTTCACATCTCATAAGATAATAAATGACAACATTTACACAGAAATGGAAATGAAAACTTATCTCACAAACAATAATGAGTACCAACGTAGATAGAAATAATATTAAGAGCGTACGGCAGATATAGAAAGAATAAACGCACATTTTCAAGCACATACATTGACGCGTGAGAACGAATGCCAAATGCTGCAGGTGCTGATGAGCAACTGATGAGCTGGCTGACACTGCAGTGACTGCGTATCGCAGGCGAGAGTATTGATTCAAAGCACATTCTGCATCAGACGAGCGGATGCGCGCGAAGGAAACCGCCCTCGCGTCGGCCGGGCTCCTCTCCACGCGACTCGAAACGAGACCAGACGAGTAGTTTGATTGATGGATTTATTGATGTATCCAGCAACTAGCACAGTCATTAGTCCCGGTACTTTAGCGAATGTTTTTGATGCCTGGAGGTGGCGGTGTTCCTCCTCCGCTGCATGTGAGATCCGGCCTCAATCTGCACGTCGCCTTGCGGGGCAACAGTGCCGGAGCTACGCAATTTTGGGTCCTGGGCAATGCTGGAACGTAGACCCCCCAGAAAAATGTAAAGTTGTATTAATAAACAATATTAATTTTATTGTCTTTAAGAAATAACAAAAATTACAACGTTAAAACTAGAAAAATTGGAAATTATTTTAAATATGTTTATATAAAAGTATTTGGTGATAAAATAATACAATTTCCACAGTGAGCTTAAAACACTAAAAACATTTGTTGGGTTTAGTTAATGTTTAATAAAATTACTTATTAAATACATGAAATAATAAATATGAATTTCAGTAGAACCTATTTTAATGTTAGCGTCATTTGATTCATTTCATATCTTAACGACTAAATTAGCTATTTAAGTAAAATTTAATTGAAAATTTTATGAAATATCCACTTATAAACATAACAATTTTCTGAGTTAATTTCTTTTTTTTTTTTTTTTTCCATCGTCCCTTCATCGAGCCCCTTGACTTGGGTCCGGGAGATCTCCCGGTCTGACTATGCAGGGAATTCCACCATCGGGTAACAATATCTCTCTCGTAAAACACCCAGCGCGACGCTGGCCCAGTGGGGACAAGCTGTAAGTTCCGGACTGTCTGCCGGGGTTCCTGGTAGTGTAATGGATTTAAGTGTTAGTGTGTGCAAGTGAGAGTTGAGAATAGGGCAAGAAACGGGAGGGAAAGGTCCCATGCAGTTCATGGTCCGTTTTTAGAGTACTGCCCGGAATTCGCCTGGTGTTCATCGGACAAACCACAGGAAACTACCGATAATAGCAACCAGACGCTAGAATTCTACTCCAGTCAGCGCAGCGGCTGAATTCGACTCAGCTATGTAGCTAGTGTCTCAAGCCCTAGGACCCTACCGGTCAGAGTTGCTGCAGGGTCTGCGGTAATGAACTAAACTCAGCCAGCGAGACGAACAGAGACGAGAGGAGTCGAGACGAGACGAGATGAGAAAAGACGAGAGGTCGCGAGTGGCGACGAGCGAAGCCCGGCGCCCTCAATCCGCGCGTAATGCACGCTGCTCACGAGCTGCCAGGGAGGGCGCCGAGCCGCTCTCACATAACCCTACACGGAGGCGACGAGGGATTGCGAGGGAACGGAGCAGAACCTGGAAGTGGGGGGATGAAACAGGGCTCTTCCATTACGAAAGACCGGGGACGAACGGAGCTGGGGTGAATCGGAGCGGGAATGAATGGGAGGGGCAGTGAATCGGAGCGAGGGTGAATCGGAGCAGAGGGAATCGAGCGAGGGTGAATCGGAGCAGAGGTGAATCGGGGGGATGAAACGGAGCGGGTGAATCGGAGCGAGGGTGAATGGAGCGAGGGTGAATCGGAGCGAGGGTAAAGCGGGGCGTGTGTAAAGCGGAGCAGGGGTGATGCAGAAGCTTCGCCCCAAATTCGCACGAGGAAGAAGGCACGGGCAAGGGCACGGTGAAGCTAGATGACTCGCGTCGGTTGCTGTCACTGCTACGTGTTTCAGTCACAGATTCACAAGCGCCGAAAGCCAGGTTCGCAGTCCGGCTTGTTCGTGTATAGGGCTCTTTACCGAATGCGCGAACGGCGCCGAGGGAGCATGAGCCGTTGTGAAGGGCGCCCTTGTCGGAAGCCCTTGCGGTCAAGGCGCTGCTCCGTGCCTCCCTCCGCCCGAGCACCGCCCATTGTTCTGCCGCGGCGCCGCGCCCGCGCTGTGCATCGCCTCTGCTCCCGCGCGCGCGCCGATTGTCTTCGCATTGCACTCCGTGCGCTGCGGTGGATTTGGCTTCTTGGTCGCCTGCGCGTCACTACGAGTTAACAGACAATGGGACGTTTCGGAAGCAATCATGCAAAGTCTCCTCATGTGATGTATACTTTTCTCTTTCAGGAAAACCATTAACACGGTTTTAGATTTTCTTTGAAGAAATTGAAGAATATGCATGGTGCTTGCTTTTAATATAATTTAATATTTAATGTATTCTCTAGCTCACAATGGAGAGGGAATGGCGCAGAATATGTGCAGTAGAGAGGGGAAGAAAGTAAAAGACAATGACGGGAGGGACAGTGAGGATAGGAAACGATAGAAAGAAAGAAAGAAAGGAAGACAGACAGAGAGGGAGAGAGAGGAAGAGAGGAAGAAAGAGAGGAAGAGAGACAGAAACAGACAGACAAGATAGACAGACAAAAAGACAGATAGACAGAAGAGAGAAGAATAAGATACAGATATTCAGACAAGCAATATAAATCAAATGTAAAATATATCGTGAAGTTTATACGGTAGATTTCATCAATGACGACCTAATTTCATTCCCTTCACAAGTCTCTCATTGTCTGAGTACGCCTTACCAGTCCACACCCTGTCAATGTGCTCTTTGGCGACGACGCATTTCCATCTGCGCAGAGCATTCGCATCGGCATGCCGCCATCGCCAACGCCCCTCAACGCATACCTCGCCCCGCCCCCCCCCCGCCCGCCATCGCCAGGCCGGCCCCGCGCAACCGCCGGCACGCCCCTTCCCCGGGCCTTCCCCTTCCCCCTTCTCCGGGGGATCAACGCAACCCTGCTGTTCGAGGCCCTGAGAGAAAAGTGAAAGAATTGCAACACTGCTTCTGGGACAGCTCCTTTGACTATATTTCGGCGACAGTCCCTGCACTCACCACCCCCTTCATTTCACACGCGCCCTTCCTGTAGTCTGGGTCATACCTGCTCAAAGCTGCGCCATTTCCTCTTCATTGTGAGCTAGAGAATGCATTGAAAGTAAGCACCATGCATGTTCTTCAATTTCTTCCAAGGAAATGTAAAACGCCGCTAATGATTTTCCTGAAGGGGAAATTAAAGTTGGCTTCGGTGGGAGTCAATGGGTCCCCATGTCCCCCCTCCCATTCAAAATTAACAGGACTGAAAATATTTTAAACAATTATAAATATCCTTCAAAATAATATTTTAGGGCTGTCGAGGCATCCGAGGGCGTTCTCAAAGTAATACGCTTTTTACGAATTTTAAATTGTTAATAACAATTTTTCATACATTTTAAAAATTATCTCGCGAGTTAAAATTCAATTTTTTCCTGGTAGGAAAATAGTACTAGTAGAAATATATTTATAAAAATAAATCTTAGAAGATTCATCTTCAATTGTTTATAAATTAAAATATATTGGAAGTATCTGAGAAATGAGATAGATATTGCCATAAATAAATCAATTTGATTTTAAAAAGGTGTTGCTTTAACTACTTACAATGACATCTTTAATTATTGTGTCAAGCCACCACTGAGAGCACCCCTTACAAATTGAAATTTAAACATCGATTTAAAATACATCGAAAAATCCATCGATTTTTGAAGCTGATTTGGTATCCAATAAAATTACATTTGTGTCAACAAGATTTAATTGCACAATGGCCATGCACATCGATTTATAATTTACACTTAACTGAAAACAAAGTTAAAAAACTTCTCTCCAAGTGCGAAATACCAGGAAAGACGAAGGAAATACCAGGGTACCAAGATCATCACGGCCGAGGGTTGGTTGTTCGAAGAAGGTAGAGTAAACCGCGTTCTTGTGGTTCGAACACATAAACAGACAAAGGTACCGCTATTAATTCCTATTTTGATTTTTAGAAAATTGTAATTATGGGAATTTTTAATCAACGAACAAAACATCAAAACAGTACAAAAATCGAGCCCAAAAAATCGATGTTCCAAAAATATCGGCTATATATCGATGTTGAAAATATCAATATTTTTCAGAAACATCGATATTTTGAAAACCAGCACAATGCCGCATCGTTAATCTCGGGGGGTACCCCGGCATTGCAGTCTTGGAGGATCGGTCGCGCGGCTTCGCCGGGCTAATGACGGGATTAGGGGCGCCACCTGCAGCACTCCCGGGGCTGCCGCGGCGACGCGACGCCGTGAGCCCTGAGGGAAGCTGCGGGAGCGATTTGCGCCGGCGTCGGCGTCGGCATCCGCCCGCCGCGGGTGGCAGGCACGTTCGCGAGCGCCGCGCCCTTAGAATGCAAGGGCTGCCTGCGTCTGCCTCGGCGGCGGCGGCGGCGACCGTCTGGCGGCGGGTTAATGCACAGGGCGCTTTACAGGGCTCCTCGCTTCACTGAGAAGGGCGCGAGTATAATGCGGCGCATCGCAATGGAGAGCAGCCATGAAGCTCTGGGTATGCTCATGACGCGACAGAGAGAACGGATTTTAAAAGACGTAAAACAGATGCAAATGCGTTTAATATTTATTTACTTATTTATTTACTTATTTAGATTTAGAGAAACTAATAACGAAAGATGTACGAAGCAAAGAATTGAAAATAACTGTTTTTTACGGACAAATAAAGATATTGAAATTTTCAGTTCGTTCTGTTAATGTATTTTGCTGTATCTCTATGTAATAAAATTAATCGTTATTGAGAGATTCCATTTAATTTTGACATCATCGGATTTATGAACCACTGATATAGTGAACCAAAAATGTTAGTCCCTAGAAGTTAACTATAACCGAAGTCGACTCAAGTATCTTCATTACTGATTTAAGAATTGGGACAGCGACGCTGCACAAGCAAACGGCAGTGCTTCCACTGTGCCATCACAGCCGGTCTCGCAGAGAAGAGTTCGTTGTTTTCCTCTCTTTTTATCCTCCTTCCGTATCCGTCTTCATCCATTTTCTGTAGCCTCCCCGACGCGTTCACTCGCGCCCTGACCATCTGCCAAACTTCACCTCCACCCCGGGTACCTCCGCTGTCTGCGACGTCTCGCAGCGCTTAAAATTCCACTCCTGTTTAGACATTAATGAAGGAAATGGCTCCGCATTCTGCCTCCGCTTCCTTATCCAAATTTGGTCCGGCGCGATCCTGGCAATTTACAAGAAGTGCAATTCGGATGCGGTTCGCAAAATTAGCGCAGTGTCAGGCACGTGCATCGACATCACCGCGGCAGAAAGCAAATGCGCGGAAGTCTCACGTCACCCAAAAAACGAGCTTGATTTTTTTTTCCGTCGCGTCTGCCGAGCTCGTATGAAAAGAGTTTACGACCGGCATTTTGTGTGAGTGTGGAGAGAGAGAGAGTCGTTTTGTTTAGAAAGACGCGCGCCATCCGTAGAGCGGAAATGTATGGCGTCTTCATTTATCTTATTGCGGTGCAGATGTCTGAGATGGCGGTGGTTGGATGGTTTTTTGTCGCTATGTTCTTCGTGACGGAAGATTGCGGAGCAGAGAAGGAAGGTTCTGAAAACTGCCACAAATGATATAATGCTGCAGTCTTGAAATGAGCTGCTAACGGAATTGTAAAGAGAAGGTTACAATACAAGGTTAAAACTGTCGCACAAGTTCGATGGAATGCGTTTTGCCCAGTCGACATAATGCTTGAAAGTCATGTGACTTGACTGGTTCTCTTTTATTTTCTTTCACGAAAATCACTTCGCTACCTGTTTCAAAACAAGGCCAAAATATTATTTTCAAATGGAAAGTCATTTAAAAGTGAAAATATAACATCATAGATTAAATCAAATTCAGGTGTTTTTTTCTCAATTCATTCAAATTACCGAATACATTTTGAAGTATCGCTGTTTATTCGGGAATTATCTCAATATTACACATTTAATATTGAGGACGAGTGTGTAATAGAGAAAGTAATTTATTTACTTCTAACAAACTTTAAAAATAACCCTTTTGATTTAATAACTTATTGTTGCAGTATCTTGGGAATGTAGTGATTTTAATTTTTTGCCGACCTGGAGGGCCGAGGTGGCTACAGCAGGTGCCGACTCAGCGCCTCGGTCCGAAGGTTCGCGGGTTCGAGTCCCGCTGTGGGCATGGTTGTTTGTCCCATGTCTCGCACGTATGCGTGTTGTCGCGGAAGACCTTGCGAGTCTGCAAGTGTGCGAGTGTCAAGTGTAAAAGTGAACGTGTGTCCCTACGGTGGACGTAGTGGGTACCTGACGCGGATGGTGAAAATCGGCATTCCCTGAAGCTGGAAAAAACTTCGGAAGACGAAAAAAAGTTATTTTAATATTTATGAAAAAAAGTTCATTCTTGGACGAGTGCGTTATTTGATTGATATAAATAAAAACACTCCTTTTTATAACTTTTATACTAATTACGAAATAACATGCATACTTTCACGTTCAACACATATTTTTATTTCAATATAAAAAAGTAAGAGTAAACCACTTTCTCCCGATTTTCATTTTGTTTTTTCAACAGAAATAAGCATGAAAATTGACCATTTATTGCAAATTACGAGCTTTGAATGCATTAATCGGACTGGTGAGAGTTATTTGATTTCTGCAAAAAAGCATGTAAACAAGCAAATATGAGACGATTCCATTATCGGCGAAGCTGATATTCGAAATAAAATTCGTTTTCCAAGAGAAGCTGTTTTAAAATAACAGATAATCGACCAGAAGCTATCTCATTGTTATTGTGTTCACATGTTTTGATTTTGCGACTACTTGAAATAGGAACGATTGTTATTATAGAGATATCGCAGAAATGGTTGCAGGTTTTTTGAATTTGCTGGGGTTCAATCGTAATTTGCGACCGTTTTAACAGCAGGTATGTGAAATGTCACAGATAACGTCAGACACTCAGATAACGTATTAACAAATTTTTGTTACTGTGCGTCCGTAGCCACACTGGCCTGTTGTATTTTAGAGTTGACATGAGAGACAGCATGTTTTATATTTAGCACATCAACAAACGCATTACTTACGAGGCATTCTAACATTCTAGAATTAATTGGAAATTTAAACAATAGAAAAAGTGAAGAGAACACTGACGATACTGTAAAGCAAGATCATCTCAAAAAGCAGCGAACAAATCACAAGAGAATTACAAATTAATCTCACAATATTTAAATTTTAATTTATACTTTTTTAACACACATACTTATTACATCGATCAATGGATTTGAATAAATTCTGTAGTGGTAGCGGAGATTTTGTGGTAATCCATGATAAAATATCCGGGATAAACAAGATATCAAACCACACTAGTAGGCAAATAAATTTACTTTGCAGAAAATTCAGCCATACACGTGTTTCTGGATTTTTTTCCATCATCAGTGCCTCTACAATATCAGTGTCTCTACAATTTTATATTGTTAGCCCAGAGCCAGCATTGCTGCTGACTGCAGCGACAATCAACGGGAGGTCCTACGGCTTGAGTCTCAACGATGAACCGGGAGCGGTAGCTCAGAGCATCAACTGATGTCACTGCAGCGCCTCTGACCGGGAGGTCCTACGTTCGAGTCCTGACGGTGGCAAGATTTTCGACACTAGCTTTTCAGGTAGGTCGAATTCAGTCGCTGTCTGGAGGGAATTCTAGCGGCCGGCTGCTCTGATCGGTAGTTTTCCGAGGTTTCTCCGATCAACCCAGCGAATGCCTGAGCAGTACCCTACGGACCGCGCGCAATCTGTCCTTCCTCTTCATTTTCCTATCCTCTCCCCTTACACACTCACTTACACTAACATGCACTACACTACCACATGTTCCGGGAGACCGGTCGGGAGCTTAGAGCTTGTCCCTGCTGGGGCTGTACCCCGCTGGTGGGAGAGTCCTGGTTAGGGTGAAACCCCACTAGCCGACGGTAGGTCGGCGCCGGATCTCGCCATCCAGCGAGGGAAGGTCACCGCCATCTCCCGCGAAAGAAACATGTAGTACACTAACGGGACTAATGACCAATGCAGTTAACGCGCCCGGAAACACGCAAAAATCAATTAATCAATCAACCCAACGGTGGCGGATTTTGGACACTAACTTAATAGTTAGGTCGGATTCTGTCGCCGCCTGGAGGAGAATTCTAGCGGCAGGTTGCTCTGACCGGTAATTTTCCGAGACTTCTCAGATGATTACCAGGCGAATGCCGTAGCAATACCCTAAAACGGGACCATATACCGCGCGCGATCTTACCTTCCCCATCTTTGTCCTATCCTCTCCCCTTAAACAGACATGTACATTCACCACATCTATCAGGAGCTTAGAGCTTTTCCCGGCTGGGGCGGTGCCCCGCTGCTGGGAGATACCAGGTGGATACCTCGACCTACCTCTCTAGCTAGTGTAAAATCCTGCCACCATCGTGACTCGAATCCTAGTAGCACCCAGTCAGAGACACTGCAGTGACATGAGTTGGTGTCCTGAGCCACCGCTTCGGTCTATTCTCGAGGGCGTGTCGGCGCGTCGCGGAGGGGCCGTGGCGTGCAGCAGCTGCGCCTCGCTTTTTTGCGCATCGCCGGCGCCGCCGCCGCTGCTGCGCGTGTGGCGCAGGCGGGGGCGGAAGCGGCGGCGGGGGGGTGGGGTTTGCCGCACCTGTCGTTCGCCAGAGGGCAGGTGCAGCGGCGGAGCGCGTGAATCACGGCGGCTTGTTAGGCGCCTTCCAAATCCCTGCAGTCGCGCTGCGTAACGGCTTCGCACGGGCGGGACGGCGCTACTGGAGTGAGGGAGTCAGGAGGGGAGGGGAAGGAAAGGGGTCTAAGGGGTGCATTATGAGGGACAGAGGGGTTAGTGGGAGGGGAAGGGATTATGAGAAGATGAGAACGAGAGGGTAAGAGTGTGATTGTGAGGAAATGAAAAAGGGTGAGATTATGCAGAAAGCGTTCTTTTGAAAAAATATTTTCTCAAAACCGAGTGTATTTCGAAAAAAATCAGTTTATATTTGTCTTTTATGCAATGTTTGTTACGCATTTATTTACCATGCAGTTTCTGATTTTATGTTTCGCTCCAACATCATTAGATAAATTTATCGACACCACAGGGTCAGTTTAAATACCTATTGAACCAAGTCTCACTGACAAACATCCGTTTACAAAAAGTGTAGGCTTGAGAAAGCCCAGGAAGTTTCGTTACAAAAAAAAAACGTAACGTCAAACGATTTTCCATCTCTCTAGGAAATCCAGAACGACGTGCATTAGAATGTCCATTAAGAGTTCTAAGGGTCAGATTCCCTTTCAGGCGAACCGCGTGTTATTTTAAACGGGAGGGAGAGAAAACCGCTTGCTGTTTTGCAGGGAGAAAAATAAACTTCCGTCTGTCGAATCTTCCTCGCGTTCCGGATGAAAGGAAGTGGTTCTAAGAGGGGAAATCTCAGAGCTGACCTGTACTCTACCCTCAAACCGAGAAGGGGGGAGGGAGATGTTGCACTCGTTAAAGGAAACGCCAAAAACTAGCAACAAAATGGGACACGACGAGAGAAATTACCTAGGATTCATGACAAGGTTGTTATGAAAATGCGATTATTGAGGCCCATGTGCTCAACACAATATTACTTAATGAGAAGGACTTTGTAAATTCACGAGTTCCAAAATTGTCGATTGAAAGAAATGGAAAAATATTATGTTGTTATTACTTAAAATACAAAAAGGAATCTAGGTAATCAAGAAAAAGTCTTACCTAGAAAATGATACGAAATAAATTCGATTTATAACATGTTCTGGGCTATCAAATGATTGGATTTATCAAACAATTCCATTTATCAAACGCTTCGATTAATGATTTTGTCTTACTCAACACCGTACGTATAAAACTCGAGTATCTCGCCTTTCGAAAAATCAAAATTCGATTTCGACATCGAGGCCCATGGCGAGTGTTCCACTCCCACGCAACGCAGCACCTGGCTCCTTCCGGTGCGGAACTTGTCGTCAGCGGCGCGTGGGGGCGTGAACAGGCTGTGCGCAGGGGGGACCAGGAACAGGGAGGGGGCGGGGGCGGCAGTGCTAAGAGCGCCGTTTAGCGGCGCGGGGGAGGAAGTGCTAAGTATGCAGCCGACGGTGGCGGCACCAGCGGAAGGAAGGGCAAGCGAGAGCATCTGGCCGGACGTCATTCATTTCACATGAATTCGTACCACGTAAATAACACGCATACGAGATACACGTTTTTGTGCTGGGGATGTTGATTGGCAGGACTGCATTTATTAGTCACATCTTTGGTGTTCATTATTAAAATACTTGTGCATTATACAGGCTGTAGACATAAATAATTAGGGCAACAAAATTTATTGAAATTAAGTTCGTAAGTAATCATTCGGGTTTTAAGCGCGACGCAATGCTCGTTTGCAGTTATAATATTTCAAAGTTGTGTATTTTTCTAACAAACTTTCATACGCATAACCACTTTTTTACCTTTTTAAAAGAGAAATTTTTTTAAAAGATGAAATTGTATTTTAGAAGGCACTGAAATCATATTATATATAATTTAATATGCACTTATAACGAGAATGGATATTAATTATACGACGTACATGCGACCGTAAATAAAGTAATTTTCTCTCCGTTTCACTGAGGAAAACAATGAACGATCATTATTAATATAGGAAGTGAGAGAGTATAAATATCAAAGTAATCTTGAATGAATTATGCTAATTGTGTGACTGAGAAGAAGACAAACTGAATTGTAGAAGAAATGGGAGAGTCTTACAAAATGTGTCACAACTCCCCAAAAAAAATTCCAATCATCCACCACCAACAAGCCTTCCTATCTTTGTGGCCCCAGCCTGTTGTGGGAAGTTTCACCTCGAACTTAAAAGTCGGCGGCGAGGATGTACAGTGGAGGACTGGGAAAGCGAGGAGGAGGGCAAAAGGGCACGAGCGATCCGAGCCCTGCACTCTAATGAGCCCTTTGATGGGCGCCGCGGGCGCCTTTAGCACCCCCTCCCCTAGGAGTTAGGCGCTTTTTAAGGGCCGCCTCCGGGGGTGTTGTGAGTGACAGTACTTAAAACAGAGGCGGCGAGCGCGCAGGCGCGCTGGAGGCGACATGCCAAAAGGGTCCCCCGGGGGGTGGCGGGTCGTGGACCGCGGAGGGGAAGGGGGATGGGCGGCTGAGACGAGGAAGTGCAGGCCGTGGGCCTTGTAGAGCGCCGACAGTCCCTTCAGCGTGAGGGCAGTCGCTTTCGGAAACGAGTCGAAACGCTTTGAAGATAACCGACAGATAATCGTCAGAGGCGAACCTGTCAGCTCCCAGAGAGAATCTGCCATTTGAGGAATTAAGTGCTTTTTAACCATTTTAAATATTACACACTTGGAGGCAATGTCGAAGTACAGGACAATGCAATAATAGTAAATGGAGGATTCCCGTAAAGAGCAGAAAATACATTATAAAACATTAAGGCATTCGTGAACAAGACGAAAATCCTTCAAATGTAAAGTTCACATAGTTATTAAGTTCATCCCTTAAAATAAAAGTTCAGTTGGGGAAAACAATAAAAGCTGATTTTCGTCTAAAGAAAATCTTGCCTCAGAACATTACATTTACACTCTCATTCTTAACTGATCCAATATTTAACTTAATCTGAGATTTATTAAATCGAATTTTATTTTAAAGTTTACGTAAATATTGTCACTTTAAACAATAATATGTGTATTTTATGCCCATATATAATGCTAATTATCTTACAATAAAACGACTCAAAAAACTATTTATCTTTCTTACGCATATTGATTTAAAATTCACCTACTTTCCGAAATAAATCGATTTAAGTGAAAATGTTCTATAGCACACGTTATTCGGTGTTCATCAGTATTTCCAAATATTATTGTACTCGTTCGAAATACTTCCCTCAAAACCTTTCTCGTAACTACGTAAATTCCAGTTCTCTTACATTCTTCCCACAGACGCCAAATATTTAACACAACCACCAGCGTCTTCTGACCAGATACTTCATTTCTTTTATCTAAAACAAAAAGGAAGAGGAGAGGGAGCCGGCAGAACTAGGAATGTCTGTGCGGTCTAATCCAGGAAATACTAGTCTACACTTGTGCGAGTGAATGAAGAAAATTCTATATATAAAAGAATTCGAGTCAACGAATTTCGAATTACTCCGGTTCAACGGTGTTTTTTTAAACTTATTTTTGACTTTTTACGCACGGTTCATATATTTATTCTCTTGTAACTCCCGTAAATTCCAGTGCCCTTGCATCCTTTCAACAGACGTCAACTATTTCCCACACATCCACCGGAATCTTCTAAGCAGATGGTTCCTTTCTTTTTATCTAAAACAAGGGGAGGAAGAGGAGGAGGTGGAGCCGGCAGAAGTAGGAATTTCTGCGCATCCTAATCCAGGAAATACTCGTTTACACTTGCGCGAGTGAAGGAAGAAAATTACAGGTATTAAAGAATTCGACAACGATTTTCGAATTACACGAGTTCAACGGTTTATCCTACTTTTTACACATGGTCCATATATTTGTTATCCTCTCGTAACTCCGGTAAATTCCAGTGCCCTCACGTCTTTTCAACAGACGCCAAATATTTCCCACACATCCACCGGCACCTTCTGACCAGATGCTCCATTCCTTTCATCCAAAACAAGGGGAGGAAGAGGAGGAGGCGGAGGCTGAGCCGGCAGAACTAGGTCTCTCGGTACGGCCTAGTCCAGGAAATACTCGTCTTCACTTGTGCTGAGGGCAAACCCGTTTTGTTTTCTCTCCTCTCGGGGTCCAGCTGCCACACACTCACACACCCGACCCGTCCGACGCGCGCGCAGATGCCCAGGCGCGTAATACGAAATGTCGGTCACGGAAGAGGAGGAGGAGGGGGGGCGTTGGTGAGGAAGAAAGCCCGGCGCGTCTCACTTACTCTCACACAGCGCGACGAAGTTTTTCATTTCCCTTCGCGCCGGCAGAAGTCGAGAGTCGGAGTCACCGGTCAGGAAGAGCGGGTCAACCGATAGCCGCTCACCGGATGGTCAACCCTCCCCCCCCCCCGCCCACCACAACAAAAACCGGCATCCCCCTTCCCGCCCATGGCGCCACTTCCTGTGTGGGACTTTCTCCGATGGCGCGGCGCGGCGTTGGCCGGAGAGGTCACCGGGCGCTACGAGAGTCCCAGGGCGGACGCGGGAACTTGATTCGTGACACTGTCAAAATGTCATTTAATTTAATGCAGATTCGCGTTTTCAAATACATGTAACTTAACGGAACTTATAAACTTAAAATAGCTTTATATATTTGTACATTACATTTAATGCTTAAATTAAAATCAATATAGATTTAATGTAGTTCTCCCGTTTCTCCTGCCTCTCATTATGCCTCATTTTCATTCTTATCACAAACATGATCCCCAGTCTATCAAGATCATTTATTCCCGATACAACCATAAGACTTTGATTCTTGCATCCTAATGTATATGTGTACATTAAATTTACTGTGGGTTCATGATAATTACATTATATTATTTAATTAATTAAATTATATTATTTCGTAAAATTACAAAGAAGTGTATAAAGTGAAAAAAAGGGGTGGAAGGAAAGCTCTAAAAGGGTATGATGACAATCGATATATTAAAGTCGACTGTACGTGTTTCAAGCAATAGAGAAAACGAGTAAATTAATACACATACGCTAAAATGTAACATAACGTCCGTACTAAGACTGACGTTATAAGAGGTTTCTACACTTGAATGAGTCGACATCTCTTTTTCTATAGTTACAACAAAGTATTGTTAATTGCATGGCCCGTGTCCATGAGCTATGTGCGTAAATATACATATCAAATAAGCATATTAGTTTGTTATTTTTTGTTCTGTTTGTTTATTTTTGTTTTGTTTGTTTATTTATTTGATTTTATCCCATTTTTTTATTAAAATACAAAATAAAAAGTTTGTGTTCCGTCTGAACAAATAGTTTGCCGCGCCGCCGTCAGAAAACCGTGCGCTGCCGCATGGAGCACTCAGAGTAAACATTTTACCATCCAAGGTGATAAAGAGGTACAATCGGCAGCAGACTATCGGCCATTACTAACCGTCTTTAACCTTAAGGAATAAAATAAATATTTTCTCTGTGCATGACCGCGGGAGCGCTGAGCTCGTTAAACTTTATAGACACTATCGATGGTATTCGATAGTGCGGTACTATCAAAACAATCGATACTTTTGAAGATTAATCTAATATTATCGGAATCAATGTTTATTAAAATGTATACATTTATATAATTCATTTTTAATAAAAAATATTCTATGTACATAATTCATATTCTACATATCTTCTTATCTCAATTTAAATATATAGATATCACTGGTCCAATCACTAGTTCGACGTGTATTTTAGTAAAAGAGAAATGAAGGCAAAATTCCGTTCAAGGTGAGTATGAATGAGGGTCAATTGTTTGAGTAAATACTCCAATAACCTTTATCCGCGGAAACGTTTACTAATACATTATAAGTTGGCAACATTTAATTTATAGAATTATATTGTGATATTTGCCCACCATGTTTTTGAGGTGGCAATACTGTAAGAGAATTACAATATTTTACACGTTTTCAAAGAGTTGCCTTTAATAACAAATAATTTAGGAAAAATTGGTATGATATTATTTGAATTAAAATTTCTAATTATACCATTATTATACCACAATGTTATTGTGGTTTATTTATTTAAAAAAAATCTTTAATTAGTCGAAACAAATATGATTTTTTAAATTTGTTTGGATAGTACTATCGATACTATTCCATAGTTTATTTGAAGACAATCGATAGTTTTCGACAGTCACACTCGCGAGTTTTAACGCGCGAGGTGGGGGTGGGGGGAAGAGCGCGACCGGAAGCGGCGATGGCTGCTGCGCGCGCGCGCAGGCGGAGAAAGCGTAGCCGCGGGCGCAGGCGAACTCGTCGCAGGAAAGGAAAACGGCTCAAGGTGAAAGGGCCGCGCCACTCTTGGCCGTGAGGAGGAGAAGCCACCGCCGACCGCATCCCACGCGATGAGGAAGAGGGGGCCGGCGCTCACGCTTGTCCATCAGGCGACGCCCGCGCCGGTTCACTTTCGTAGCGCTCGATATATAGGACGATTTTTATACGGGCATTTCTTTAACGAGGCAACTTGTGGTGCATATCTCTTACTTTCTAGCCCGTATTTTCACCCAAACTTACGCCAAAAATACTCAGATTTTCGAAAAATTGTACCTGTCCTTATTTCAAAACTTCTTAAGGAACAGATTTCATTAAGGGAAAAATCTAGATCTTCATAATTGTAGTTGTAGGAAGACGCCGAAAAAGTTTGAACCTTTTGCAATTTTCGAAAAATTAGAGTTGTAGACGAACATGAGACCTACACCATTCTCTTAAACGTCCTTCACACTATTCAACAACACAATTTAATAAAAAAACGAAGGATCGAATTTGTTTTGAAAATTTTGAAACTGTCTCAGGGCTTCATGTAAACATCTCACCCTCAAAATTAAAATACCCGTTTCAAATTCAAGGGGTCGCACATCAGCCAAATAGATTGGGAAATATCAATTTTGGAGAAAATCCGCTGAACGGTTTAGCCGCTAGTGTTGTTCACGGACTGACGGACGGAAGGTCAGGCAGGCGTTTTGCCGTCATTCGATTTTCTGTTTTCAAGGACCCACAAAACATAGATTCTGGCTACACCACGTGTTATAGGATTTTTTTCTAGATTTAGCAACTGGATTTATCCACTTTTCCGTTATCAGGGCCTGGTAATAAGAGTTTTTCTGCCGAAAATTCGCCGTTCTTGCGCGCAGCATTCTTTCTTTCTGCCCCATTGCGAGAAAGTAAGAAAAATAGAAGAAAATGAAAAAAGAGGGGGAATAGATGACGAGGAAGAAGACGATGAAGGAGACAAGAAAAGGGAAGTTAATGGAAAGATCTCTCTCAAAGATCAACTGTGACAATAAAAGACAATCACATAATTCCATGTTAAAAGACCAAAATGAGAGCAACGGGGATCCAGTAAGCCTACAGAATCCTACTTGCTCTTCTCTGCGTTTAGGAAAGGTAGCCCGGATAGTAAATAATTACAGATAACACAAAAATACAAAACAGAAAATGCGAAGAAAAGTATTTTCTTCAAATCCTTGATTAGTATTTATCTTGTTTATTTCGAATAATAGAGGCGTATTTGGGAGCAATTAAATATTCTGTTTCTTTTATTGAGTCATTCCATTTGTGATTGGTTCATTTCCTGCAAAATCACCCCCCTCGCGGCGGGCAGAAAACGACTCGAGGTGAAAGGGGCTGCTCTCGGCTATTGAGGGAGGCCACCGCCACCGCATCCCACGAGGCAGGGAGGGGCCGACGCAGGCGCTTGTCGATCAAGTTGCGCTCGCACTTTCTCGCAAAGAGGACAATCTACATATCGGTCAATTAGACCGCGATTAATGCGAAATAGAGGTGAATTCAAAGTACAGTCGACTGCAGTTATAGTGAACTTTTGGAGATTTCTACATGCTTGTTTAACTATATCAGAGGTACACTATCCGATGATGTCAAAATTAAATGGAATTCCTCCATAATAATTGATTTCATTAATATACAGCAAAATTCATTAAGAGCACGAATTGAAAATGTCAATATTTTTACTTGTACGTAAAAAAGTCAATTATTTTCAATTGTTTGCTGCCTACATTTTTCATTAGATCCTTCTCCTCAGTTCGTGCTCCCTCCATACTTGATTCTGCATGGTCATCTATCTCTAAGTATGGTAATGCAGTCTTGGCACCTTTCACACTCTTGCACTGTTGGAACACCATCCCACTCTCCGAAGGTCCTTTTCAATCGCCTAATAAGATACGAGTTCCAATTAATTTCGAGGACTTACTTCCTACGTCCACTATAGCCGAGGTTCAGGTTCACTACAACCCAATCTTATTATGCATATGTGTAATGTAAGTGAAACGGGCTGCATTTGCTGAATTTGAAATTTAATAAGTACAATAAATTTAATAATTTTATTCATTACTCAGTCGAGAAATGTCCTTCGTATTACTATTTAAATAAATCTACATGAATAGAGGATTTTTTTTCTAGTGTGTGATAAGTAGGTGAAAACGATTTGTTCTTTTTGAAATACCTAAACAACTGGTAATATTGTATATTTATTCGATCAATCAGAGTTCGCTTTAGAATTAGTAATATAGTTTCTAAAATAAAATATTAACAACCTACAGAGAATAAACGGTTTCAATAGTGCAACTTCCGTGGGAATAAGATACAAATAGGCTCTGGCTCTTGTTACGTTTTTAAACGTTGTGACTGTGAGTGTATAAATGTACAGTTGAGCATTGCTCTCCTCTTAAACTGTTAGGTGCATGAAAAATGAAATACGTTGGCAGTTCACGTGGCCCACATTTGGCCACTTTTAGACGAGAAATAGTACGAAAAATATATTTCATGTTGGCATACACATATTTAATTAATCAGATAAGCAAAGCAGTAACAACGTATTTAATACATTTGTTATATTACTGTTAACTACAGTATCTTTATTCAGTTACACTACATGCAGACTAGTCGAGAAATAAGAAGGATGCTAGTTGACCCCAATTGATTCACCACACCTAAAATGTATGCTTGTATAAACTGTAAAGATGAGGATGCAGAGAATGAATAATTTACAATGATTTCATTTATTAATAATATCGTAAGAGTGAATGATAGTGAAAAAAATCAATGAGAAACAAAAGAAACGGGAGAACTTCCTTTCGTGTATCCAACTGTCTGTGTCCGCCCAAATTGCAAGTTTATTTGTTTTTGTGTATCTGGGGCAGTTAGTTAGTTACTGAAACTCCTGGCCAAAGACTAGTGTAATCTAGGTTTATTGCCACCAAATTGAGTGACTTTCGGACGCAGAGATTCAGGACCTTCCTTTGCCTACAAACGCGGACATTCTTTGCTTAATTACCACCTGACAAACTCTCAATACACCAATAAATTGCAATGTACGCAGTATTTGCAAACATCTACGGAAATGACAATCCAATTCGCCGAAACGGTCACGCACCAAATAAGTAAGAAGTAAACGCAGACAACAACTCGTCAGCCACCAGGAACGCCAGCTTGATTCTCGAAACTTCTGACGGAGGAACGCGTGAGATCGCACCAGGACACCGAAACCCCCGGACCGGCTCGGCGCAGCTTCTCCGAGAGAGGGTCCACAAACCGGAAGCCCCCCCCCCCGAGCGCGCGCACAAAAGCGCAGACGGGCGGGAGACGCGTCGAGGAGGACGCGTTTAACGCGGGGAGGCCGAAACGGGCCAGTGGGTTAGCAGCGACGGCGCGCACCGACTCCGGTACTGCGGTCCAGCGGCATCTCGCGACAGGTTCTCCCTGATGCCCTGCTCTCCCGCTTCCCTTCTTCCCTGGTTCCCTAATTCCCAACTGCCACCGGCAGCCGCCAACAACACCACCACCACCGCGACTGGTCACTATCTCACGGTCGTCCCCCGCTGTAAAACAGCGGCTCTTCCCGAATACCCGGCGTTCCTGGCAGACCAGCCTCCGCCTTTCCTTTCCCACAGATAAACAAGACGACTCTCAATTATGCATTTTCTCGGAGGTCTTCTCGCGCTCTTTCCTCGTGCGCGGAGCAGGACGTGGGGGGAGGGGCGGGCCTTACAAATGCACCTCGCCCGCGGGCCGGCGCGCCGGGCAACGGGCGGTGACGTCCGGCGCGGCGGCGGCGGAGGTGGTCCAACGGCGCGGCTTTTATTCTCGAGGGACATTAGGGCGTCGGCGCTGAGTTCCGTAATCCAACCCCATCAGTCGCAGTCGCCCACGGCGCCCGAGGGCGGTTACGCCGCACCCGAACGGTCCGCAGGCGGCGAATTGTGGAGATATAACCGGAATATACAAAACTCGAATGGGTTATCGTATGGATAGTGCTAGACGGAAGTGTCGGTTGCGGGCCGTGGCGACGTTGTATGGAATGGCTGATCGTATGTTCGAATCCTTGATTAAGTACGGATGTTCCACGTTGTGGACGTAATTGCGTGGAGGTTTGTTATGAAACGTCAGATCAGCGGCTCATCAATGTTCGTTTTGCATTCACAAGGGTGTAATCAAACGGCATTACAGTAGGACGCATCGACAGCAATAATAATCCACCACGTGGGTGAATGACTCATATCACGCAATCGGTGTAAAGCAATACGTCAGTTTCCTACGCATGACGACGTGAAATAAAACCTGAGGTAATGTATGGCAGGGCGGACGGAGTAGTGTGGTGTAAGTGATATGGGCGAGGTAGATCGAAGCAGAGCTGAGCAGAGAGGTGGAAGGGACGTGACGGCGTGGGATGAGATAGGGGCGATGGAGCAGTTCAGGCCAAGTCAAACGAGGAGGGGGCGTGGCTAGGTAAGCCGGGGTGGGGCGTGACAGAGCGGGGCGGGGAGTGTGGGGCGGAAGAAAGGCGAAAGGCAGAGAAGGCCTTGGCACCCAGACCCCGTTGCCTCTTGGAAGGGCCGGCGCAGCACTTTTCCGCGCTTCTCGTAAAAGGCTTGCAATCATCAAAAGCACTGGACGACTTAACACCACCTCAGAAAGAGGTTAGTAATCGACAGATAATAATAGGCGCGACGGCGGTAAATAATTTACGGTCGAGCGAAAACACGTCATGAAAGTTCCACATTCGAAGAAATAAAATTAGATAAGAATTCCTTTCTTTCCTTCGTTATTTAAGGTCGCATCAACATCTAGGTCACTAGCGACCACTATTGATGTTAACGTTATGGTAACTGTGAACATGAAACGATATGGTGATGATAAGGGGTAAAAGGACGAACCCAAATACAACCATGTCCAAGACGGGACTCGAACCCACGACCCTCCGGTCCGAGTTCGCTACGATACTACCTTAGCAATCTCAGCCACCGGATCGAATGGAACAATTGCGAACCGTCGTATTTCTGAAATGAATACATGATGCATGTTTTTGGCATTTTGGGTCGACTGTCCGACTCTGTCGGCTAGTTAACTGTCCCCTATGCCTGGGCCTACTTTAATTCGCACGCTTGGCGATAAGAGAGATATGTGGCGAACATAACGTATTCACTTTATCATAACTGGACTGACAAACTTCGCTTGCCAGATATTTTCTTTGTCACTCAGCTACAGAAACTGAGACCATTTGAAAGGAAAGCCAGAACTCTACATTTTGCTTCGACCGGGGATCAAACCTAGGATCATACCACGGGAAGCTAGTATGCTTTCTATGAACCCTAGAGGCATAATCAATACACGATACATGGACCAAATTCATAAAGGTTACTGATCGATACAGGCGTGCAGGGGGAGA
Source organism: Teleogryllus oceanicus (assembly GCA_964035755.1). Taxonomy (NCBI): domain Eukaryota; kingdom Metazoa; phylum Arthropoda; class Insecta; order Orthoptera; family Gryllidae; genus Teleogryllus; species Teleogryllus oceanicus. The sequence goes on from CAXIVR010000008.1 coordinate 54,885,495, forward strand.
TGCGGCAAATGGACGGTTTAGGAGACGACCGAGCAGATCACCAAGGTGAGAATTGGAGAGGGCGTGGACCACTTAATGGAAGTGAGAGATAATATGGTAGGGAGAGGTGGGCGGGTCGGGGCTGGACGAGGAACGAATATTTATTTGTCATATAACTACATAAAATGGATAAATGGAATTCGTGTTGAACGTGCAGTACAAACTGCAGGGATCCAAAGAGTTGAACATGTTAAAGCAGTTGGGTTAAGTTAGCTCAGCAAAACAATTACTCATTTCACATGGCCAATTTGACTCGCGTCTTTCCAAGTCGATCCCGAAGGATAGTCATTTGGTCACACGAATCAGCCTTGTGATCAGCCAACGCAAAATTTCGAATGCATTTTGTACCAAACTACAGATATTGCTTACTTTGACTCATTCTCTCGCGTAATCACTACTTATGCATTTCTATTTAATTAAAAGCGCGTATTCCACGTGTGATATAATGTTTCCTAATAACTGAGCTGTTAAAAAATACTCGCGAGGGGGATCACATTCCGACGCTCGTAAACTACTGACCCAGCGTCGTCGTGGTGCGGCAGAGAGAGAAAGGACGCAGCATTAGACGCTCGAGGAGAGGGAAAGGAAGCGAGGGGCCGGGATCGAAGTCCGCCGGCGGCGCAGAGCCAGGTTCCGCGGCGGCGGCGGCGGCGGCGGCGGCGGCGGCGGCGGCAGCGCGGCGGCGGCGGCGGCGGCGGCGGCGGCGGCGGCGGCGGCGGCGGCGGAGGCGGCGGCGGCGGCGGCGGCGGCGGCGGCGACGACGGCGGCGGCGGCGGCGGTGGTGGTGGTGGTAGTGGTGGCGGTGGTGGTGGTGGCGGTGGTGGTGGTGGTGGTGGTGGTGGTGGTGGTGGTGGTGGTGGGGTGGTGGTGGTGGTGGTGGTGGCGGTGGCGGTGGCGGCGGCCGTGGTGGCGGTGGCGGCGGCCGTGGTGACGGTGGTGGTGGTGGTGTTGGCGGCGGCGGCGGCGATGGTGTTGGGGTGGCGGCGGCGGCGGTGGTGGCGGCGGCTGGCAGCGAAAGTGCGTGCGTGCAGCGTCGCGCGAGGGGAGAGACGGGGAGGATAGGGGGGGAAAGGGGGGGATGGCGTGGCGGTGTGGGGCTGAGTGTGATGGGAGAGTTTGGGAGACGTGGCGGGAGGAGACTTACCTGGGAGTAGTGGGCCGTCACAGGATGAGGTAGGGCACAGTGGGTTAAGGAAAGGTGAGGCAGGAGAGGGTGGTGCACGTTGGGGTAGGACAAAGTAGGGTATGACAGGGCGAGTCAGAGTAGGGTGGAATAGGACAAGGTGGGGTAGGGCAGGGTGGAGGTAGGCATCGAGGAAATTGATTGGTTGAGTGATTATTCGTAATTCCGGGCGCTTCAACTACTGAGGTCATTAGTCCCGTCAGTGAAGTGCACGTTTTTTCATCGAGTGGTGGCAGGAAACTTCTACCACTGGATGGCGAGATCTGGCGCCGACCTACCGTCGACTAGCAGGGTTTTCCCCAACCTGGTATCTCACACCAGCGGGAATACCGCCCCAGCCCGGGACAAGCTCTAAGCTCTTGAGCAATTACTCGGCATGTGTGGTAGCGTAGTGCATGTTAGTGTAAGTGTGTGTAAGGGGTGAGGATAGGGTAAGGAAGAGGAAGGAAAGATCGCGCGCGGTCCGCGGCCCGTTTGTTAGGGTACTGTTCGGGCATTCGTCTGGTGGTGATCGGAGAAACCACGGAAAGCGTCGAGGACAGCAGGGCGGGATGGGAAAGAGGCGGCACAGGACGAGGATGCGCGAACTGGAGTCGTGGCATGGAAGGAGCTGATAGTTTGCGTGAGGCCGGTGGAAGTGGGTTCATGGAAGGGCGGGGAATGGTCTGGGTCGAGATGGGGTGGAGAGAAGAAGGTCAAAGCGTCGCTGGGGGGCGGGGAGAGGGCGGGGGGGGAGGACAGTGGGGAAGGCCTAGGGGTGGGGGGGGGCGGCGGGGGCGGGGCGGCTGGGGATGCACTGCGGGGGGGGGGGGGGGGGCGGAGAGGCGAGGGCGAGCGAGAGCGCGGGCGTGGCGTGATCCTCGGCGCAAACAGCGAACGCAGCAGGGATGCGCCAACTGTTTGAGGGAGACAACCGGCCAGCGCGCCATCCCCTGCTCGGGTTCGGTTCTGCGTCATCTGCAGCGCGACTAATAGACAACGCGTCCCACAAATAGACTTCATTTTATCTGTAGAGAATTCGAGACAGACAAATTGAGCTTGCGAGTTTCCACAAGTCGGCGCTTTTTCTCCTTCCTGTTGCGTTGCCTGTATTGCTGTCGTCATCAACATCGATTCATTCACCGACTCCGGTGAACGTGAATCCTTGGGGAAAAGAGAGAACGAAAACTTTGCGATTCATCGGGTTCATTCTGCGGTGTTATTCAAGTACTCAGACTAGTAAAAGTGAGACATGTCGGAAAATGCATCATTGCAGTAAAATATGGAAGTAAATATCGCAACAAAAGATGACAGAAAAGACACCATTGCGTCGGGCCCGCGTGTGGGAACGGAAAAACACAGCCCAATTCCTCCTACCTATTCTATCATCCATCATACCCACCTGTCTGAATGCCTGCACGAACATCAGTCGTTTTTCACACATTCACATCCGTTGAAAGGGAATCTGAGCAAGGGAGAGAACAGACAGAATATTTATCCATCGCAGTAAAAGTGAACGTGAGTACAGCGAGAAGAAACGGAGCAAGCAGCGAAGAGCCTGGCCAGGCGGTGGAAACGGAAGAGCGCAGCCGCGCGATGACCGCCCGGGGGCGAGGGCGGCGGCAGAGCGAACTTCTGGAAAGTGCTGCTGCGGCGGCGGCGGCGAGCGACCGGAGGCGGAAAAGGCCTGCGTGGCGGTGCCGGTGCGGCGGTGAAGGCAAGACTCCACCACTCCAGCCCGCCCCGCCCACCGCCCCACTTGCCTGACCCAGATGCGCCCGCCCGCTCGCCCCGAGGCGAGCTGTCGCCCGGCGGGCGGGCGGGCGAGCTGAGCGGTGCAAGGCCGGGGCGGCGGCAATCGATATGACCCGCGCCGCCCGCAGATAACAGCCGCTCTGCTGCCGCCCGCCTCCGCCTCCGCCGCCGCCGCCGCCGCACTGCACCGCCGCCGCGGCTCGCGCCGCGCCACCACCTTCCTTTCGCCCGCAGGGCTACCCACGCGGCCTCCGCCCACGTGCTACTTTTGGGCGCATGGAGTCATTGAATATTCCCGGAAAGCTGACAATTATATAAATGATTATATAAGTTACTAAAGCACTAAATTTATTTTTGAATACGTAAGGGTAGCTGTCTATCTGAGAAATCTGAGAAAAAATTTAGAATTACGGGTATATTTTTGCCCTTGTACATTTCATTATTTTATGCTTTTAGAAATCAATATTTTTTTAAAAAATCTCCATTTGTTTATACATAATTGGCAAAAATGCAGGTTTTTACTTTAAACATCAAACTCTAGAGCAAATTGATATATTTTGATAATTTTTTTTTAATTAATCACAATTCAACATTCTAGTGAAAAATAGAATGGTAAAGGTACTGTGAAAATTCAGGAGTCAGGATTTGATTATTTGAGAAAAAACTATTGTTCATAAATTTATTCTGGGCATTCAGTTCATAAAACTGAAACTTTTAGTGACAGATTCGCAATTCTAGTTATTCTAGAGTAAATCATGGTTAAAAAGAATTATATCATCTTTGATAGTTTATGAATTATGAGGTTTGACGTGCATGAATGTGCTGGAAATTTCCAATTCTGGAAAATACATCAAAAGTTCAGTCACTAAGGGCTTGACAGTTGACACTTGCTTGTAAAAATGTTTTTCTCTCAAAAACTAAGAAACGTTACAAGAAACGGGTTGAAGCATTTAAAAGAGAATAAAACAGAGCATATGACCCAATAAACTTGAGAAACACGAAATTTCACGATTTTTCATCATTCTCAGGGAGACAGCTACCTTAGTTGTTGTCAAGATCCTTTATTAGTATTTAAATTTCGTTTTCGTTTGTATTTCATCACCATCAAATTATTTATATGACTTTTAAATGACAGAACAGTTACAAACGGAAAAATTTACAATGAAACAGTGTGAATCGAGAATTACCCAACTTCCCTATATGCACCACTCCCTTCCAACGGCCATTCTTTTCCTTTCCTTTCCTTCCTTGCCGCGCCAGCCCGCTCCCCTCTTCACCTCACTCCATTTTGCAACCTTTCCGCTCTGCGTTGTGGCGTTTTCAACACAACACCGTGATTGCTATCACGTAACATTGCAAAATTGCACTCCCACTGGAAAACAACCTGTGAATAAATAAGCAACCTCACATTTTCGCGAGCGATGTTTACCGTTTGATAACCCAAATTTGTTACTTGTTTGCCCTCGGGATGTTGAGAGAAGGCTGCCGAGCAGAATCGTGCATTGAGATAATTTCAGTTCATTTTGAAATATGCATGGTGGAATATTCGATAATGTAAATTGTGATACATATCACCGTGTGTGATAGAGTTCAAAAACTACGCGGTCATTCAGTGCCCAGTAACTCATTGCTTGGGTTCGGAAGGTCCCGCTTTGGGATCAGGGGACAGCAATATTTAGCTTTGGATATGAGATCACGTGGTTGTGACGGTGATGCATTGTTTGGAGCATTCAGGAGTGGGGGTATTTCGATAAATAAATCGATACGTGATATTTGACATCGACAAACAAAAACGGAATGTAGATATCGACATAAGTTCGATTCTTTGAATGAAGATTAGTAGGGATACACGACTTCAAATACGAATGTTACTTCAAATTAAATATATTTCAAGATATTTTAAATAAATTATGTATTATAGTAATTGATTTTTATTTTTAATAAATATCTTATATCTCACCCCCTTAAGTGGAAAGAATATCTCGATTCGTGTTTTAACAAATATATTACTCTAGAACAGTGATTTTAAGAAACAGAATGAGAAAAAAAAGATCGCGTTTCATGCGGTATTAACAGAATAATAAAAATAATACGCCAGTATTATAGTTATTGCAATGTCGTTGCCACTATATTTGTCGTATTCAGTAAGCGTCCATTATAATACGGGGCATTCCGAATACAAAAGCACAGATTCCGCACACAAAAGCACTGTAAGTCGAACATCTAACAATGCCTCTAGGTAAGAGGTCAAAATATTTCTCGTATGAAAAATATGCATTAAAAGACAACTTAAAATAAATGCTAGGGAAAAACGTATTTGAATGACCTCTACTCAAAACACTTTTGCCGTACGCTCCTTCAGTCTTTTAAAACTTTCAAAACTTAAAGAGGAAAATTTTACATCGTTCCATTAAAACGACAGAAAACCGCAAAGGACGAACACAATTTCTCTTTCAATGCTAACAATTAAAATCTATGCACACTGTTCCCTCATTATCGTCTAGCATTTCTCCAGAATGAGCAAGAACTCTCCGCTCTCATGTCGATGTTTTAGCGTAGTTACAGGAAATCAGACGGCGATCTTCAGAGAGCGACTAAATTAGCAGTGAGAGTTCAAAGAGGACAAAAAATCCCACGTCCTGACCTTTGCAAACGCTGTGGGTATAACGAATCAACGAAATAAACTTCTCTGCAGCATTCGAGGTGCTTGGGATTCCACAAGTGTGTTGACCCCAGAAACGAAGTAGGTAATCGATAATAAAGTATAGGAAAACTTCAGTATCTCGAATATGAAGGGCAAGGAAAACTCTTGTGTCCGAGTATTCCGATACAACGAGCTTCTGGTTGGAACGTGTAAGGATATGAAGGGGAACAAAATAATTTTATTTATCAAGAATTTGTGTTATTGGATTTTGAGGTAGAAGTTATTCTCTAAATGTGCTAGTTTATGGAACGAGAAAATAACAATACCTTTCGCTGACGACTATACATTCTTAATAAATTCTTTTAGATAAAGTTATCTTCACTATGTTTTCTGTATACAAAATCCAACATTCCGGAAAATACAGTTTGCCGTTTATTGACATCGAATTCATAAGAATTTAAGAATAATTCGGATTCCATATTTCATGGAGACGGGGAAAATTCTAACTATAAAAATCATGGTTTCTTATAAATGTTATCCTGTGCTTCAATGGATGGCCACATTGTCGAAAAATGATTCGCCTTCGGTTGAGATCAAATGCAGTTTCCTTAACTTTTCCACGGCTTCTTTGTTTCAGTGATAAAGATTAAAACGTACTGATTTAGATCGCTTTGGTATATAAACATACTCCTGAGTTTTTGGGGCTAGTTTTATTGCCAAAAAACAACGAAACATTCCCAATTCATTGAGGTCGAATGCACGTTTTTTTTTTAATTCACTTCGGGTTCTCTACTTCGTCGAAACAGGGAAGGAATAAATCGTTCTTTCGAGTAAATATTCTTCTATCCTCCCATGTGCCTGTAGTTAGTCATCGACCCTGTTCAACATCTGACCTGGTTCGCCGCTCTTGGCGCTACATCGCCCCTCTGCTCTTGGATCTGCAGTGTCAGCCGCAGTGAACTCTGCGGGGACTCACCTGCAACAGAAGACACAAAAGTTTGTTAGTCGACGCGCAATAGAACGGACGTACATGATGTAACAACAGCTAGTGAATAATTCCGTCTGAAATCTACAAATAAATTTGCTTTCTGGAATCGAAATGTTGTGGATTATCAATAGTTTGGCGGATATACCAATTGAATTGTTTATTGCAGAAAAAAAGTGTCAACGTTGGACTTTATATTGAAACAAATTATACTAGTGATCCTTTTAGTCCAAGTAAATGTAAGCCATTAAGATCATAATTTAATTTGAGACCTATGCAGTTAAAACTTTGTTGCCAAATTGTGAGTTAAGAAAAAAAATTGAAAATGGGGAAATATGGAAGTAAAAACTGGACTACTTAAAGTTTAAAACAATCAATAATACTTAAGTATAAATATTAGAATGAAAAATGAAATCTCCAAAGATAAAATAATATTAAATTGTTTCAATTTTGATAAAGATTCAGGTACTACCAAAGAGAGAGAGACATGAAGAACATGTGAATTGTAATACGAAAGATTCACTTGCGATTAACAAAATTATCTACTTTAATACAGAAATATAAAAATAACGTTTCATTAAAACAATAAAATAATAAAATATTTGCAAAATATTTATTCCCTCTGTTTAAATTCATATATCATCCGAATGTACTCATTCCAATATCTTTGAAATGTGGCCCAGGGCACAAAAGTAATAATACATTTCAGTTGTAATTTAGTAAACTCAATTTCATGTGTCAAAGTATGGACTTCAAATACTAATAGTTTCACAAATAGTAAACTGTCTTCTTTCTCTTCATGGTGAATGAGGAAAGTAAAGTTCTCGAATGAGGAGTGAACCAATTATTTCCCCTCAAGGCGTACTACTAATAACAGTGAATCTGTCCGAGAAAGTTGGACGAACCACTGAGCAAAACTTTCGATTAATAATGGCGGAGTCATCAAACCGGATTTTCTACTTCGTCAATTGCTTCCAAAGAGACACGACCTCCTTTACAAGTGTGTGACTTTGAATTGAAATAAGAGCTTCTCTTCAGAAAGACCAACTTGGGACATTTTGAGGAATATTTTGCCCTTTACCTAATTTCCAGGAAATTACGTTTATTTTAGTTTTGAAAGAAAATACAGTCCTTCAGTAATTTTGTAAACAATTTTAAAATACAGCCAAAAAGCCAGATTTTAATTTATGAAATCTATTTCAATTCAAGATATAGAGATGCGAAATTTCCTCATTGTATTAATTTTTTTTAAAATTACTTTTAATTAATAATAATATTTATAATAATAATAATAATAATAATAATAATAATAATAATAATCTTTACAATTTGTTATTTTAAAAATTGATTAGAAATAAGTATCACACATTTTAATTATAAAGAAAATAAAATTATTCTATATTTTCTTTGATTTTTTAATGTATGACAATGAAGGGCTTTGTCACAGAAGATTCCATCATAAATCTTTTCACAAAGTAAATGGCTAAATGTGACTGGTGGATAGTGGATTCAAAACATTGCACTCTAACTTAATTTCCTTGCTCTCCCATTCCAAACAGATGACGTAACACGCCTCCGCATCCTGGCAAACGAGCATCATAACAACTCACGTCATGGAAGAAGCACATTAGGCGGCAGCAAAGAACGACCTTACATCCGACTCTCTACTTCATTCCGTTTAACAATACTCTCTCAAACTGCGCATCGCGTCGAAGCAACCGAAACTCATCCTCGTGAATGGCGAATGGTAATAAGGGGTTCCCCAGAACTCGTCGCCTTCTTCAGAACCGGAACTCCGCACAGCCGGAGACGGCAGCCTTTGAGGGGCTTTCGCCGCCGCCGCCGCCGCCGCCACCTCCCAAACTCGTTCCCCACATCCCTCCAGCCCGCAGCGACATCCTGCCATTATATTTGCATGGTATGTATTCAAAAGCATTTAGTACCGCGTTCGCTCAAACGGCTGCTTCTTGCCCTGATGGCACCATCCCGCACCACCCGTGCCGCAGTGGTTAGGCGGCTTGCTTTCCAGTGCTTGGACCGCGGTTGGAATCCCGTCCAGCCCACGTGGACGAGGGGTCGGGATTCGAGAGCCGGCTCCCCCCTCATTGTGCCTCATTCCTGCGACGCGCTCACTGTCGTCATTCTGGCCGTACGCATCCTCACCTTTCTTTAAAAAGTATCGTTTCTCTTCTTTTTGTGTACTACTTAACGAATATGAATTAATGAAAATAAGGAATCTGCATTTACAGACCTCATTATTCTGACAACCACTGCGCCTCTGGAGGGTAATTTAAGAAACACGTATGTAACAAAGTCTTGGTTACAATGAGATGAGACAATTCGGATATCGGAGTTTTCTTAAATGTCCCGTAATAATTGTAGCAACAATCTATTATAATAATAATAATAATAATAATAATAATAATAATGAAATAAATAATAATAAAAATAATAATAAAAATAATAATATTAAAAATATTCTTGTTATAATTGTTATAGTTATCATTATTATTATTATTATTATTATTATTATAAAGTCTCATTAAGACATCCTTTCAGTGTTATTTCCTGATAATAGTTCTTGTTATATTAACTTTTTTAATTATTTCTTGTAAAATACGACTTTTGGGAAATACTTTTTTTGAAGAAAGGTGGTATTTATTCCATTCATTTTTAATCCCACTTTGTGTGTCAGACGATCACAGTTAAATGATGCCGAATAATATACAGTTCCAATTGGGTTCGTTCTAAAACGTAAGGTTGTTAAGAAAAACAAATCCTACCATTTACAACGTTTGAGATTCAGAAAATAACGACTAAGTAAATAGAGTTTCGCTACATTCAGCTTTAGATAAAGTCTTTACGTGACCGGTGAAGCGTAGCATTACCCACTGCCAAGGAGAGAACTCGTTTAACGTTCGGTCTAAGTCACAAACGCCTTACGCAATAAAATAGTGCGGATTCTTTTTTCCAATTCGGTCTATTCTCAGTACACTCCTTTTGTCAGAGAGTTCTGTTAACATGTTATGTCTATACAAAAGATTTTTATTCACTCTTCTGTCAACATATAAAGAATTAGAAAATTTAAACATAATACAATTGTCTGGCTCGTCCAACTTGAGGGATGGAAAGTTACATGAAAAACCAAATTGATATATATTCCTCAAAATTTGTATGTTTCGTGACAAAATTAAGTTTAATTATCGTGATGTTGATGAATCACATCGTAACGATTCACGTTATACCGGAAAAGTGGTGTAGTAATGCACATCGTTTCACTAATTTAGGTGCCTCGCCTCGGAATAGGAGAGGGAAGATGAAGGGGAGGGTGAGGTGGAAGGGTGAGGTGGGAGCGAGAGAGAGGGTGGGAGGGAGGGGACGGTGAAGTGGCAGGGTGAGGTGGGAGGAGAGAGAGGTGGGAGAGAGGGGTAGGCGAGTGCGAGGGGATGCAGGAGAACGAGTGGTGTGCGCACGAGCGGGATCTGAAGTGTTGGTGGCGAGAGCCGAGGACAGGGGCGGGGTCAGAGGGCCGGTGGGGGTGGTAGTTGGGCTTGCGGCAGATGGCGCCTTGGGCGTGCGGCGCTCGGGTGGTGGCTCTTGGTCCGGAACAGCGCGCGGTGGCGGCGGCGGCGGGATCGATGAGGCGAGCCGAGTGCCGGACGCTGCCCGCCGCCGCCGCCGCTTCCTTCCTTCCTCGCGCGGCCCTTCGCAGCCCCCCACCCCCACCCGCTCCCCTGCCCACCCCCCTTGACGTCGACGTCTGACCACCGCGCCTCGCTATGCAACGCAGTGGGGGACTGAGTCCGATCTGATGGGACCGATGATTGGCCGACTCGCTGGTGACTATTATAAATTCATTCACACCAGACGAAACTGGGAGCAGAGAGCTGTGAATAATATGAGCAAATGTATCGGTTTCATTTCACCAACTTTGTCAAGGTTGTGCAGCTGCTGTGGCTCTCGCCACTATATTTTTTATTACTGCAGCATTTGGAGAATGTTCGCACTATTTACTTATTTCGTAGAAATTCAAGAAAAGTGTACTTTAAAAAATGTATTGTAAGAAATATTATTTATATTAATATTTTCATTTGATAAAATGTTAATATCTTGCGAGTTTAATTGAAAGCTAGAAGAAAGTGTACAGCGTGAACCCTCTGATATTGAATTACAGTGTCCTTTCCGTTTACGTTCGCTTACGTTCGTTTAATGATAATTCACACACACGTACACACACATATTCTCGTCTGCTTTTCGTCAATTCAGAATGACTTGTATCAAGTCAAACAAAATTAGTTTAAGTTACGATATCACACCAAATTTAATCACAGAAAACCCCCCAACCTCTAACTCAGTGAATTGACGTTTTGAGGCATTATCATCTGGCGTTGTAGATCAACTGGCTGACCATATATTTCGCTATGCGGCAACTGTTTTAGAGGCAATCAAAAAATTGGCAGATTGTCTAATTAAACATTCGTCGATTATAGATCCTGATTTTTCAAATACCCAAGTTATGCTCTGTATTCCAAAGTTTTATTTATAAGCGAGGCGGAGGTGCGAGGTTGTCTACTGTTCGACAGCTAAGAGTAGCGATTACAATTACTCGGGAGAACTTGCAGAAGATCGCCGCTCTATAGGAGAGTTTTACTTGAGAATTGTCCGTCAGTTTATGAATATTCACATGGTTTGTGTAACATCTTGGGATATAGTCGTAGACGATAATTATAAAGTTGCATTATTCCAAGGTAGTGCCGTCCAACTTGAATGTGTGAAGTATACACGAAAGATTTCCTGTATCCTTCTTGATTTGGAGTTTGGGATTGATGATCCAAACCTAGTGTGTAAATTAGGTAGCTAATATGTCACTGTGGCTGTTTTCTTTCATTACCCATTAATCGGCTAAGAACTAGTTATAATAATGGAGGAGCTAATGACGTCGAACACTCTCGAACCCATGTTCCCGCGAAATGGGATTAGCAATACGTCTGGGCAATATGAGCAATAGCTCATACACTATGGATGTCAGTAGTCTCCTGGGCGAACGTGGCCAAAATAAAACTTCTGAAGCCACAACAACACATACTTTCTCACACTATTTGTAACCTTTGTAATTTTCGAAAATTACGAGAGAGTAAGCGAGAAATTAACAAATTATAATAGCAATAAATAATAATAATAATAATAATAATAATAATAGGCCGAATAAATGCGTTCTGCTATAAAATTCTGTAACTGCCTTTCGCCGAAGAGCATAAATTACGTCACCGGACAGAAACGTTTTTCCACAGTAAAATCCCCAGATGTGCAGATCACACCCACTGTGCCAAAGCCCGCGTCAGATCGCTTACTAGGGCTCTTTGGAGTCCGCTCGGTAGAGGTAGCGGCAGCAGCAGTGACGGAGGCGGTGGCGGCGGCAGTTGAGAGCTCGAGAGCGACGTCCCCAGGCGGTCGACTGCCACCCACGCGCCGCCACCACCGCTCTACCCGCCTCATTTGCCGCCGCTCCCCCAACACCCTCTCCCGGCCCCGTCGCAGTCCTGCCCCCGACGCCGCCCCCGACGCCGCCCCCGACGCCGCCCCCGACGCCGCCCCCGACGCCGCCCCCGACGCCGCCCCCGACGCCGCCCCGACGCCGCCCCCGACGCCGCCCACGACGCCGCCCTCGACGCCGCCCCGACGCCGCCCCGACGCCGCCCCCGACGCCGCCCCCGACGCCGCCCCCGACGCCGCCCCCGACGCCGCCCCCGACGCCGCCCCCGACGCCGCCCCCGACGCCACCTCCGCCGTCGTCTCCGCCGTCACCACCGCTGCCGCTGCCGCCACCGCCCCTACCGCTGCCACCCCCGCTGCCCTGGTCGTCGTCCTCGCCGCAGACTCCTCCTTCAGGCGAGATATGAGACGGTCAAGAGACGACGCGCCGATGCCCAGACGGGAGGAGAGGAGAGGTGTAGAAAATGCCAGCTGAATGCGATACGCCACCGTGGACATGCTGTCGGCCATACGTTCGCGTTTCAACGTGCAGCAGAGGATTCCCGTGAGATCGCAGGCTCTTTTCGACGGCTTTTTTTCCTCTTTCAGCGAAAAGTGTCAATATTGAATTCTTGAGCTGGATAATAGAGTAAAGAATACAGATACTGCATTTTATAGAAAATATTTACTCGTGGAAAAGTCTTAAATGTTGGTCCAATAGGAGTTATTTTAATGTACTTCTATACAATATCTACAAAATGAGTCCAAGAAACAAACAACAACTCTGGTTATGTTACACTCGTGTATTCTGTTATTTCAACAATACGAGAGTGAGAATGTCTAACGACAGAATCACAACTGGGTATTTCTTACACAGGTTTCAGATTAAAGTCAGGCTCCAACTAAATAAATGACGTAATAATAATAATAATAATAATAATAATAATAACAAGAAGAAGAAGAAGGAGAAGAGGTGCAGGAGAAACGTGCTGTTGGCATTAGAAAAGACAAATCGAACAATAATTTTCAGTGGCAGTGGTATCTCTCTCCAAGAAATTCATACACCACAATTCGGATAGGTCTCAAGTGTGGCGTCTCCCTAACATGAATCATCCGCCATTAACCAATCCCCTGGGGCGCGAAACGGGCGTGAGTCAGGCTTTGCATGTGGAGCCGCCTTCTGCGAGGGTTGCACAAGGGTTGGCGCTCTTCGCCCGTCGTCACGAGGCGGCCACAAGACAGGGAAGGGCAGGGAAGATCGGGAGCCCCGGCGAGGGCGGAGGCGGGGGCGGGGGCGGAGGTGGGGGCGGTGGGGCCGTAGGCGCGAGCACTCCGCCACTTGTTGCTACTACCTCCCGTTCATTCGCCGCTGCCGCCGCCGCCGCCGCCGACACCTCGAAACGCTTCTAAGACATCGCCTCCTTATGTAAATAAGGCGAATCGTAAATATTTGAATGAAGTTGGTAGAGGTTACTGGCGGGCTGAGCCGGAAAAAAAAAAAGAAAGAAAGAACGAGTGGGAAACCACTCGGAAGCTGAAGTAATTTCTGTTTACATGCAGAGTACATAACATGAGGTTACACTCCCTGCCAATGCTCGAAAATCGTTCAAAATAGAAGTCTCACAATAAATGTATATTAAAATTTAAAAATTACATGTACCGATATCAGGATAAAGGTCTCGTTTTTAATTTACTTTCACTTTTTTAAAGTTTATTACTTTTACATTCGCGATTTCACGCGTGACATTAACGAGTTTTTTCGTTCATAAATATGTTTTACAACGAGTTCTAAAATGTTCAAATCACGTAAAACTGAAAACGTAAACGCCAAAATTCAAACTATCAAAAGATAATTTTGTAGTATTAAAAAAGTCCATAAATCGGTTTAAAAAAATAGATATGTAGAGACTCGATCCCCAAACTAACTGAAGTTTCTATAAGACTTTGACATCAATAAGTTTCACAATTTTCCATTACAAACTACAAACAAGGCACAAAAAATAATGGTTTAGAATTAAATAATTCTCCTTACTTCTATTATTAGAGAATTTTTACGGACTTAATTTTGCTATTGCATTCTGATTTCTGATTTTTTTAATTGCTCGTAATTTAATTTTAACGTCATGTACAGCAGTTTACGTAACACCGGACGAAGTTCACGGTCAGGCGCGTTGCCTTCTTCGGGTGGATGCGGGTGAGGGGGGGGGTGGAAGGCGGGGAGGGGGCGGTCTCCGAAACCCCTTGCGCCTTTGTCGGTGAGGTAGGTGCGCGGACAAGAACACACAAACACTTCCCCCCTGCCGCACGGCGCTCTGTGGCGCAGTATTTACAAACCGCCCACGTTCACTAGACGCTCCTTGGAGGTCGGGGACCCGTCGCGGAGGGTAAAAGCGATGGGTGAAAGCTATACATAAACAGGCTCTAATCGGCGCCTTTGTGAGGAGGCGGGTCCTCTACCGTTTCGGTTACGATAAAGCTGTTTTTAATAACGTTCGACCTTTTGGTACTGAATGAAAGATACAGAGTACAACGCACAGGATGCCACACGTCGTGGGAGGGGGGAAACATGTGTGTCCGTTTCCTTCCGGTACGACGATGTTTTTAAACATTAAAACTTTTAGTTAGATATGTGATTTTTTCGGGGGAAGTTTCTATTATGAAACATCTACTTCTTTAAATGGAATTAATTATTATTAGCATTTCTAAGCAAACTGCTGTCTCATTGAAGTTGCCAAGCACGAATTGCATCCATTTTATAGTTTATAATATTGATCATTTAGAATTGTAGCTTAATGGCGCCATATGGTCCCAATTGCAGAGAAACGTCACATTCGATCAAGCAATTCTTAAAAGTCATTCCTGTGCATAAAAAATAGTGTTTCAAACACGCTTCGTTTGTCAACATCGGACGGACGATTTAACCCTCCCCCTGACGTTTCTAATCTAACATTGGCATCGCTGCTGGGTGTGGAGAGTGGACCAACAAGAAAAAATATAAAAACACCTTCCCCTCCCTTGCGTTTCGAGCGGTCTAGCAACTATTATCATGCATGGGTCTGCCTCTAACGGCGAAATTGGGATTGATTTTAGTGGAGAGCTTTGGGCGCTCGGTTATCGTTGGTAGGTAGTACCAGTAGTTATTTTGTAGGGCAGGATTTTGATGGAGGCTCTTTTTTACGACACCACTAAACAAATCAATACAGAATTAAACATTAACTGTTTCAGTTATCATGACAGTTAAACTTTAATTTTCTAGTCGTTTATATTTAACCAAAACAATTTTATATTATTTATCACTATCGTCATGAATGTTTTGATCTTTTGATGTGATTTATCTCCACATTTAGGCAAAGTAGTGTTTGCTTTAGTACAATGCTCCTTTTAGTTTGCTATACCGTTATAAAGTATGTTCAAATTGTTCTGACTTGTTTTTTCATTTTTTTATTTAATATACATAAATTGAAATATCGCAGATATTTCAATTTATTTACTTATTTATCTATAACTCGCTTTGTTCTTATACATTTAAGTTTTGTTTGCCATCACTTTGTTTTGTTTATAAAACTGCTTTCATTTCACCCGAGTGGTGAGCATTTCTGACGTTCAGTCGATTCAGCATATCCTCAGTTCGACCCTCTTTATGCCAAATGATAAATTCCAATTACACAGTTTACATCCCAACGAATACACACGTTTTCAGATCCTACTATTTTACGCTAGAAAAACTTCTAGGGATCGTTGATTCCTACGGAAGCTGACGTTCGGTTGGCTTCTGGCCATCCCTCGTGGAAACAGGTCGCAAGCGAGTTCGTTCGTTGCCCGCTCGCAGCGCTGCGTTACGCATGGCCGACCTCCATTCCGGGAAACGGCGGTGAGGATAATTGGCGCGAGCGATCGGCCGCTGCGGCGTTGCGACCTGCGACGCGTGGCCTCGCGGAAGGGTACGCTTCCCGAATTCGACCGGTGGGCGAACGCAAAATTTGGTTGCGATGTACACTGCGAAGCGTACGATTGTACGCAAGCGGACATTGTTTTCTGTGGACAATGAATTCTTCTGTGCATCTACGTCGCATTCATAACTTTAGTATGAACTTTAAACATTTGAAATACAGTGTACTGACGATCAAGAACATTTTTAATGTGTTGTCTTCTTCAAAATACCTCACCTCTATAGTTAAAACGCTAGGGGTTTTCGATTAAAAACAAATTTGAGCTTTCTACTCAACCAAATTTCGTGATTTGAGAGTATTTGGATAAAAATGTGTTATTGATTGTTATTATTAATCGATTTTATGGCATAAACATTAAATTTTAATTGACTAGTAAAATTAACCGAATAAACGCTTATCTGCCGTCATTTGTCGATCTCATCGTTTAATTTTGTCACAACCTTCTTCAAGAAGATAAGTTTAGCACGAGAAAGCGTGAGCTAGTGTGAGGTTGTAGTTAGAGAAGAAAATATAGCAAGTTTATGTTCGACGATTGAGGGTTTAAAAAAAAGGTTGGGTGCATATAATAGTGCATAAACAGTGGGTGAATATAAACGCAATGTAGCAATCGTTTCTGTGTTCCCTTACTATCATTTCAGTGATTATAATTATACGCGATGCATTACATTTTTAAATGAACGTGGATAGGTGGGTTTCCTTCTACTTGAACGTGCACGACCATATTTTGGCAAATGTAAAACAATTCAATTAC
The DNA here is from genome assembly GCA_964035755.1 of Teleogryllus oceanicus. Taxonomy (NCBI): domain Eukaryota; kingdom Metazoa; phylum Arthropoda; class Insecta; order Orthoptera; family Gryllidae; genus Teleogryllus; species Teleogryllus oceanicus. Next base: position 54,902,253 of record CAXIVR010000008.1, read on the forward strand.
ATTTTCATAAATGTGATTAATTCTGTGTTTACAGTGAATAGCGATTGTTTTGTTCCAGAATTCCTTTTCGAGGTTGCCAACAGAGAAGCTTTTTCTTTATTAGAGAGATTCGGGAGAAAAGGGTTAAGGGAATCGTCTGGAGAGAAATAATGGAAACATTGAAATAAGAGGGCACGACCCAGAATAAAATAACATGAACGATACGATGATAATAAACAATTAATGACGATGAAAATAAACGAATTTTAGAGATCAATGATACTACGAATTTCAAAGCATTACTAGTGGCGCCTTAACCTTTGTTTGCAAAAAAATATTCTCGTGTCAGCTAAACACTTCTAGTTTATTAGTAACTTGTCAGATGACGTGTCATCAAAATCATGATCCCCTCTAGACGAGCTGCGAATCGTACTAAGAATAGAGCCCTAGGCAAAAGCGCCGACGTCCCGAGATACTGCAGGCTCCTGGACGATGGAGGCGTGCGCGTGGTGCAGGAAGGGGGGGTGATGGGTAGATGCGGGGAGGGGAGGGGGGAAGTCGGGAAGGGAGGGGGCGTGGCCCACGAATAAAAGCGGCGCGGCGGCGCACGTGAAAGAGAGCCTGCTCCGAGAGTGGCGGCGTGGGCGAGGGCGGGAGCCGAGGACGGGTGGAAGCGGTAATAGAACAGGGGAATGAGAGCGCCCCTAGCGGCAGAGGCAGGGGAGGGGGGAGGGGAAGGGAGGGGGAGGGGAGTCAGGGGGGAGGGGCCTGGTATAGAAAAGGTGGGGGATGGGTAGAAGACGAAGCGGGGCAGTTTGGTAGTCGGGGACAGGGAATTGTGGATCAGGGCAGGGCGGGGGGGACTACAGGCGGCAGCGGCGGGGCGCGGGGGTTGGTGCAGGCCGGACGTTAACAGGCAAGCAGGCGGACACTATTTCCCGCGCGCCAAAAAAAAAGCGGTTCGCTCGGCCGCTCCTCGCCGCGCCGGCCGGACCCCTTGCTTCCCGCCGCCTCCACCGCCCCGGCGGCGTCTATTCCCGGGCGGCGGCGCCGCTCCGCGCCAGCGCGCCGGAAGCGCAGCCTCAACGTCGCCTCCGTTGCGTGAGAGCACTCGCGCGCGCCCGCCAGCGAGGGCCGGCGGCGCCTGCCGGGTAGGCAAGCCCGCAGTGCAGTCGTGTACGACGGATTGCGGAGCTACCCTTGCGGAGGAAGGGTATATTGATTTACGATGGCATGCGGACGCTCGATTACGAAGCGATTTTTGCCAAAAGGAGAATGGGAGTGATGGGCAAACAGGCGGAAACGTCTCTTGGGGAAGGTGATTTTTTTAGAAAGGTCAAATAGAAATAAGCATTGATTATGTCATGTTCATTCAATCTGTTACGCTTCTCTGACAGTTTATTTATTTCGCGATCCTTGACTCTAAATTAAACTTTACTTTTCTTATCAGAAAAATTACAATTTTTTAATTTTGTAATTCTTGAATTTGAGAAATGATAAATAATAGTTTTTTTATCTAAAAAATATTAATCTGATCAGATAATCTTAACATTTATGTTTAATCTATATACGCACGAAATGAAGTGTACTGCACCGTTCATAAATTAATGTAATAAAATGGCAAAAGGAAAGATGTTGGTAGGTCCATCGGATATTTCAACTTTACAAGGTGTCAGTTGCTGAACTCCATGTGAATAGTGAAAACGAAAGGGAAGAAATAATTCGGGATATGAACGTTTCCTATTTATTATGTTCGAGTTACAAACATTTCACCGTATCATTTCGTAATAATTATTCCCGAACAAACGATTTATTTGCCGATACATTTAAGGAGTTTATTAACATCAACGCCGTCTGTAAACGTTCTCGCAATACGTGGAACTCTGCCAAATGCAGAAATATCTACTCGGCTGGACAGCGACGCAGTATCATGGTTTCAACCATAATTTTTAAAGCGATGACATGTGTTATGATCCAAATATCTAACGCTTCGACTGCTTGACTGTCAATAAAACATGGTAAATAGATATCTCGATTTAGTTGATTAATTTCACACGTACAGTGCAAATATTATTTTGCTCATTTGGCATGCGAGTCTGAACCGGCGTTTAATCAAGTAGCTGTCGATAAAATCTCCAAATGTATTAGTCTGTGAGTCGGCATAAACAGTTGTTTGTATAAGAAGTATTAACATAAAGCCCACTATCAAATTATTATATTACGCGGAGGATACGCAAAATATGAAATGGGCAATCGACTGGAACACATTTTGAAAGATCTCTTTTAAACATCAAACTCATGATATTGTGTAATATTTTGTAAGATAAATAATTATAATATTTAAAATTTCATGAAATGACTTAGTTGCTACAATTAAAATTGTTTAAAGGGTGATCGAAAATTCAATAAGTTAATAATATTCAAAACCATTAAAACTAAGTGTAAAAGAAATTGATGAAATAGGAATTTTCATTTGTCTGTGAAGAAATTTGTTTGGCCTATCACCATATAATGCTGTATATTTAGTCGACAAATGACTCTGATTATACCTTACTTTAAAACACTACACCTTATATTCGTACTTCTAGGAATGTGATCGATCAACACTCCGTGAATTCCAATTAGGAATTCAGGGGCAGATTTGAATTCTCTTTGCAAATCGCGCTTCTTTTTAACAGTGCTAAACAAGGGAATCGCTATCGCATTTCCTATGGCCCATTTATTAGAAACTATATCTTGAAAGTAGAAATGGTAAGAATGAAATTTGTAGGTCACCAGTAATTTTGGAAGTAAGAAATTCAACAATGCTTCAATTCAACAGAGAAATCGAAAAGGACAATCATAGTGGCATTTTGAATGGGAGAAGTATAAGAACATAATTTCATTTATTATTAATTTGGACTTAGGTAATTTCGTACGTGGACTGAAATAATGTTTGCTTAATGTTTTATAAACAGAAAGATTAGAAGCTTCAGAATTATAATGTTTGAAGCTTCAGAACAATTGTGTTTGAAGCTTCAGAACAAAACTGTTTGAAGCTTCAAAAGAAAAAAAATATATTAGACCATTCAAATAGACCATTAAACTCTGTTCAAATTTGTTTCAATCAACCCCAAATCAAGAACAATGTAAATAAAAAATAACTTTCCCAATTGGTTTATAATTTCAAAATTGAATAAAATCATCGAGTACACAATTCATCACTTAAAGCGAGACAACGTAACTTCAATTTAAAAAAGTTAACATGCAGAATATTTTTTGTGCATGTAATAAAAAACTTGTTATAAAAACTAAAATACGTAAATTATGTGACGTAACTAAATAAAATTAATATTTATTTTAATATTTAAATATTAAAAATGCTTTAAAATTAATTAAAATTTAAATTAATATTTATTAGGAATTTTATGCTTCCATTATTGTTTGCCATACTCGGAATTACAATTCGCGTTGTACGAAATGGCCTAAGCTGGTATGGACTTCATGTATACGTGAAGTCCAGCGATACGCGCTAATCGCTATTCATTATGCTATAAGTAGACCCTCTAGACACAGGGACTAGCTGTAAGATGTGGTCCCTAGCGGTGAATTAGCGAACTTAAGACCATAAAGTGAAGATTTTACATTGGTTTAGTATATAATACCAGTCACAGTGGTAGGAAGAATCAGTTATAAAACTTGTGCTGAATATTTCAGTGGTAGAGAAGGTATAGATTCCACTCGCGCGTAGTGGCTATTATTGACTCGTAGAAATTACGACACTAGCTCCTACGTCGCTCATGTAGTAAACATCAACTTGTGAATAATAGTCATCGTTACACGCTTGTTGAAGAATGTTCTATTCTCAAAACATGCTCATGAATCTAATGCACTTATGTAGGAATCACTTTGTATGCCTTAAATATATTCTGATAATGGTCTAGTCGTCTGAATTCTTGTTTGAATGTACGAAAAGTGTTAATGTCCGTTTAAATATAGATAATATACATATATTCTTGTTTGTTAAATATAATAGCGTGAAAAGGGTTAAAATTTGTTGTTTATATGGCAGAAACAAACTGAATATCAAAATAAAGGTAAATTTAAATTGACGATTTTATATTCTGTGCAACGTAATTCTTAATATTTAGCATTATTGTTCTGTTTACATCCGCACAATATCGAAAGTACCACATAATTCTGTAATACTTAGTTCATGGGGCTGAGGAAGTTCGAATTTGGATTCCATTAAGCAGTTTTTTTCATTTTTAAAATTAAATTACAAAGTTCAAAATGTTCGTACGGGTTCTACTAGTATCTATTAATTAGAAATACATTCAGTGAGAAAAGATGAAATCACAACCCTATCATTCAAATACTGCGCGAAAGTCACTGAACAACACCTCATTGTTTTCACACTAATTACAGCGTAATTCACACTAATTAGAGCAAAATAACCTACGAATCCCAACTTTAAAGTAGGTCTTTTTAGGTCGTCAACAAAAAGAAACCAAAATTACACGGTCAAACTTTATTGTAGCAGATGCTGTTGTTGATATAGATGATGCCTAATTTATCACAAACGAAAAACAAAAACAAACAATATTTACCACCAAAACGAACGCATTTATCATAGCAGGGTAGGGTATCATAACATAGGTACTCGGGAAACATACTTTCTGGTTGTGTCTCGTAGGAACCTCACGTCAGCCACGACTTACGACATGAGTCCAGCAAAAAGGAAGATGGAAAAGCACGGCGCGTCTGATAGCAGTTTTTTGCTCAATTGCAGGATACGAAAAAAAAGCAAATAATCTAACATACGACTGGCACTGACACGTTATCTCCGCCAGTTCAGAGACCAGGTCACGCTGCAGCTTGTGGAGCAAATACAAGTCAGAGAACACGGGCGTTGTAAAACACGGGATAGAAATATCCAAAGGACATCTGGCCGAAACCCGAGCATTTTCTAAGAGAGCCTACGAAGACATCACCATCAAGGATTGTCTCTTCTGGTTAGAAGATATTTGTATTTCCTTTCTTCTTTATGCTGGCGTCATTTTCGTTTTTCTTCGTAAATGAATGCTTTTTTTAAAATACCTGTTGGCGTTAATTTTTTCCAACCGAGGAGAACCATTTTTCACACTTTTTCTATTTTTTGTAACGTCCTTTTTATCCATGATGTTACATTGTTGCACATTGAGTCAGTCTATATCTCAAGATCTATGGCAAGCCACGTCATTCATCCGTTTACATGCACATCTTAGAACATACGAAGAGTCATGAACATTACATTGAATGTGAAGGTGGTCTGGAATAACAAATATTGATGTTAAAGATAACAGACGCCATGCACCGCTTCATATACTTTACAATTTTAGAATGAGAGAGATGGTAAGTTTTGTCTTAAGATATAAAATTATATTTTATTTAAGATTGAGAAAGTCTAAATTCTAACGACTTAATGTGTTTTTGTTTCGAGAGACTTAAAAATGTTGTAGATAGCTTATCTACCCCCCAAAAACGAGAAAGATGAAGTGAAATATCTACACGTTATACGTATTCTTAAACAGATTAATCTTATTAAAACAATGAAAGACGTACAGTCAAGGAAACGTAAACAATAATGTCATAATTGTTCTAGACAAAAATATTACTGTTTTAGAGCTTAAATTCTCAACAGTCCATTAATTTCAAACACATTTTCCCTGCCCACTAGGCATCGCCACCGCCGCCTTCTCCCGCTGCTTCACGCCGTGGGAGAAGGGTGGGGGCGGAGAAAAAGGCACCTGATGGTCGCTCGAGTGTGACGCCCAGATTGCAGGCTTCCGCGCAGTCGACGTGAACTTGACATTTGGCGGGGTGGGGCGGGGCGGGCCGGGAGGGGAGGGGAGGGGAGGGGAGGGGGAGTCTGTTATGCAACGCGCGCCGCTGGTGCAGGGTCGGCGCGAGAACGAGTCCAACCATCGCCGCCACTCGGAGCGGCGTGGTAGGGCGCTTTTGTCGACACCGTAACGCCGATAATTTCGAGCTGCAAATGGGGTCGAGCACCTGCTACGGACACGTACGGCGGAAGGAAAAAGGAACGTTCAAATTGAAATGACGGCGCAGCGTGGTGGAAGAAAAAAAGACGAGGAAGTTGTGACGTGCTGATTGGAAAACCATGAATGAGAATGATTCAAGAGAAGACGCATGTCATAGAAAAGGAAGCATAATTCAAGATAAATATTACGGATGAATGCAAAACCTACTGAATGGCTGAATAAGTCGAACAAGTGTAAATCAAATAAAAACATTCAAAATAAACACGTAAAACCTAATTTTCATAATTTCAAATTACAAAAATACGTGGAGAGTACACGTAAATTTTATTAAAAAATATTACTTTGTCAACATTTTTGCAAAACCGATAGCATTTTTCGATCCGTTGGAATGTTTACAAACAAATTTACAATGTCATTTAGCGATATAATAGTTGGCTCGTAATGGAATTGAGTCGCCACTGCTCCCTGCATGCTCGTTTCTATCAGTGAGTAGTGTTTTGCGGGCCGTGTTTTCGCAAGAGGCGAGTTGCTGTGCGAATTGGCCGGCGCGGCGCGGCTCCGAGCGCGCATGCGCATGCGCCGTGGCGGGGGCCGGCCCCGGAAAAGGCCGCGCGCCACCAGGCCCCCCGCCCCCCAACCCCGCCCCCCGCCCGCCCTTCCCCGGCGAAATTCTACCCAAACATCGATACATCGATGTTTCAATACACCACTGAATGGTTTTCGCATCGACAAGAAAACATCCATCTTTAAAACATGGATGATTTAATTATAGACTAATAAAGTTCGCTTCCTATCCATTTTTACTTACAGTACGTAAAAAGGATATATTTTATTGTTTGGTTACCAGCATGTTAGTAGTATGTAAAAATTATTATCGAATGTAAAGAATAAAATAATATTTAAGAAAATTGTGTTTTGCTACCGATTTTGATTCACAGTCGATTCAGGCAATGTCACGCCTGGCGATAACATACATTTATAACACGAGCGGCTCCCAAACTTCCTCAAGGAGAAATGTGCGCGCGTGATAAAGAGGGTGACGCAAACAACGATATTGCTGTGTATTGCTCCTACTCTACAACGCGCTTAAACTCCTTTATTAAAAAAAATATTAAAAAATACGAATTAAAACACATCGATGTTTTTGCAACAAAGTATCGATGTGAACAAAACATCGAAAGCAAAATATCGATGTTAATATATGCCTACTCTCAGCAGGCCAAGTCTCTCGCCAGCCTGCCTGCCCGCCCACGCCATGCCCGGCCCATCCTCCTGCCCACCCGCACTGGCCAGCTCTTGCACGTCGCGCGTTCTCCGCACCGTTCATCACACACCAGGTTGCCTCGCCCCGCCCCCCGCCCAACTTCTCGCGTTCTCGCCTCACCTCATCCAGTCCTGTCGTCCCCGCCCTCTTTCTCTCCGGCCCGACCCGACCCACTCCTCTTCTGTTTCGCCCCCATCCTGACCAGCAACTTAGCCCCAACCCACCTCAGGTCTGTCTCCATGCCTTTCCATCCCCCTCGTTCCCAGACTTTCATCCCCGCTGTCCTGCTCCACTGTCCTTCCACCCCGCCCCCTGTTCCGAGCTCCCCCGCCCCTGCGCCTGCCCACCCACTTCTCGCTTTATAAAACAAACAGCAAGTTATGAAGGCTTCGAGCCGTAAGCAGTCTCGACTTATGGAATGGCTTCGGTTACCAGACTGTTAAGTAACAAAGAGAATACGTCTTCGATCAATCCATTACATAACCACTCATGACTAGAGTGCACATGTATCACTCGGAAAGGAGTCGTCGAATTAAAAAAATCTATTTTTAAATTTGTTTTATTCTGGCTGTGAAAATATACATTTTTCAAGTAACAATCACGTAAACAAAATAACTATGAGATGAGTGTGAATCTTTCCGCCAAAAAACAGAAGAAGAAGAAGAAGAAGAAGAAGAAGAAGAAAGAAAATGTAGGAAAAAAGAAGAGCAAGAAGAAAAGTGGAAGTAAAAAATATTTATCATCTTTGTTCCTCTGTAATTTTTTATTCGAATTCACAATATCTTCTTACATGATAAAGAGAACACAAAAAATCTGCTCACAAGAGAGCTCGAAAATGACCCTCATTTTAATCGACCGTTTTCTAGCAAAATAAAATGTCAGCTCCAAATTTTAAAAAATCACTTTGTTACATAATTTACGAAAAAAAAAGTATTCAAATAAAACTTTTAAACTTACAGAACAACTTAAGAAACTTAGAGAAAAAATCAATGAGTTCGTTTCCACTGGCACTTAGAAATTCTTATTCCACAGCAATCACAGTGCACTGCTCTGAGGTGGGTTGTAAAGCATGACGAAGCCGCTCTAGTAGGAAGTTCGTGTTCGGAAGACCTTGAGATCTAAACTCGGCGCGCGTAAGCGTTTAATATCGTCCGTGGGCCGCCTTCAATCGACGCTGCTGCGGCCAAATTCAGAATCCACTCCCAGGGCGATAAACTCATCCAACGCCATACACGTGACTTCCCTGGTTTCTTACAGCAGTCGAGTTGTTTTTCTCTCCTCCATCCGATCATTATCAGTTCTCCGATGTCTAGAGCAAGAGCAATGGCGAATGAAACGTCATGGCCATGCTTCAGCTTCCTCTAATGGTTTCACAATTGAACAGATGTATTCCGTCACGCTCTGACATTGAATAAAACACGATAAGGATGCGTAGCGAAAACACGAATTGAGGGCAGTATTGTAGGCAGCCCCTTTCATGAAACTCGTTTAGCACGTATTTAATACAAAAACATTCAATTCAACACTGGCTGAGATCCCTGTAAGTCACATATTGCGAATTTCTGTTGGGATGTTGGACATTTTCATCCCATTGAATCTAAAAAAAAACTTTAATATGATTTATTTATGGTATTTTTATAAGTATTTTTTACGTAAGCAATAATTTTACAAAACATTTGCACCTACCGAAAGACATCCACGGCCTTATTACATAACATTCGACAGAATTAACTTTTATTTCGCGTGGGGGGGGGGGGATGTGTCACTAGTAAAATGACCAGCACCTTGTTAAGTGCAGACGTAAAGTAAAATTATCCGCTCGAAATAGTGATTTCAATCGCATGTCCCGTTTTATTCGCCCGAATAAACAAAGGCATTCGTGGCCACAACCGCGGATGTCACCTACAAAACCTGTCAGCTTCTAATTTCCTTCCTGATAGCGCTATGTGGTTGACCGTCTCCCAAACGCCTGTGCGCGTCTATCTAAAACTCGCCCACGCCTCTTAAAAATATGAAGCTCTTCAAATTGTTTCGTTAAGCCCGAACCTGCGCGGCGAACCCTGACGGGTAGTGATCGGTCTCAGCGTTCACCGGCAGGCTATATTACACACGATACCCGAACATTGCACACGATACACAAACCCGAACGGTTAAATCTGGTACGTACGACAAACACGTCCACCCTTAATGTATGTCACGAGGAGAGAGTAGTAATTATTTCCGAGAAGCTCCCGGAGCTGAGATTAACTCGTAGCCTCCGATGAACTGCCTGTCACCTTTGATCTGAGTCGTCGCGTCTAGCAAGGCGTACGGAGCAAGTACTCGACCTTTGGTGGGACACCGCTCGAGTGATAGGCCTCGAGCGAAGCGGCAATGGACTGGGCGGAGAGACGTATGCACAGTGTGTGTGTGTGTGTGTGTGTGTGTGTGTGTGTGTTGGCGAGGGACATTGGGGGCTACCCATGACACACCTGTGGCTCACTTTCAGGAAGAGTGAGAGAAATACGCCTGCTGGAGTCACGCAGCGGAATCTCAAAACTGAGGGAAACGACGTAACTTGTTTAATTCCATATGTATGTAGGAGGATAAGGGTAATTATGATATTCGAGATATCAAGACTTTAGAAATATACGTGCTATATTTAGATATGCAGATAATCAGTGTTCGCAAGAAAAATATTTTTACTCTTATACAACACATCTCATACTGTAGAATGTCGATATCACGAATTAAAAACAACAAAAAATCTACTTGACCGCTTCGAATCATCGAAAATTGAATTAATGAAATCCATGCGTTACGCTGAATACAATATTAGAATTGATTAAATATTGATCTATCAATGACTCAGAAGTTACTTTATTTATTACAGTACCATTCAAGATGTTTTGAATGTAGATCTCAAAATAATGTCCACAACTCATTTTCGAATATGTGCGTTTCAGTGTTCTGACGTATACTATTCGATCTTTATTATCCATTTATACTTTTCTTTTACTACTTACAGCAAATTTATTAATACAGTTATTATTATTGGGTGCCCAAGTAGTAGTAAATTCAAAAATATCCAGCAATGTCGGATGTGGTCCATGCAAAAAAATCCATTTACCTTTAATTAGACCATAGTACTTTCCCCTCCTCTCAACTGACCCGCCCGCGCAGCGCATCCACAACCGCCCCCTACTGCGGCCCGCGGGCGGCGGGCTGCCCGGAGACAGGGGAGGCGCCCAACCGCCTTCCGAAAGCGCCGGGGATCGATAAGCCAGCGGCTGGCGAGCGATGCCATCGTGATGGGCGCCACCGCCGCCGCAGGGAAAGGTCGTGCGCAATGTCAGACGGCGACGCGACGCGTCGCGACGCGACACGACGCCCTCGACGCCCGCGCCGCGCCGCGCCGCAACGCGCCGAGCCGCGAGGCGGGCGGTGGCGGCGGCGGCGGCGGCGGCGGCGTCTGCGCGGGCGGCGGCAGCGGAGGCGGAGGTGGTGGGCCAAGGTCGCGCCCGTCGAGGAGAGGAGCTCAACAAGTGCAGAGCAGTTCCAGGGCGGGGGCGGGGGCAGGCGCCCCGACCTGCGGGTGTCGCACATCCCCAGCCCTGTTGTCACTGCCCACCCCCGCCCCGCTGCGGCCCACGCTTCTAGACGTCCCCACCACTAGACCTCCGCTACTACAGCTCCCCTCTACTACAGATCCCCCTCTTCTCCCACAGATTCCCCCACTACAGATTCCCCTCCACTACAGATTCCCATTCACTACAGATTCCCATCCACTACAGATTCCCCCCAATACAGATTCCCCTCCTACAGATTCCCCTCCACTACAGATTCCTCTCACTACAGATTCCTCTCCACTACAGATTCCTCTCCACTACAGATTCCTCTCCACTACAGATTCCTCTCCACTACAGATTCCCTTCCACTACAGATTCCTCTCAATTACAAATTCCCCTCCACTACAGCTTCATCTCCACTACATCCTCCTCTTCACTATAGATTTATCCACTATAGCTTGCCGCTACGTCAGCATCCCACTTCTACAGCTATCCCCATGTGCAGTTGCCCGCTACACAGGTCTCCGCCACTATAGATCCTCGACACTACACATTGCCACCACTATAGCTCCCTGGCACCCTGCCTCTACGCCTCTCGGTACTAAAACGTCCCGTCACCACCGCATTCTTCCATGTCGCTCTCCATCACAATCACTGCAAGCCCCGGTCGGCCCCCGTCATTTACCCTCTTGCTCTTTCTTGCCTCCCAAAGCCGCCCCAACACTTTTTACGTCTTTTGCTACTTCTTTCCTTTACCGACCCACAACCTTTGCCATCCCCACCACCTCGAGTTCGCCATTGCGAACTATCCCTCAGTTCCCCCTTCCTCTACTGCCGACTTCCCGTTCTGAGTTCCTTTGCTTCATCCTCCCACTACGACCAATTTTGAGTGCTCTCTCTCCCCGCACGCTGTTTGCCTCTGGGGTATGCGTTTTCGAATTTATTTCCCCCGCGCGCATCCCACGTCTGACCTCTCTGTCAGCTTTTTGCGCCTTCTTTACTCGATCATCTTTTCCAACCCTCGTCTCCAACCCTACCTCATCTCCCACTCTACATCCCACCCCCTTAACCTCCGCCTCATCTCCCACTCTACATCCCACCCCCTTAACCTCCGCCCTTTTCCCGACAAGATTTGTTCGACTACTTCCGTCCTGTTCGCCCCCACCAGGCTTTCAATCTTTGGCTACTAACATTCGCTTTCTGCAGTAATTCTGCAGCAACATTCGCTTTCTGCATCTTTCTTACGAAAGAGGAAACTTTACACGAGTGCGCGCTGTTTTTTAGGCGGCACTCCCGAAATTTTCACCATCAGAATAATTATTACGTAAGTGAGCCGCGGTGTCCGGTACTCACTATCTTGTTTGTTTCTTTGCAGCAATAGCGTTGGCCGATTTATTCGTTTTTTTGCCTCCAGCGGTCTATTCTGCCCGGCTGCCTGCCGCCCGACAAGGAAGTGCGCGTTGAAAATCCGTGGCGCGCTACAGGGCTGCCAACGCCCGCGGGCCAAGCGGCCCTAAACGGCAAACTGACGCCCGTGGGGCCTCTGATATAACACATGTCGCTCAATGGATCATGTTTTTACACATGTGTACACTCGTTCTTAAATTAACACGCATTCTGTTTTTGAAATTCAATGAGCGATAATTTTTTCTGTGCTGTAGCGTTGTCTGGGCGAGCCGCTGATGCAACTCAGTAACCTTCAACACCTGTTACACAAGCGTTAGGAATGGTAATTACGGTTCGAAAATACCGCAACAATTGTATGGATTCTATAAAAGTAGAAAAAAGTTTTATATTGTTCGCAATAAAAGAAAAAATTATAATGGAGGAATTTTATACAAATTCCCATTTTGTATTTTACACAATAACTATTCCTATATTTTTTAGGTGACAAATTAACAAAAACCTATTCCTATTAGTTGATATTTTTGCATTGAAGTTTGAGAAATTGTGAATGAAAATCCATTATTATATGAATCAAGCTGACCTAATCGTAAAAACATTCTTGAAATAATACAGGTTATAATAATTCTTACATAGTTCATGTCAAGAAATAGGAAGTATTTGAAATACGAAAAAGTCGATGATTGCTTAATTGTCTTCCAAGTTCTGGGAGTTTGGTGCCGAGTCTTATAAGGAAGCGTCGATTGCATCTATCGATTCCCCTTCCCCAATTCGACCTGTCCCGGAAATGTGGTTATGAGAGCATAGAAGAAAGGGAGGTGAGCAATTTAGAATATGCGGACTTGTCTTATATGTAACACAACAAGAATCAAATATGTCAGTAAATTTTACGAATTTTCGGGGAAATAATATAAACATTTTGGATTCTTAAAAATATTAGTTGAAGCTTTTATCTTTCAGGTTTGATTTCTTTCCGATCTGAAATGAAAATTCGATTCCTCGATGTTTTTATTGTACGCGCATTTTTGCACAAAAAATCTTATGTTTTGGAACGGAATAGTTTGTGTTTGATTTTTTACACAAAGCTAAGAGGATTTTATTAGATTTAACGTGATAAGAACAATTCTTTTGGAAGTGAAGTAGGGTTTAAGGGGCAAGGTATCAACACCTTCGCTGACGAGTATCGTTCCTTGTTCACCACAAGACGGAAGTGAGAAGACACAGTCAGCGCGAGAGGGGTGGAACAGAGAACAGGCGTTAGCGTGTGGAGTAGAGACGAAGATCCTTCCGTCAGCAATGAAAAAACGCCAATGTCGCTTCGTTATCGCCAGAGGAACACTTCCGTCTGTGCCATTGAAAGTGCTACACCGTAACGGTTAGTTTTTGCATATCCTGGGTGGCAATTTACATTCATCCTGCTGAATATACTACTGTATGGATTTATTTCGTAGTAATTTTACATTCTCCAGTCGTAAGTCACAACTACATTTTTTTTTTTTATTTTTTTCACAAAAAATATTAGTTTCACTGAAAATGATCCCCAAAATCAAATCAATTTGATTCCTTTCATTAAAAACGTCCATTTCATTCATTAAATTTCTTATATTTACGTGGTTTAATATACATTTGTTTCATTGGAAGCTCGCTACTCTGTTCTACGCCCAGTAGCCAATTGATCAGTTTATAACTGTTCTGTAAATGTTCTCTTATCTTCGTTCCATAGTACGCAGAATTTAGTCATATAACGCGGGCAAATGACAGAAAGCCGATAGAGCTTTCAAATGATTGCTAGCTAATTGAGAGGGCAAAAATTAAAACAAAACAGATTGCTGAATCGTCGTGTGTGACGCAAGGGGAGAAAATTGTATTGAAACACCCCTAAATTGGTGTTTGTGAAGATTGTATTTGAGCAATTTTTCAACTTCCTATTTATGACGTAAATCTTATATAATTAATTATCGGAATTGAAATAAACTTGAATTAGAAAACAGTCTTAAACATAAGCTCAGAAAGTGATATTAGGCAGATTTTACAACAAAAACAAGGCAAAAACATAAGTGTTTCTTCTTATTTCTACATTCATACTTGTAATTAATCTCAGTTTAGTTGCACGACTACCAGTGAACTTCAATAGACCTCCAGCAATTGTGCAAGTCCAATGATCGAATTGAAAATAAATTATATCCCGTATATCTGACGCGTGTCCAAAATCCTGAGAATTCCTAACATTTTCCCGGTATCTATCTTATTATGTATCCGGCTCGTCAACTGATTATTATCAACAAATCCGAACTCTGACTTGATAAGGAGCACACTTACACTACCGCAAGCGGAAGTACAACCACAAAACCCATGACACATTGAACGGACGACAGTGCGAATTGCTTTACAACAACATGGAAGCCAATGCCACACTACGTCAGCGCATGGCAGGAAAACGGGCGACGCGTGGTATTTCCGGCCACGGCAGCGCAATCACTAATCATTTCTGCGCTTGCTGCAGGCGTATCTCTACGCAGCGGAATGCCAGGCAATAATAGGCCGCAGGCGACGTCAGCAAGGCGACATTGAAATCCGCAGGGCACTATCACCAGGTCACCAACTCACCGAATCATGTCACTGGATCACCAGGTCATCGGATCACCAGTTCACCGAATCACAATATCACCATATCAATTCAGCGAACCACAAGATCGCGGTATTCCAGATCATCGAAATACTACGCTGCCGGATCACCACATCACCGGATCACCGAATTACAGACTTACTGAATCACCAGATCATTGATCATTGGATCCCCGAATCCCCGGATGTTATATTTAAATCTGTCATACGCTCACATTTACAAAATATACTTAATGATAAGATATAAAATGTGAACGATGACACATCATTACAGGAATAATAAATTCTCTCTTTTGTATAATTACTGGTAATTGCAGAGGAACAGTTACTAAATTCAAAAAATGTGAAAATGAAATTAACGGCTCTTAATTAATAAAATAAGTACATGAAATCTCATTATTCATTTATAGAAATTATTTACAAAACTTAGTATTTTGTTTATTATACTCCTATATATTTATATCTGTGGTACAGGTATTTGCATACTCATCGATATGCACAGTTCAATCAAATTACTTTGTCAGACTATATCAAGTAGCTTTGCCCTTCCACAAATTTAGAGGGCATTCTAATAGTGTGTGTATGTGTGTGCATTTTTGCATGATGTGGGCTTGGCGATGCACCAACAAAATAAGTTGTGCCCTCTACTACAGATACTGCCGACGCCGTATCAACCGTCGCCCATGACAAAAATTAGAGGGTGCATACTCTGGACAAATTGTAATATTATTCTGGTAAGCCAGTACCCCAACACCCTACCCCATGTCCTGTGTCTACCCCTATCCTGAGTTGCTGCCACAGCGACCACCGACCACTGCCGCTCTCACAGCCACACCAGTCCATCACACAAAAATTAAACAGCAGGCCAATACGCTGGACGCGTGTGGCTGCCTCAACACCCTATGCCGTGTCCCATGATTCCGTAACCACCGCTGTCGGCGCCGCCGCCACCGAACCCCGTCCATTATTAAAGGGCGTACAAAAAGGGCGAACGAAGCACCCATACCCTTTCTCCCGCTGTGACACCACCCCAGCTATACTCTCGCAGCCATATCTGCCACTGTTACAAAAATTGGTCGGCATACAAACACGCTGGGCTAGAACGGTCCCGGAGCGGAGGTGCCCCAACACCCTACGCCGTGCCCCGTGCTCCGCCGGCGGCGGCGCCCCGGCGCGGGGGTTGGCAGGCATGCGCGGCGCTGCGCGGCGCCTGACGTCAGCGCGGCCGCTATATTTACCTCAGCTACTGCTGTATTACAATATTAGCAGGCTGGCCTTGGGGCCGGTTGCCAAGCGACAGGGTTGAACGGCCGGCGCCGCGTGACGCGCCCCGCGCCCCGCGGGCGGGCCCCGCGCCGCGCGCCGCCAAGGCCAACCGACAGAGAGAGCCACAGCGCCAGCGCTCGCTCGCTCGCTCGCTCGTTCGCGCCACCCGCGCGGAGGGGAGGGGGAAAAGGACGGGAGGAGTGGGGCGCACTGCGGGAGCTCGCAGCCCGGGGAGAAGGAAGCGACGGCGGGGAGGAGGAGAAATAACGGGAAGGATTTAACGCGAGAACGAAAACAGAGAGAAGGCGGAGGAAGGGTTTAAAGGCAACAGGCGGCGGGAGATTTTTGGGAAGAGACTTATAAAAAGAAATGGAAGAGAAAGAGCAAAATTTAAAAAAAGAGCGTATGAAAGGCTCGTATAAAGAAACGAATGTATGCAAGACAAGGAAGGTAATGATGGAGATTAAATATCAGGAGACGAATAATTTTATTATTGCGAAGAGGCATAAGCAATTGGAAACGAAAATGAGGAGTTCTACTAAAATGAGACGGAGGAATAGACAAGATGACGTCAAGGATTTCTGAATAAACACGGGAAAAAAGAGGAAGAACGAGAAAAGCGGTTGGAAGAAAGTGGACGGAAGAAAGAGGAACAAAAGAGGCAGAGATGTAAGATTCTTCTAAAACAGACGACTTAATTTTTGGAAGAGGGACGAGAACGATGGAACATCTAAAGAGTAAGAACGTCAAGAGAAAGAAGAAAGATTTTTAAAAGAGACAGAAGACAGAAAAAAAAGAAGAGAAAGACGGGGGAACAGATGGTAGACAGGGCTGACGAGAAGAGGAGAGAAGAGGAGGGATGAGGATGGAGTTCGGGTGGAGGGGAGAAAGCAGTAGGAGGTAACAGGGAGCAGGATTTCGGTAAAGAGCCCCATTCAGCCGAGAGGACGTGGGGCGGGACGGGAACAGGGCGGAGGTGGAGGGAGGGGGGTGGGGGGAAAGGGCGGAAGGGGCGGAGGGGGATGGGGCGGAATGGGGCGGAATGGGGCGGAATGGGGCGGAATGGGCGGAATGGGGCAGAATGGGGCGGAATGGGCGGAATGGGGCGGAATGGGGGAGAGGGCAGAGGGGGCGGGGGGAGGGCGGGGGGGGGCGAGGGCGGCGGCGGCGGCGCGACGCGGTGCGGTAGCCCCTTGCGTTGGCATGGAAACGACGCGGTGAAGCGCGCGCGGGGCAACGCGCGTGGTGCTGCGACGCGCGGCGCGGCGCGGGGCTGCACACTGGCCCCGAACGGCCACCCCACGGCACGAAATAAATTGTGTGACCAATTAGGAGATTGGCATGGGTATAGTCGGCAGGATTTGTATGAGGGATGGGGAGGAAGTTTGATTCGTGGACAAGATTTCGTTAGGGCGCATGATATTTGCTAGAGCAAACTGCGAATGGGAAGTTTTTGCTAGGGGCAAGATTTTTGCTAAGGAGAGGTATTTTTGCAGCGAAGTATTGGGAAAGGATTTCAGGATATTTACGAGAATATTTATATTTTTCGCACACAAGTGCCCATATGCAAGAATAACGAAACAAAATTTCTGCGAGTTGCATGACATATTGGAGCTCCCACAGGCAACCTGTTTTGTTTACTGCTTATATATAGAACTATAGACGAACCGCCCAGAAAGCAATTAATTGAGAGAAAGCTCTCCCAATGCACGGAAGCGTACGTTCGTCCCTCCAGCCACTCAGGGCAAGGGCTAGTCTCCGCGCGAGTCTCACTGGGACTTGGTAATTGGTAGCACGAAATTGGCGCTCACTGCTCGAAGCGCAACAACTGTCACCGACACCAAACGCATGGAGACATCTTCGACAGACGTCGTGGAGTTGCTCAGCGGAAGCCGACGTCAGAGGGAAGGCCACATTTTGAACATTATCATCTCAAATAACATTTTTGGTGTATGCGCAGCGGAAGGCTTTTGTTTTGCGGCGTTTTACAAATGAAGCATACGAATTGTTAAATCAGGATACACGCGGATCCAGAAACTACAAAGGGGGCAGAGAGGAGGGCAGTAAGAAAATTTTTTGGAAACGTTACATTTCAGATTACTGTAAACAAATTTTGCTAATTCACAAATAAGCAAACAAAATATTTTATAATACATTAAATAGTGGTGCCTTAGTTTTTTCCCGGAGTATAGTCCGCAGTAGAAGATTCTTTTGGACACTGCGTCGTGTTGCATGCCTCGAGGGCCGAAATGCCTTACCGCGACACACGATTCACATCTATCTGCATTCCCCAGGGTTTCGTCCCACTGCGCCACGGCGGAGGCGGAGGCGGGGCCGACAGCGAGGTCGCAGCTCGCGAACACCCCGGTATCGCTCATTACGGCCGCCCTCGCCGCCACCGTCGCCGCCCCGGCCTCTGAACCGGGCGGAGTCTGGCGCGGCGCGCGCGCGCCGGAGCACTCGGCAAGGGCGCGTCCCGCTTCGCTTTTGTTCGTGCGTCGCTATGAGCCGGCGGGCGTTCGCTCGGTCGGTCGCTCGTCCGTTCTGTGAATCGCGCGGACCGCGCCGCGTCACCGGCTCGCCCCGGCGCGAGCTATTGATCCGATGCGTCTCCCGTTAGGGCGCGTTTAGGCTCCCGCGTGCCGATAAGATGCACTCGCGTGGGAACTCTCGCACACGGAAACCACCTCCGCCACCCCACCGGGGGAGGTGGCTCAGGGCATCGACTGCAGTGCTTCTGACCGGGAGGTCCTGGGTTGAGTCTCACGGGGCAGGATTCTCGACACTAGCTAGGTGGAATTCAGCCGCTGTCCGGAGGAGAATTCTATCGGTCGCCTTCTCTAATCAGTAGTTTTCCGTGGTTTCTCCGATCAACACCAAGCGAATGCCGGAGCAGTACCCTAAAAAATGGGCCACGGATTGTGCGGATATTTCCTTCCTCCTCTTTGACCGACCCTCGCCCCCTTACACGCACAATAATTTAACTACCACACACAGCGGGAGACCGGTCGGGAGCTTAGAGCTGGTCTCGGCTGGGCGAAGTACCGTTGGTGGGAGATATCCGCGAGATCCCTTTTGTTTATAACGGCGTGAGAAATTAAATTCGAGGACTTTGGCCTCGAAACATGATTTATGTCCCCTAGGACATATAGTTTTCGACTTACACACGATCGATGAAAAGAGAAAGATCGTTTAGCGGAAGTGCATTGCGGGACTGCATTTGCCTTGCTTAATGTAAATGTTTATTTTTAAAAAACTACTAATTATATATAGCCGACCTGGATGGCCGAGGTGGCTAAGAGCGAGTACCGAATCAGCGCTTCGGTCCGAAGGGTTCGTGTCCCACCTTGGGAATTGTTGCTTGTCCTCTGACTTTGTATGTGTTGTTGCGGAGGGCCTCGCGTTCTGCTGACCCCAGATCAGAGGAGACCGCAAGTGAGCTGATCTTGTGTATGGTCGAATATGTGTCCCATCGGGACGTAAAAGGTAACCGGCTGTAGGCTGGATAAAAGCCCTAGAAAAAAACTAATTATATAACTAGAGGTGTTACAGAATGGGGCAGACTTTATCATACTAGTTAGTTTCCTAATATATAATAGTCTGCACTAGCTTATCGGTTTTGCCTTAGTAACCTCCAGCTGCAATAATTCGGCGCCTAAAAGACATTTTTTCACATTATCTCAATGTTTGGGTCCAGATGGTAGTATTGAACCTGCTTCTTTCTGCAAATTTTCTTTGAAAAATTTAGTCAATTTTCAGATCACAGAAATTTTAAATTTTAAAAACTTCAAAGAAATCAATTGAAGTACTTGTGCTACTAATGCTACAATGAATAAAACACTGATAGTTTAAATATTAACATTGCGATCACATGATCATCATCATCATCAAAATCATAAAAAAAAAAAACACTTTTCCAGCATCACGGAACGATAAAACATGTATTTCCGTTAAATCTCGAAATCGATGGCTCGCAGAACTGCATAACTTTCTCTGTACTAGGTGTATTACTCCGTTTATACGTAGATATATGAGAAAGTGAAAAAATATGAGAGGAAATCACCTCTCCGTACTTTTTTTCCTTTTTGCACCTCATTTGTTATGACTTGTTGGATGTGAGAGCCGAAAAGGAATGTGTAGGGCAGAAGTAAGACGGGTGATTACACACGTGTGCCTCACGATCACCACTTGATGTTCCACAGACCACGCCTCGCCCCCTCCATCCTCTACGAGCCGCCCCTCCCCTGCTCGCCCAACCCGACGGTCCGTGTGCAAAAGGATTCCGACAGCAAGCGGTTGTCTATCGCAGCGAAAGCCACAGGCGTCACTTCCGCGCTGCATCTGGACCCCACCCCCCCTCCTGCCCCTCCTCCTGCCCCTCCCTCCTGCCCCTCCTCCTGCCCCTCCCCTCCTGCCCCTCCCTCCTGCCCCTCCCTCCTGCCCCTCCCTCCTGCCCCTCCTCCTGCCCCTCCCTCCTGCCCTCCCTCCTGCCCCTCCCTCCTGCCCCTCCCTCCTGCCCTCCCCTCCTGCCCCTCCCCTCCTGCCCCTCCCCTCCTGCCCCTCCCCTCCTGCCCCTCCCCTCCTGCCCCTCCCCTCCTGCCCCTCCCCTCCTGCCCCTCCCCTCCTGCCCCCTCCCCTCCTGCCCCTCCCCTCCCCTGCCCTCCAGTATCCTCCCCACTCGTCCTTACGGAGGCAACCCCTTGCTTTCCTCTTAATATATCTGGAAATAAAATTCCGCGAGAGTCGCAAATTAAGACTGCGTCGTCGGCGCAGGGAAAGGGATCTCCCTCGCTCCCTCCCTCGGTGGGTAATTCGTGGGATGTGAATAACGAATAAGGACATCAACGATTTCACATTATGATTTGTGGCATGGAAGACAATGAACGTTCAGGGCTGAAAGCGTTCAAATAATAACAAACAACCGCATATTAAAATGTCTGAAAAAAATTGTTTCATAATGAATATAAAACAAAAATTAGTTCAAAAGGGCGAACTTCATGTTAGAGGAAAGAGATTAGAGAGCAAAGAGGTTCGAGGGCGAAGAGAAGGCAATAGAGAGCGACCGAGCGGTTACAGCGCGCACCGCGCAGAGAGAGAGAGAGAGAGAGAGAGAGAGAGAGAGAGAGAGAGAGTGAAACAAAGAGAGCGGAGGCAGGCAGCGCTGGCCAGAGACAAAACCGAGGGCCGTTCCTGGAAACGACCAGCGGCCGGTGAAGCCTCTGCCCCGCCCCGCCCCGCCCCACCCGCTTGTTCAAAGGCCCCGTCATGAAGCCTGTGACTGGACCCCCGCCCCGCCCTGCGCCCGACGCTTGGACTACGCCAGGGAGATTCCCATAGTGCGAGATTGGAGGGCAGGCGAATCGGTGGGCGAATCTACGCCGGGTCTGCGGAACAACTTTACGACAGCGACATGGCTACAGCGGCTACATTCGACCAACCTACGTTTCGGGGTATGAAACGAGTTTATTGACGAAGGCCTATATAAGAAACGCCCATTTATATAGTCGTTTTAAAAAAAATCCACATTTTTTAACTTCAATGTTGCACTTACGTAGATAATAGAAGAAATACATTATAATTCTACAATCCTATAACAATATTCTCTATAATTAGATTAGGGAAGTATAGCCAGCAGTTTCATGTTTTACATTTACTTCATGTAAAAGATCCTCAAGCGTAGAAAATCTTCCGCGCTAAATTCAAATCCCCTCTTTCGTCGCCCAAGTGATACCTTCTTCCTCTGCTAGATGGCGAAAGGAGCGTAGCGAAATTTGCGTGGTCAGGCGGGCGAGGAGTCCTGAGAGTCTGAGCCTCGCCATGTAAAATAAGACATCATTGAATTGAATTGAATAGAATTGAATCAATCCTCTCCTCTCCCTCCCTGGGGCGCGTGAGTCGTGGCTTCCGGCAGCGCCCGCAGCGACCTTGCGCTGGGCAACGCGTGCGCTGCGTGTGAGGCGCGGCCCCTGGCGCTCAAGTATTTCGGGAGCGCTGGGTCAGATGACGCATAGCGCTCCTCCTCTCTCTCTCTCTCTCTCTCTCTCTCTCTCTCTCTCTCTCTCTCTCTCTCTCTCTCTCTCTCTCTCTCTCTCTCTCTCTCTCTCTCTCTCTCTCTCTCTCTCTCTCTCTCTCTCTCTCTCTCTCTCTCTCTCTCTCTCTCTCTCTCTCTCTCTCTCTCTCTCTCTCTCTCTCTCTCTCTCTCTCTCTCTCTCTCTCTCTCTCTCTCTCTCTCTCTCTCTCTCTCTCTCTCTCTCTCTCTCTCTCTCTCTCTCTCTCTCTCTCTCTCTCTCTCTCTCTCTCTCTCTCTCTCTCTCTCTCTCTCTCTCTCTCTCTCTCTCTCTCTCTCTCTCTCTCTCTCTCTCTCTCTCTCTCTCTCTCTCTCTCTCTCTCTCTCTCTCTCTCTCTCTCTCTCTCTCTCTCTCTCTCTCTCTCTCTCTCTCTCTCTCTCTCTCTCTCTC